>VYXF01000856.1:238515-364322 GCA_013397295.1 Polioptila caerulea
AAAAAGAGGGAGAAACTCAAGCAATGTGACCCGTGTTGTAAAAGAGAAGTTAATAGAATGGTGAGGTGGGTTTCTATACATAACAGTTCAAAAGCTTTGAGTGCAGAGCATTACTGCTAGAATTCAAAGCAGAAGGTTTTTGGAAGATAAAGTCTTGTCAAACAAATGTGAGTTCTTTCTTTGAGAATGTTAAAGTTTCTCTGATAAAAGTAAGTACTTTTGTACATCTGCCTCAGTAGTTGTATGCTTAGAAATTAGATACATAAGCGACACTTTCAAAATTGTGATTGTACCCTTGAAAATATTTATTCTCAAAATAATTAAAAGGTCATAAAATAGATAAGTCACTATCACACATACACACAAACCACATTGCATTTAAAAGGGTTTTTCTCTTTATTTGTAATATGTAGAAATAAATTTTGGTTAGGAGAACAGAGATTAAATTGTTCACATGTATAGTATAGATAAAAATAATAAAAGAATATTGCATCACTTCTTTATGCCCAGAGAGTAAAATGAAGCCAAAAAGTATAAAACTCATAGAAAAGAGCCTTAAGTGCTTGGAAACTGGAGAAAATGTCTAATTTTCTTTCTAGTGGAGAAACACTTCACAGCCTTTCTGAAGATTGCCACTACAACTCCTTACTGTGTAAATACAGTAGGTATTTTTCATTATGAGATCAACTATAGAACTCTGAAAAACAACGATAAATTCTGCACCCCTTCAGGTTCTCAAAGAAACTCTGGATCTGTATTTTTATTAGGTGCAGACTATGCTTTAACCAAATAAAACATTTAGATTTAAGTCTGAGGCAAATACAAGGGGCTACAATACATCTGATTCTTTCTGTCCTTGAATCTCTGTTCCATGTGATTTTTAAATATTCAATTTTAATTGCCTTAAAATAAGTCTGTATGTGTCAAGTTTGTGGAACAACATGCTAACTCACATTATTTAGCACCAAATTTGCATGTAACACACTTTTCTTGTACTGATATATCTAATACTAGTGTTTTCTCCTCATGCTCCCCTTTCACCTTCTAATATTCCCTTAACTGTTTTAAAAAAGATTTTAGAAGATTCCAAACCTTACACAGGTATAAAACTGGTCACAGTTATGTCCATATATTCTAATATTAAATTAAAATAGGTACTAAATATTCTAACATTGCATTAGAATGGATACTAAATTATTTTATAGATATGTTAAAGTTTTAAATTGAGAGGTAGTTATTACATTTTTAAATTTTAGAGCAAGGACTTGTATTAGACAATTATAATTTCCCTTTGAATAATATGAAAGTAAAATATACAGTATTAGATCAGATTATCCTCACAAGATTATTTTTCACAATCATTTTCCATCAGCAAGAAATATCATACTGGGTAGTTGCAAAGTAAGTTCCCCATAAAGGATGTTTCTTATTCTGCTGATACCTCACAATCACTAATGGACAGTCGAGGATGCCCAACAGCCACACACAAAAACATGGTTTACTGTCTTATTTGTGTTTCTTTCATACTCCCATCGAGGTATCTTTGCCCTGCATTTTTTTAATTTCTGTGCTTTCTCTCTTTCCAATTAACCATGGCTTAATCAATGACAAAACCCTCGTTCTTCTCTTGTGAGCAGTCCCAGGTTTCTACTATCAAAAACTTTTGAAAACAAAAGATTATGATTATATTTTTATATAATTTAAACATCATATAATGTCAAAATATATATTTTAGCCCTCCTTAGTAGAAGATATCCCTGATGCACTTTCAGTGTATAAATTAGGCAGAAATTCCTGATTGGTATTTAATATTTTCCAATATCATACCCTTTTAAAAAGCAATCATTTTTGACAGCTCTTATTTATGATTTGGGGGTCATAGCTAGCCTAGGACAAGTAGATTTGCTATCTTGCAACCTTTTTCATTTTCTATTAACTACTGCATTAGAGCTCATAGTTCAGCCAGATGACTCCAAGGCTTCAGCAGAATTCGTGAATAACTGTACCTAGGCCTAATGAAGTACAGCTCTCAATTTATATGTTTGTTCCAGCATTTTCTTCTTGCTAATGTTCAGAAGACCTGTCCATGATTTATTCCATCCTCTGGAGAAAAGTGACAAAATAAAGTCTTTATTTTGTTTTTGCCATGCTATATTTTAAAATCCACCCATACCACCAGTCCTTTCTTAACTTTCCTTTGTCTTTTATTTACAGTTTCAAGAATTGTTTATGTCTTTAGTTATATGTTTTTTCATGGTCTGCTGTGGAGTTCTCCTAATTTACATCTTACATTTTAACCTGACAGAAATTTTGCTCCTTTCTATGGAAGAAGGATTAAATTATACAAAAGAAAGATTGTATCTGTCAATGACAGAGGAAAATAGTATATTTATGGCTTATGACATAAGATTCAGTATATTTATTCATTGATTTATAGTACTTAAGTATTCTTAACAAAAATTCAATAATCTAGACTTCCATTCGACTGAAGGAGGGAGGAGTATCTGGCTGGGGAACATCCTTTGTAATATGACTTTTCCAGGAGACATCAGGTGAAGTTTTCTTTCAAATTTCACTCACTTCGTTAACTAAGCTCCTCTTTGGGATTTTTTTATGGAAAGAAGAGTAAAATTGTGGTAAATTCATCTCCAGTTGCATTCAGAAAGTAGTATTTTCTATATGGAATCGTTATGTGAGAATACTTGAGGTACCTTAAGAGATTGTGCACAAACCTAATACTTCCACATTTGTCCATAGATCATATGGGCTGATATTTGAAAGCTTTTTGGCAAGACTTAAAAAAAAACAAAAAGGAAAAATATCTGCCTGTAGTGTAAAAACCTTACATGATATTTGCTATTTCAACGGCAAATGGAATTTAAGGAAAGTGTGTTTGTGGGGAATGGCACCTGTAAGTCAGTAGTATCACGTCTTTTCCTTATTTGTGGGATAGGCATAATTTCTGTTTCATCCCCTTTTCATCATTCTCTTTATAGTCCTGTGCACAAGTTTTTTCATTGAGCTGTTTTCCATCTGTAGGACAGTGCTTGATATACAGAAAAATAGGCAATAAAGAACATTTTAGGAAAGTTTAGAGGGAAGCAGAAACTCTGCTAGTAATTATGTTATTTTAAGAAAATATCGATATAATATTGTCCATACTTAATGATTGTGCCTTGTAGACCTCAAAAAACTGTTAAGACCTGATATATTCTTTAGAATCAGGGAACATAAAGTAAAAGATAAAATATATTAAATTGAATTAGTAAATTGCTTCAAATATATAATTTTAGACCAAGGTAATAATTATCTGTCTTCACAAGACACTAAGAAAATGATAGTATTTATGTATATTATTTATATATAATTACTTGTATTGCCTTTTGTAATTCAAAACTTGTTTATACAAATTACATGTTCTAGCTACATACTAACATTTTTCTTCTGGAATGATTGTACTCATATAGTAAGTTACGAGTGTGAGGCATATTTAAGGTCTTCTAAAATGTATGTTTATATATTATATGTGTGGAAATGTTTATGTATATGTATACTTAAAGTTCTTGCAATTTTTTTATTTTTTATTCTTGCAAAGAACTTCAAATGAAAACAGAAAATTAATTAAGATGCATCTAATGTTTTGGATGATCCAATGCCATTGTATTGCTGCTGAAAACAGCCATATCAGATTAAAGTGTGTTAACATGGAAATAAATACTTCAGGTCTCTAAATTCAAATTACATTTTCCAATGTCACTGCGAAAGCCTCCAGACAAACATAATATTTAAATTGCATAAGTGTCATGTGCATGGCATCCACAATGCGGTTAGACTTTACCCCTAAAAATGTTCATACCAGCTGTTGAGATCAACCTAGTCAAAGGTTTTGGTATCCTGCTACATCTGTTGATTTGCATTGTTCTACAGATCAGGCTCTGTGGTAATTCCTATATATAGTGCAATGAGAAATCTTAAAAAGAAATCATGATAGTAATGGAAATAAAAGAGCTGGTTTAGATTTAGGACTAATTACAATGGCTGTAGTTGTTCTACACCTAGTGCTACTATCAGATCAGGAATTTATATATAAACTCTGAGAGATCTCATTTCATGTGTCTCTCCCAGTTGTTCTGCACTGTTCCATGTGACTGCTTTGCATCCACGGAGCGTGAAGCATCTGGGATACATCTTTAATACAATCACTGTTTTGGCAGAGTGGCACAGATAGCTTAGAAGTTCCTCACTTGGGTACTGGTAATGCCATAGCTGTATAAGAAATCCCTTACTGCTTGGTACAAAGTTGATTATTTTATTTCAGTAAGTTAATTGCTTTTATCCCCTTCTGTCCTTTCCACCTTTCCACTGTGTAGAAGTCTGAAAAAATCTGTCATGAAGAAGAAGAACAAAAAATTAAAATTGAAAAGCTTAGATGTGCTCTGAGACAATGGGAGAATTGGAGTGCTGAGTGCTCTATTGCTTATTGTTCAGCTAATTCTTAAATGTATTAAGAAACAAATACTGAAAACAATGTACTATGGCCAGTGATTATGCAGAGTATAATGAAACAATCTCACTTAGCAATTTTTTTTTTAGATTGTTATCTGATTTAAATTAGATAATCATTTTCAAGCTACTACATTCAGTAGTAGTTGGTCATTGTCCTCTTACACACTGATCCTTCAAGTAACTGCTTTTCTTCATTTTTCATGTCCTTTTTTTCTTTACTCTTTTGTTTTTTTCAAGAAGATAATAAAGAAGTGTGAATCCTTTCAAAACCTGTCACATTTTGATTGATCCTGTCTATTTACCAATTCAAAATACATTTTTAACACCTCCAAGATACTGAAAAAAAGAGGTTCATATTAAATCTATATATTGATACCAGCTATGTTTTTTTTGTAAAGAGACAAAGCTGTCAAAAGCTGCCTGAGTATGCTAAAGAAATGAGAATTTGAGGGAAGAGCCACTTCAAGCTTAACTCAGGCCAATGAAGTTATGTGAGTTGAAAAGAGATGCAATTTAGCAAATTGGCAGAGACCATTACTATTTCTCATATGAAGGTTATTTGTGTTCTGACTTTCAGAACGTTTCTTGTTGCCTCAAAGACCCAGTGTCTGCCTCCCAGGAATTTCCCTGTGTCTGTCCAAGCCTGAGATAGATTACAGAAATAAGATAATTTATCTTTATGTCAAAACAAGTGTATATATTTAACATATTACATTTTCCATTTTAAAAGTTGCTAAAGGGCAAAGTCTTGTAAAAAAAACAAAATCAATAGATAAAGTGGTATTGACTAAAACCTTTTTAATTTTCTTTTAAATAAAATTTTAGATCCAATTCCGTAGCACTTACAAAAATATCAAAGAATCAAGTGATTAAAAAGATTCAGAACCTTACAAACATTTAAGAATTTAGAAATCATGCTTAGGATTTCTGGGAAAGATTTCTTTATCTTTCCATTGGAATTTATGTCTTTCAGTGTATTTATTTCTTCTTTCACAGAACAGGGAATATTACACAATTTATCACATTCTGAGGAGAAAAAAATGTTGATTTAAAACCAGTACTTACCGGTGTTAAGACATTTTAATCTCCCTTCTCTTCTTTTTACTCCTCCTGTAGGTGGAGCTACAGATCTGCACGTGAAGTCATTAACATTTTTACTAACCAATAAATTATTACCTTATTTTTTCAATTCTGGTTTTTGGTGAGCCATTTTTTTTCTTAATGACTAAAAGAAAAAAAATATTAATTTTAGCTATATAATTAAAAAAGGGAAAAAAATTTAAAAATACTTTTTTATGGTTTAAATTTTGGAGCATATACAGAATATTGAAGAGCTTATACAGTAATTTTTGAAGAAAAATATAGAAAAAATATAAAATCATGCTTAGCATAAAAAGGTTATCAAGGTGTAGCACTTACTTTTGTATTTTAGAAGCAAGTATCTTTTGGGTCAAATAATTGTGGACTGACTTCCTGTTCAGTTTAGATGTTTGCAACACGTTGCAAAGGACCATGTTGCTTTGACTATTTGTCTGCTTTCTGATGTCATCACTCTGCAGATTGTAAGATAGACTTTATTAGATTCTAGCTTTCTATTTTTAATAGGATTTCTAATTTTAATGGGATGTTTTAATACTTTCTTTTAATATGGTGGGATGGTTTGCTGGTTCTTTTTTTTTCCCCTTTTCTCTAAGTGTCAAGTCTCTGCTTGCAAACTTCTTGCACTGACAATTTAATTTCCTTCCTTCCTTACTGGAAAACATCAAGGAATCAGAAAGACATTTTTCCGTGAATGTCTATAGGCAGTGGTAGAACATTTTCAAATACTACCTATTGAACCTGAGGTTTCTTTACTCACTTATACCTTCTTACTCTGTGAAAATAGAGCCTCAGAGAGATTTAGACAGTCATTAATTTAGATTAAAGTTCAAAAATCCTCAGAGAATCTGGCTGATAGTCCTCCAGAAAGAAGAACATTGCATGTTCCAAGGCAAGGAAGCTGTCTTCAATAAAGGGGAAAACACCTCCAACTTTTGGGATGGAATGATGAAATGGCTTTCTTCCTGATATGAAACTTGCAGCTAAGAATTATGTTCCTGGATTTTATATTGATTTCCTGCATAGTTTTGCTTGAATAATGCTTCAGTTCTACAGAGTGCAGCCCTGCTCCTTACATGCTCCTCACCTGCTTGTATTGACTATTTGTGAAGTGTAAATTCCGGTTTCCCTTACATCTGAAAGCTGTAGAAGATATAAATTCTGCCACTTAATGTGTTTTATTTAATGTAGTGTAAAACAGTACTGCAAAACAATATTTAAAGACAATATGATGACTCTTAAGAAGTATGCAGCAAGTATTGGATCTGAATTGGATCTGAAAGTCTGAATAAATAGGCATGGATGAGATAGACAATACTAAATGTAGCAATAGTAATGTTCAGAATCTCAACATACCTATCTGTGTTCAGGAATTTTCAGGCACCTGAAATTTACATATAAAGGAACAATGCTTTTTTAAGTGACCTAATTACACTGAAAATAATGAGTCAAATTATAATTAAAGGTACCGCCACATAAACTTTGATTCTTTGAAGGAAAAATTTAGGTTTTCAGTCATTCACTAGAGTTTATGTAGGAATTCAGACAATAAAAGGGAACTTGCTTAAACAAAATGAGAAGTATTACACATCAACATTCTTGTATCACTCAGAAAAGACTTAGGAAATAAACTTGGATAAAAATTATTTGTCAGGAGGTATCAGTGATCTAATCTTAGAAAACAGTGGCTTCATTAATTTAGACTATAGAAGTTAATCCAGAGGAAATGGTATCTTTAACCTCTTAAAAGTTTATAATGGCCCTTCTTGCTTTGTAGTCACTTATACCAGGAGACACAGGAGGTAGTTACGGCCTGGCTGACAGACATATGGTGTAGCAAAGCTCGTTAGCTCTGTTGTCTTCAGCAGAAAGGTTTATTACTTAGGGGTTGATCTGTGGAAAGAGAAAATCTGCAAGAAAAGTACTGGATGTTGTGTTGTTTTGTATGACTTGAAGCTTCTTTCACATATGATTGGGCATTTGGCTCATGATCACTAGGAGCCCTTGGGCTATCCCAGCTGTTCCAAAAGAAACCCCATTACTCAGTCTCTAAATCACACTGATGTCTCAGGAAGTATACTGTAGCAGAGAAGAGGAGGACAGTCCAAACTTCTGTGCAGCTCTTTTCCTTTGGAAAAGACTAACTACTAGTCTTTATACAAGTCTAACTGAAAGCCCACCAATATCTTCTCTTGCTCTGGTCAGCCCAGTGAATGCAGGAAAGTTCATTCATTTCCGTTTGAGGAACAGGGAAGCCTGTGGCACTGTGGTGGAAAATGTAATTACGAAACTTTAGAAAGGCATGCTAAGTTAAACAGAATTAGTCACAAATACTGAATCTACTATGCTGCAAACTGCCTTATGTTCAGATTTGCATAGTATACCTGTATCATGTTGCAATGGATAGTGCAGTGTGCCTTTACTATCTTGGAAGAAGGCACCAAAAGTTAATCATAACTATCTGTGAGCTGGGCCATATTATATAATCATCATTATAGCCAAGTTTTTTAGATCAAGACATGAGTTTAAATAATAATATTTGTTGTTATTTAGGGGTTATGCTGTTGGGAAGATGTAGTCAGTAGAAGCATTGCCTATGCAACTGAATTTCTCATATGGAGAGAATGAACTGTGTCTCGTGAATACATTGCAATGTTCTGAGAGGAAGTGCTCAGTGCACGTCTGGAGACTGGTGCTGAAGCTACATGGTTTATATACTAATATTTCAATAATTCAATATTTCGATATTTCAATTTAGGATTTATGCAATGTAGCAGCATTTTCACAGTGTGTCTCTATCTGTGTGGTGTCAAACTAGAAAAGCATACCATAGGCTTGAGATAATTTTCCAAAGTGCAAAAATGAAAGTGCATGTGCTTGTGTCATTTGGTTGGTTGGTTTGGTGTGCCCATTGTCTTGCCTTCACAGAAAAAGCAGAGGGATAGTGTGCCCTAGGAAGGTCATCAATAGTAAATTGAATGTTATTGACTGAGTGAGCTACCAATTCACAGTCATCAGCAGAAAGAAGCTCCCTAATGAAGAAATCAGCCACACGTGTCTGCAGACTGAACAACCTGCATCAGTAAGAAGCTGAATAAGTATAGCTCTGCCAGTGGCACAAAGGGCTTCCATCTGCACAATAGAGAGAAGGTGTAAAAAAGTAAAGAGACTCTTTATGCTATTAAAGATACCTTTCCGTTTTCTGCCTATCTAACCACCATTTTACTGCTGAGACTTAGGTATGTCAGAAATAAAATTTGTAAGGCATTCATGGATCTGCAAAAGCTTCAAGAGTCTCCTACAATTCACGTTGTCAAAATGTTTAGTTAGGTCAATGGTCAGCAAGCAAAGACAGTAATTTGAACTGATACTACTTGAAAAGGATCATGTATGTAGTGCTACTTTCTTAATTAATTTACATGCAAGTTTGAGAAAGACATTGCACGAAATAGAACTTGAGTCCGTCAGTTTAGGTATTTTTCTCGCATTAGAGAAGAGAAATGCCACAATAATTATCGCATTTTACGTTATGATTATTTGTAATACATATTGCTGGTGTCTTTGAATTGCCATGAAATTGCTTCCTGCTTTCAGATAATATGAGAAGACCATGTGGTGTTTGTGTTGCTTTTTCAAAACTATGTCTTTTCCAGACTGGTATTGTACAATGTCACTGAGTGTACTAGTTCAATGTCAAGACTTTGTAAAAGAAAAAACATTTTTGATTGAAAAATTTGACAAGTCGTCTTGGCATTTTGAGCACAGGAGACTACAAATTTCAGTCTCTGACAAATTTCTGTCATTCTCAGAACTGTGACTAATGATATTTTTACTCTACACTTCTACCAGTAACGTGTGATATTAAGTTTGTTGAGGTTACACCCTGTAACAGGTGAAAAGATATGTGTGCTGTCACTCTCTTACCTATGCAAGAAATATATACTACAGCTACAGAAACTGCATTGAGTGGGTAGATATTGACAAATACAGATTGGGTTTTGAGCTTCTTTTCTCTAGTAAATGGTATTGATTTCTCTAGATTCAATATTACTCCAGAGTGCTTTCAGGAATTATGTTGTTTTTATGTTAATTTAAAGTGTGTTTATACCATTTTGTGACTACATTCTGCGTTAATGAACACCTACTTTCATCATGACCAATAGGGTCTTGGGCATCTGTCCTATATGTAATTTGTGCAACTATCAAATCTTATTACCTGCAACAGCTGGTTTGTTTGTATTTTCAGCTGACAATCCAAAATCCACAACAACACTTGAAGACAGAGGTGTAGTTTCTGAAAACTGACAAATGCTCAGAATAAGTTTGAAGAATTGAAGGGGAAAATAACAGCAAGCAGTGTAATGGTTTTTAGAGTTTTAGATTGAGGAAATAGCCTGGGTTTTTTTACCACAACTGTCTAAACAAAACCAGAAATAACATTTATCTTTTAAGTCTCCAAAAAGAAAGCAAAATGTAATTTTAATTCAGAATGAAACATTTAAACAAAATAATCAGTGTATGTCTGGCACAACTGAAATAAAAATATGTATCATTCATATATGTTGAATGCATGGACTAAGTGATTAATAATGATTTTCTGACAGTTTTTTTTAAAGCAAGTGGAGAGCTATTGTAAAGCTTTTATAACATCAGTCTGGCAAGTACAAATGCATTTGTGTTTTATATCAGAGTTCAGCCTGGTCCCTGTCATTTTCCCCAAAAAGGTGAGAAGCAACGTGTCCATCTCTGTGCACCTTCAGAAGAAGATGGAAGCAGCCTTCCAATCCTGTTGTTCTGTTGCTGGTGAGTTATTGATGACATCCCTTCTAGGTGCAGTAGAGTAACAAACTGTGATAATACTATACAGGTAAAATGTAGTAAAGAAATTTGCACTGTGCGTATAATGGATAATATGCATATGTGCACCATATTTAAAATTATATCAATTTTTGTACAACATCCTTTCTATTGAAACAACAAATTAAACACTTATGTTAACTTGGTACTGTCTTCAGACACTGAGTTATCAGTCCTCTCTACACTTACTCTCTATATTTTTTATCCTTTCTATTCCCCCTCCTCATTCTTTTAGATTCTTTCTGCAAACAAAACATCCCCACTGGGTATCAGTCTCCCTACATTCTTTCTTCTTTCCTTTTCTCTTCCTCTTTTTTCCTCCTTCTCCTCCTCTTTCTTCTTTTTCTTCTCCTCTTTCTCCTTTTTCTTCTCCTCTTTCTCATTTTTAGCATAAATAATAAATTATGTTGAAAAAATCACAGAGGTGCTGATTGGTAAGTTGTTTTTTTTTAACAAAACAGAAGGAAAAACACCAGGCAAAGAAATAGCAAAACATCCTTTTATGAATTTCTAAATAAGCACTTGTTATGACAAGCTGTTCTTATTAGTAGGAGAGATAAGGCCAAGCCTTGCTGCTGTATAGCAAACAAGAGGGATTTCAGTTCTGCAGCACACCTGAAATGGGTAATGTAATATGCAAATGGTACAAATGCTATGACATTCATTTTAAGATTTTTCATATTATTCTGTATTTAAATAACTGACTACGTATATTAATGGTTCTAAAATTATGTTCTCTTGTCCATAGGAAGCCTCTTGATCACTTAGGACTGTTGTCCTCCTCTCCTCCTCCAATCTTAACCTGAAGATGGAGGAAATACATTGGATATCTTTTGATTGCCAGACAGCCGATCCTTATATTTATTCTATTGTCCAGCTGTTGGTTGAATTGAGTTTGCATATGCTGTTAGTAATGGAGATGAAGGAAGGGAGCAACATTTTACTAAGAAAAAACATTTTGAGGAAGTCAGTAAACTTTCCAAGCAGAGTCACTGTTGCCACAACAACCCCAGGAGCTGGACTTCACTTCTTCCTGTAGACTCTTTGACTTTCATTAAAGTTGCAGTTCATGGCTCTGCTGGGTGTTACCAACGTGGGCATGTGCCTCTTTCTGGGTTTCATGCTATTGCCATTTAGAAAGAATTATTTTGGAGCTCTCATCTTTCAATTGGAGCAGTTTTGTCCACCCCCTCTGCTTCTTCCCTCTCCCTTCCCACTTCAGTACCATGATGAAGTGCTTGGCTGTGCCAGCAGCAATTAGCTGCTCAAATAGTTGCTTCTCTTCCCTAGAGAAAAGCTAGTAAAGCAGATGAAAGCATCCCGTGGGCTGGACTTGATCCATAGACTACCTGTAGAACCTGCAGAACTCATTAGCCTCTTCTCTATTGCTTATAGTCTGCTAGGTGTAAAGGTATATCTAATTTAATTTTAAATTTTATATTTTTTTAATGAGACAGAGTGTGTTTCATAAGGACATTGCTTGCAATACAGAGAGCAGTTTTGTCAGGGTAAAATGATCTATGTCTGGGACATAAAGTGCTTACTAGAGGGCTTAGTGGAATAAATATTTCTACTGCTTGAGAAAGCTGTAAGAAAGTCTAGCAGTAAAAAATAAAAAAATATGCCAAGTAAAATCTTAAACAAGGCTGTATTAAAAAATATTAAATTTTCATGATTTAATTTACAAGCTGCAAAGAAAGCAAGGACACCATGTTAGGGTGAAGATTCTCCTTACCTATGATTTATTATTTCTGAAGACTGAAAGGCCAGATCCCAAGAACGTCAGTGGAAGTTACATGCAGCATTCTGGCAGAATTATACTCCAAGACAGTAGTTAACTACCTTCTAAGGTTTTGTAAAAGATATTAGAGGGTTAAATGTTCAGCTTGTAGTTGTAGTGTTTAAACTTGAGCTTGGGAAATTTACATTCAATAAACATCCTTGCTAAGTTCTTTTCAGAAAACAAGTCTCATGCATTTTTATGTGCTTCTGTGTTATTTAATATGCTACACCTTACTTAGACTTAGTCAGGGTTCTGAAAGAAAATAAAAAATACAAGTGGGATAGTTCTTAGATGTGGTCTGCCAAATATTATTTTGCCCAGGTCATGTGTAATGTGCTGTCATTAGTGTTTTGTGCTGGAAATTTTGTTTTTGTTTAGGTTTTTTTGTTTGGTTGATTTGTGTCCTTTGTTGTGACCTTGGGTCTCAATCAGCTCATTAAAAATTAAATTGCTTATTATAACCTGGTTTCATTTTCCACTTTGATCAGAAAGCACAATAGGTTCCTTAAGTGGATTTACCCATAAAATATTCTGGTAATGAGAATAGAAGAGGCAAGTTTAATAACTTTAATATCAAAACAAAAGCTACAGAAATACCACCCAGGGGATAATAACAAACATTTTTGTTAAAGATAAAACAGCAAAAAGATAAAACTCCTTGAAATATGAAAATTCTGTTTTCTACCTTATTAAATTAACATTTTTAAAAATTTGAAATAAGTATAATTTCCACTTCTTCCATGGCTAGTGCTCATCTCCCATCAGCCCATCAACATTATTATGGTATTATTTAATTTCTACCTTAATAACCGGAATTCAGTGAAGGAGAAAAAACTGTTTAAAATCATGGAAGAATTTGCTGAATGGTGTTAATTACCCATTTTTAAGAGTTTTGCAGTTTTACTGTGTTCACTTATTACTTGCTATGCAGAAATACTTAGATATTTTATCTCATAGCCATTTCCTCCCACAAAGATTTGGGAATGGGTAGGGATAGAAACATAACATAAAAATATTTGTAATGTGAAAGCTCCACTAAGCTTCACTTAGTCTAATCTCACTTGTCCACTGAGTCTAGTTCTCACAGGCTGTAGGGGAAAGTATGAGAGTAGGAAAAAATAAAATTATTCTTGTCCAGCATCTTAACCAAGCATTCTGTGATCCTTTGGCGCCAGTGATCTTTGTGTTGCCTATATAAACAGCAAGGATCTTTAAGCAGAATATTCCCATGTAAACACAAGCATTTGATTTTTTTTTAGTAGTATTGTCTTTTCTTTAGTCTTCTTTTGTTGTTATTATTTTTTTATTATTCCCTTTTAATTAATCTCCTTTTTCAAAGGTTTCAGTCATTCTGAAATGAGATCAAATGCCTGCAACTAAAGTGACCAGTTGCAAGCCATAGAGGATGAATAGTTCAGCCATGGTTCTGACTGTTGAAAACACATTGGAAATTTTTGCAGTAAGAGATGGAAAATAATTTATGATGGAGGGAATTATAAACAATGAAAAAACAAAAACCTAAAACCAGTCTGTCAAATGTAACTTGCACTTGCTAGTTCTAAATTAATAAGGATCCAAGCCAAATCATTAATAATTTTAGGAAGAAACATAAAATAAATTTTCTTACTGGTAAGACAGCTTCTGAAAATTGAATTAATATTAAAATTAGTACTAGTTCTAAATAAATACAGAAAGATGAAACATTTGTTTTAGGATGCCAGCATAACATTACAACTTCCAGGCAAGGGTTGGCAAGCTTAACATTTGACAGGGATAGCTGTTTGAAGACTGGTCTACCCCACCTTGAGAAAATAAAAAAGGCTTCAAAGCCTGTCTGCCCCAAGTGACGCCTTAAAATGAGATAAAGAAAGTAAATGGTGACCTGTCAACTCCAGCTAAAATCCCTGAGCATGCCCACATGTGACAAAGGGCTGAGAAGGAACTTTTTCTTGCTTTTATAATTCATTTTTCAGTCAAGAAGCTAGTAGGATTTTTCCTTCTTTATCACACTTGCAGAGTTACCTTTCCTTTTCTTTCTCTTGTAAGCACACATTGAAGATGTAAATGTAAAGACTGAGTAAGCAATACTTTTCAAGCAGTTTGTATTGTTTTCAGACTTATGGAAAATGTTAAAGGTGATAATTTGCTTACTGTCATTCAAACCTTTTATAGATTTGAAGCTTTAGACTTTCAGAACCTTAAGGAACCTTCTTTTAGAATTTTGCAAGAAATGAAGATGGAAACAAAATATTTTACATACCTGTTTTCCTATTTGTAAATCTCCTTGCTACTGTCTGGGAAATTATTGAAATGTGATTGTTTTCTTCAAAGTATATTGTATCATAAAGGGTCTTTTCATTATATGTATATAATGAAAAGTCCTTTTATAAAAGAAATGTTTTATGCTAACAAATTATTTAAGTTGAAAAACAAAGCTGCTTTGTGGATGGAATTTATTAAGAGTCATCAGCCATATGATAATATAGCACATTTTATGAGCTCTGAAATTATTTCTTGATATTGTTTCTTGACTGAATTATTCACTTTTGCAAACTGCTATTCATATAAATGAAGGCATTTTCCTTGGAAAATCACAGTAACCTAAATAGAACTCTGATTTCTGTAAATAGCTTGATATATAATGTATATATATTGTACATGATGTGTACACTATATGCAGAACAATTTTTACAATAAATCTATTAGAATATTTCATGTGTGCAAATACAGAAAATGGCAAGGTTTTTTTATATGTTCATATTATTTATGATCACAATTTATTTTATGCATTATTTCCTATATGGCAGTAGTTATGAACATGCCAGTATTTTTCAGCCTTGGGCTGAATATTGTCTTAAATAATTACTGTTCAGAACAATATCCTGATTCAGGTCAGTGATTTGAAATAAACTTTGATCAATCATTAATAAACTGCAGTTCATATATATTTTATCTAATGTAATGCTTTTGGCTGTGTTCTGTATTCATTGTGAGTAGATTGCTCATTAAGGAAAAATTATTCTGTTCTCAAATTCTCCAGCCACTGCCATTCACAAGTGATTAGATTAAACTAGTTTTAAAATTAGGAAACAATATCAGTAACTTAAGGAGAAGTAATAAGCAAAGGGCTATTTAAAACCCAGATGATTCAAAATTAAGATGTACATGAATATATTATAAAATTGATAGGACACGCGCATATGTATTTATATATTTATACATACAAAATTATATATATTTATATTTACATGTATGCTTGTAGAAACAAAGTAGAGATATTCTTTAAATATATAAACAAATTAATAAAGGGCAGATATATTTTCAATATTAAAAAAAAAATGGGCTAATGCCTAAAATAAGACTTTCTTTCCTTGTCATGGGAAATATCTAGAACTGTCTTTATGGATTGTTCCATAAATCCAATATCCTGTAATAAGTGTGCTGCTTTGTTGACTGCATTGGCTTTTCTTGTCATTGTTTAGGTTTTATAAATGAAACCAAAGGGGGTTTGATATATTGCAAAGCATTAACAGTATCTGGCAGTACTTGGATTGATTGTTTCTCACACAGAATGATAGCCCTTGGGTTAACATCCAGTAAAAATATAACACTTCATATAGTCTCTGTTTCGTCTGACATTAAGGTGTATGCTGGCATGTAAGCATATGTTCAGTCCACCCCAAATCAAAGCTCTGTAATTTACATTGAGTAACTGAAAAGTTAGTTTTCCTAAGGTACTTACACCTTTTCCATTGTTTTCAATTATATAATGATTAGACCTTAGCTTTTAATTTAGCAGGAAAGAATAGAAGTTCAGAAGTATTTAATTGCTAGTTAGTGCCTGGTGTTTAATAGGATTCTTGTCTGAGTTTAGAAAAGTCGAATTACTTTCATTGCACCATTTATAAACTAATCAGCTGTTTGTATTTCCTTCCCACCCCTCACCTTATGCAAGACTGAAATTTGTTTATCTCTTTTCATCTAGGAAGAGGAAGTAATCTCAGATTCTCTCCTGGTAAAACAAAACTCTACTCTTTTGGCATGAGGTTTGTACTTCATTATTTTTCAGATAAGCCTTTGAAAATTCTTTCTGTAGGTAGAACGTGTTCACCTGACAGAGGGAACATACATTTCTAGTGTATCAGGTTGTTCTGAAACTACGGGCAGTTTGGGGTAGCATGAGGGAAGGATTTGGTCCATTGAGTCAAATCAGTTTCTGATTACTTTTCTTCTTGTGGAGACTACCCTGTTGTGTTGAAATATGTCCCTGCAATGCTTTTCTGATAATCAACACACTGAAGAAGCACTGGCTTGTTAAAGGGCAGATAGCTGAAGGAACAATAACTTTTTGCTCTTTCTCTTCCTCCATCTACCATCCTAATAATTGCTGTTAGGCATCAAGATTCTATATATGCAAGTGCCTTTATTATTGAAGCAACAATAACTGCTTTCAGCTATTCTAACATCTGAACCTGGGGTTTACAGTTGTCTGACTTTACTGTGATTGTTATCTAGATTGTTGTGCTTTTCAAAATTATTTCATCTGCTCCTTTCTCTCCATTTTGACACTTTTATTCTGAATCTCCAGTGTGACTGTGTGACATTCTGCCATTTCCTGTTGCTGTACAGAAAATATAAACATACCTATGGCTTTCAGCTTTCCCCATTATCCTCAAAATCATACAACAGAATTTAATATTTGGTGGTTTTTTGCCATGTCCTTTATGTGCTATTTTTTGAACTTATCTATAATCACCGTCTACACTTTGTGGCAAAATGTATCCAGAAAGATGCTACATGTTTGAAAGATGAATGCTATCATTCTGTAGAATCGATATTTCCTTTGGCAGAAAATAATAGATTAAACATTATTTATGTATTATATTGTACTGGATGGGTTAGAATTTTCATGAGAGCACTTTAACATGACACATGTTAAACATGATAACATTGATAGCTAAGGTACCGGAGAGCATAATCTCTTTTTTCTTTCCTTTTTCTTTCCTTTTTTTTCCCTTTCTTTTTTAATCAGAAAAATATTGGCTTTGATACTTTTCAAGGTCAAAAACTTTTCAAGTGACCTCTAAGGAAAAAATCATTAGGAGAGATTTCAGGCTCTTGGAAAAAAACTTCCTCTTATTCTAGGAAAAAAATTTCATTTGGAGTCAGAAGCAGAACATGGGCTCTTTTACAGTGCAATTACTTAATCAGTACTTCTGGAGATGAACCTGAAATACTGCATAACTGAACAAAGCTCATTTTTCCTTGCAAGAACGAAGCTCCATTAATTTAAACTTTAAAATCAAGTATATCACTTTAGCTTCAATGCAGTACTCTGCATGTCTAATTTCAATAGGTAAATTTCAATATAATAAAAATATATTCTAAATTAGATCTGAAAAAACACATAATTGTCAAAGCATATACTTTCAAGTTCATGTTTTTAGTCACGTTTTTCAGTCTTTGGGGATATTTTTGGTATGTGTTTCACTTACTCAGAAATTAAGATGTTTGTTGTCCCTAGTGCCATTTCACTTAAGAGTTCAGATGATTTCCAGTTCAGTTTAAGTACAGAAAAATATTTTTCACAGTGTAACATAATTTTTGCAGCTTTTTGGGTTTTTTTACTGCAAAAAGAACTTGGAGTTGAAAGCTGAAATTTTTCAAGTTGTAAATATTACTGAGCTTTTAATGTTTTTGTAATGTACCAAAAGTTATACTTTATGTATTAAAACTGGACAGTTATCTTGTAAATTCACATTTAACTATGAATAATTACTAGTGTTGTACACGGTGTGATGTAAATGCCTGCCAAGAGATCTGGTCTTAAAAAGTAATGGTAACAACATTTTGTTCACTGATCTGCAAAATTTGTGCCTTCTCAGAGATGCATTGGGTGTTCCAGAGTCACTGGAATTAATAGAACATCTGAGGTTTTAACTGCCATGGCAGAGGAAACTTGAGGCAACCTATTGTTTTATTTCTTTACAAGTTTCCCAGAAGTTTGCTGGATAACAGGAAAATCACCTGGGAAAAATACAGGGGTATTCTTTTTGTTGTTCATTGATCAGTTTTCAATTAGTTTGACAAATGAATTCTATAATCTTTTTTCATTTTGTATTATTCTCCACACTGCTGAGTCTATCTATTAAAATAAAGAATAGCTACACCTTTTAAGTATTTTGGTAAGCATTTTTTTCCTAGTTCATATATAATTGTGCTTGTGTATTTTAGTAATAGAAGAAATACAGAGTTGTTTTTTTTTAGTTTGACTAACTGCTTGATTTATATTAATACTTAAATTTAAATGACACTTTCTATTTAAGATCTATTTCTATTTAAGATCTGTATTGATAGAAAAATGAGTATAGAGTGAGGAAGTGGGAAGTTAAGGTGTTTATTACTTTCTTCCTCACTTGTCAGACAATTTTCAGCTTTGTGATCAAATATTTTGTCTCAATTTATATTAGGTACTACATTTTTTCTTACAAACCACATAAGACAAGCAATCCTAGTCCATGTAATGACATATGTGAAAAAACAAATCATGCCTTAAAAATACATTAATAAATGTATTTCCCCCAAAGCATTTGTCTGCTGGACATTGCTGATACAATGCAAAATTCACAGAGCTAGTTGGTTTTCCACTTTCTCTTTTACTCCTTCCTCCTTCCCTCTTTCCCCTTCCTGTCCTTTCTGCTTGATAAGACACTGCCTTTCTTTCTGTGAAATCTCCTCAGGCTATTGTTAATTCTGGAAGGAATTAAAAGCTTGAAACCAGACAGAGAACTGATTTGCTTACAGTTTAACCTGCATTGAAAGTTGTTGACACGTGCAACAGAGCTGGTGAGATTTTTCTCCTTTATTTCCTGTGAATAGAGACAGAATTTGTTATTACGAACACAGACAGTTTCCTAGGATCCTGAGTTCAACGAGGTCACAGATTTAAAGTTTCTGACCACTTGCTGAAATTTTATGTCAAATCCTGGACTGGCAAGCTTCAATCATGGAATGGCTGAAAAGTTGGTATTAACTTCCACCTCTAAGCACCCCTCACTAGGGTAAGGATTTCTGACTCTGAAAAACATTAGTAGTCCTTTTCAAACTAGATCTTTCAGACCAACAGGACCACCACTGGTTGTTTAATTGTGGTTTTGGATAATGAAATTCTTTGTATAATGGGATTAATCACATTATTACCATCTTACTTAAAGAGAACATTCCAGTGAGTAATTTGTTATAAGTGAATAATAATTTAAAATATTTCAAAGGAAAATAAATATTTATATATTACTTTATTGTTACCTACATGACACATAATAAGTAATGCAACTGCTGACTACAGTTTGTTTATTTGTCTCACAGCTTGAGTGGCCTACTCTTTCTCTATGTAAATTAGAAGAATGTCCCTTTATATGAAATTCGAAGTTTGTCCTATATTTGTGTGCAAATATTCAAGATAAAAGTTAATGTATTTGCAAGCTTAGCATTCCCTGAAAGTATTTTGGCCACAGAATTACAAAAAAATTCACATTCAGTGAATATAAAGACCTTCATATATACACACTAAAGAGTAGTACATCTTAAGTAATGGGAACAGGTTTTCCCAGGGAAATCCTTTGTGTTATAGTGACTTTTTTATTACATTTTCTTGAATTAATGTGCCTTATGATGGTAATTCAAATACTAGAACAGCTGCTTTTCAGATGTAAAGTAGTATTATGACTGCAAGCAGTTGCTTAAAGTTTGCTTTGCTTTTTTATTTTTCATAGAAATCATAAAAAAATACAATGAATAGGGACATCAAGTTGCTATTCAGTCAAGGCTGTTCTCATTCTCAGCCAAATCAAGGTCAGCTGTACCAAATTCATTCCAGGCAGATGCCTGTCTTACCCATGTTTCTTTTGTTGTTTTAAAAATAGTGGTTTAAATTCTTTCTATTTTACAGATAACGTACTCTAGTGCTTTCTTGAAAGAACAAGAACTAAATGAGAGTACAGTTTAAAATCATAGTACTCTAATAAAATGCCTGCATGTCCATTCACTCTTCATCTGTGTAACTTTTTTCTGATTTCATGTTCTCCTTAAAAACGGTTGTTAAAAAATCCTAATATAACATGATTGAATTGACATGGTTGAATGGTTGAATGAGAAGTGCTTATCTTTTACTGGATAGCCTAGTGCTTTTCTTTTACTTCGATGGAGTGGATTTTTGGCAAAATTCCCTGAGATTTCACCAAAGTCATGATTTACTCTGAGGACCTGAGGTAAACTGTGTGCTTAAATTTGTCATTTTTATTGGTCTCGGTGGGATTTAGACTCCTCCTGAAGGGTAGGTTCCATGCACATATATATTGTATTTCTCACTTCTGTACCTCACCTACTGAACATTTCAGGATATGCAAGATGGTGCATCTGAGTTCACAAGGGGATTGATCTGGAATGCTGTACGGCTGAACTGAGCTGGGACTACAGTCACCGATGAAGATGGAGAGAGGAAAGCCCCAAACTCAAATGCGCAAATGTTCCCTTCCTGCAGAGATTGGGCCCTCTCCACTATGGAAGGAGATTCCCCTGTTATACCGCCTAGCTGGGAATGTGGCAATACAGGTCAGGAGCTACTGGAAATGAGTTGGAGCTCTCTTTGCAAGAATATTAATTTGCAAGAATTTTAAGCTGTAACCTTAAAAAAATTCCTACATTGTCCACTTTGTAACAGGTGTTTATAATGTCTTTCTAAACATATGGATGTTTTCAAGGATTTATCCTGAAGGACCTATCTATATGAATTTCTCCCATTGTACAAGACATTTCCTAAACATTCTTGAATTACTGGGGTCATCTCCATCTCTTTTCTTCAGGGGATCATTTTCTCCATGAAAATTGCATCTGTCAAAAGACAAAAAGGAAGAATCAAACATTCTAATGGACTTTCATGTACTACATGATTTATTTCTTTTTTATAGGATGGTATCTTTTGCCACTGCTGACTTTTATGCTAGAAATTGTAACTTATCTCCTCATGAACTGAGATTTCATATTTCAGTTTCTGCGCTCAGCTCTTATGAACAGAAAAAAAAAACATATCTCTATTAGCCCAATAGAGTGAGAGTGCTGCAATTGCTACTCAGGAGAACACAAAGCTCAGTGTTTGAAAGGGACATAAAAACTCCTGTATTCCTTTGCAAGAATGGATTGTGCTCAGAACACATGAATTGTCCAAAGCAGCAAGTAAGAATGAATCATCACTGTCTTACCATGAAGCACAAGAGACCAGGGAATGGGAGCGTTTTTATCACTTCCAAATACAGAGATAGTTTTAAAAAAGGTGTTATTACACCCTGAAATACTTAAATGTGAAGCTTTTATTCCATGTTTAGCTGTCATCAGCTCTAATGGTACTTTTTGATGGAATTTTTTTAAGTAGTAAATACAAAGTTCTACTGCTAAAAATAGTCAAAGCAGCCTGAATGGGGAGGGTTTTTTAAGTTTATTACTACAAAGAGACATTTCTCTGAAAGCAAAATCTTTAAGTAGTTTCTGTAGGTTTTATTGCATGAATAAAAGGTAAATTCTGTGTACACTGCAGTTTCAGAGAATCATTTTTATGAATTAAATCATATTCACTTTCATTTGAATGAAGTTTTACATTCTCCGAGTCTGGAAACAAAACAGAAATTGATAAAAAGCAAATATGCACATTTTTACTATTTAAGAAATTTACAGGTTTAATGTTTGATGATCAAATTTTGTATACTCTATGCTTATCTTCATTATATATCATATATATAGTTCAAGGCCAGGTTGGGTGGGGACTTGAGCAACCTGATATAGTGGAAGTTGTCTCTGCCCATGACAGGACATTTGGAACGGGATAATGTTCAGGGCACTTTCCAACTCAAGCCATTCTATGATTCTGTGATATTTTTCTAAAGTAAAAGGTAGAATGAAATGCCCCTGCAAATATTAGTGGAATGTCATGGACTTATGTCATAAAAATACCTTATCAGAAAATACATTAAATCCACACCCAAAAAATGTAGAACTATACAAGACACAACTTTAATTATGTAATCACTGTGTGTGCAGACTTTGAATCGTTAACAATTATTTTCCTGTAACTTACAGAGTTGCTGAATCAAAATTTGCAGTAGCTCACTAATTATGAAGATGATGCCATTCATTCATGGGTAAATCTGTTTTGGTTGCCTGTAGATACATTTTTACACTTTATAACTTCATGGTTTGTAAATTAGACTTTTTAGAATGAAAGTTCAAAACCTTTTCAGAGACAGTGGTGATTAAAGCAATACGATAGACATAATCTGTAAGCAGTATTATAGGTGTCTTAGTGGTGTTAGAGCACATAAATACATTTTTCCAAATTCCCCTGGAGAACTTGAAAACATCAAGCTTTTGGCTTTGGTCTGTAAGAAACTTCACCCATTGACTCAGTTTGAACTGTGGCTGAGGGTGGGCAGCTGAGATTTGGGCACTAGATGCGTGGCCATCTGCCCCTTCTATTCCAATAATATGGTCATTGTTTTCTCTTATGAGGACAGACACCAGTCACAATCACACCCTGCTAATGCAAGTAATTCTGCAAATGCAAATGCATGATCATTCATGTGTAGGGAACTGATGCAAAAAAGCTTCCAAGATGTAGATTGACTCCATAGAACTGCTATTCCAAAAATTTCTTCACCATGGAAGTGGTAATAATTTATGCACATTTTAATGACAATAGGGGAACATTGTTTTTATACATGACAACTTACAACTGTGTTGAAGATGGCTTGTATTCCTAGAAAAAAAAAGAAATTGTATCATTGTACTGAGTTCCCTGTGACCTTGTGGTTGCCAGGTACATAAAGAATCAATCAGCATATGAAGTCAGTCTGGGTTTCTGTAGGGAAATGAGATATTTGCATAATAAATAAAGAACATGAACCCCCTACATGAATTCCACATGAATATCTAGTTTGCCTTTTTTTTTTTTTTTTTTAATTCCAATTATTTTTGAGTCAGACTCAAAATTTTAGTGGCTTGAATGCTTGTAGTTCTGGCAGCAGAGCTTTGTATTTGCTAGTCTCTTGTGGCCTAATATTCAGTCCATGAGGCAGAGGAGTTCTGAAGCTGAGCCAGGAAGATTACTGTGCAAATTAATCAGACTTTTTTTCTAATGTGGAAGACCAAGAAGCTTTTTGCCATCAATCTCACCCCTTAATTTTGGCACCATTTTGCCTTTTCTTTTGCCTGTTTATATATAGTAATAACATTTAACTCTATTTTTTTTTCCTGTGTGGCTCAAGTCACATATTTTCTTCTTACAACTCACCTACCAGATGTGAGACTGCCTAAGTCTTTATGCAGTCAGTGACCAGTAACTTGCTGTTGACCTCTGCATTGCAGGGTGATGTTTTCTCCACTTGACCACACTGTTAACAGATCCAGAGATATGTAAGAGAGATTTTAAGAGCTTTAGGGCCAGTTGATACTCAGTCTCCTGAGCAGAAACTGGACTGTCAGCTGGAGGCAATAGCATTGAGGGCCCTATGAAGGATTCACTCAGAGTTCTCAAGAGCTTTAGCTAGATATTCTGTGCCCAGTACCAGCTGATGCTGCTTTCATCCATTGCCTTTAGTTCCCCTCCACACAGATAATACAGGTCAGTTTCATCCTTCAGCTTCTTTCTCATTTATTGTCCTCCCTCCTCCACTTAACATCTCCTTTTCTTCCTTGAATGGACTCCTGCAAAAATAAACACGTAAGTATTTTAATATTGGTATTACCGTGATGATTTATCTGGATGCTGGGGTCACATGATGACCTCTGTTTATATGTTAGCCCTATATATGCAGTTTAGATTTTTAAACTTTCGAGTGCAACAGGATGAGTCTTTCCATTGTTATTTCTACTACATCATTTTATATGCATCAAATATGTTTGGTATGGTATATCAAATTCTAAGGATTTAGGGATTGAGATATTATGTGCTGATCTTTGATTATTAAACCTTGCAAAGCTGGCAAGGCTTCCAGCTTAAGTGGGCTCATTATGCCATAATAAAAGGATATATTATGAGGTCAAAGATTAACTGAAGTAGGGATATTGGCATAATTTTTGTAGCAAAAGCTTTGATATCAGGAGTGTGTGATCACAATATGTTTGTTTATCAGCCGAGAAGAAAAAGTATGCTTCAAAATAAGAAACACTACCAGTTGTACCTAGAATACTTGGAAAGGAATTGTTGGCATAGATGGAATTTTTGTATGCTTTCTTGATGTAACCTTCCTTTCAGGAGGTTTCAGCTGAATTTCGAATGTTTTTTGAGCTAGAATAGCAGTAGAAGGTGTCTTTATTTATATGTCTGAATTTCTGCAGGTTTGAATCTAACATGGCAAACCCTCAAACCTGATGCATCTTTAGCTACAATTCCTGTACCTGTTGGTCTATACGCCTCAGACAGATGGCTCAATTGCCCTGACTAATATGCTGGTTATTAACAGGACATTATTTCTTAAATATCTAACACCTCTTAGAAAAATGATGAAATGTGTTTCGTCAAAATATTTTATGGGTCAGATGTAAATGTGTATATCTGAATAATCTTATATGGATGAAATCTGTTAAGATTTGGAGCAAATGTAAGCAAAACTGTTGCATTTGATTCCAGATAGATGTACTCCTTCCTACACATTACTCTAACAGTAAATTCATGAACATTCCTTCTGTCTTCAGATTAATTTTCTTATCTGTGATTGATTTATTGAATTCACTGATATTCTCCTACATTGAGATAAACAGAGTGAGATAAATGGTGTTGATCAGAAACTGAAAACTATACCACTGCAGTAATTTGGGAGCAGATCCCTTTTTCCCTAAAGTCCTGTGCCATCAGCATTTTTAAGTCAGCAATGAGTTAAATTGTTTTCTTTTATGTTGATTTGTGTAAAAAATCTGAAAAAATGGTATTCATACTTGTAATTGTTTTACACAAGAAAAAATCTCAGTCTTTGAGATCGGTCAATAAATTTAAATTGGTTTTTAAAACTGCTTGTGAGAGAAAAAAATAAGTTGGGAAGTAATTTAGTAGTGCTTAGTCTGGAAAAAATATGTTTAAGAATACTTTCACTCTAGAAACAGACACCATGAATACTACTTTACAATAGATAGTGCACAAATCTGCTAGAGAAACAAGCATCTGCAAAGTCTTCACATTTTAGAATCTTCCACTTCTTTCAGAAAAACAATGTATGCTTCAGGTGTTCCCCCATGTATATTTTACCTTCTATAGGCAAGTTCATTAGATATTTTGGGGTTATATGAGATGGTTTGGGAAACTGTCAGTGTAATTGAGCTGAAAACTGATCAACACTCAGTCAAAACTCAGGTCTGCACTGATTATATCATATATTCCCTGGGCAGTCCTTTTTTCTGTTTGCTTCCTCTTTAATTTTATTCCCACAGGCCAGCTGGGGATGAGGAGCAGGCTGGAAGAGTGTGCGTAGCAGAACTGATAGCTCTACAGGAAACTTTCCATTGCTTCAGAAGTTAAAGGCGTGTCTCAAGAATGGGAAGTCTGAATACAAAATCCAAAAGCATGTAAACTCTTACTAACCTGTTTAAATATTGTGCCTAGTGTTCCCCTCTAGGTAAGTAATTGCAGATTATTAGAGGGGACTGATTTACTTATTTCTATCAGGAGATAGAGTGGGATCAACAGAGTAAAATATAATTTATTGAAGGTTAAACTATCTATCAATTATTTATGTGGGTTTTTTTTTTTTCCCTCCACAGTCCTTCTGTGACTTGGATCAGTATGAGCCTTATTTTCATGTCAGAAAAACTGAGAGAGAGATATGCATGGTTAGGGATATGTAAAGAGTTTTTGAATAGCAGTTCCAGATTTTCAAACTCAATTCAGTATTTTAATCATTGAACTGTCTTCCTCTCTTCCCCGCTGATTCATTTCTGAAATGTTTTTTATCAGTCTGTGATCACTTGCTGATTTAACAATAGAGAGCATATCAGGTGAAAACCACAGGTATTTAATTTCACATCAGTAAGTGGCATTACAGGAAAGAATCGGCTTCTGAAAGACAAATCTTGCTTATATCTGCTAGTAATTTAGCAGATGGCTGACATCACTTTTGCTTGCTTTTTCAAATAATTATGTAGCTAGGTAATCACTGTATAAATCAAAGAATGAACTAAACCGAAAGAAGATCTAAAGGATCCACATGTACATTCTGCAATGAATCATCATTATGCGCTCTTTATAAAATCCCATCTGCTGTTAGGTTGCTACTGCCAGCAAATTTTATTACAAATACTACTTTTATAAAACACCTAATCCACTACCTTCAGTACTAATTCCAAGAATTATGGTTTAGAAGGGTATATTATTCATGTTATGCAACTCAGAATGTATTTATCAGGGCAGTTATACTACATTTGAATTCATCTTAACACAGAGCAGGCAGAACAATAATGTAAGTATCTATCTCCTGGTTCACAGGACTGAACTAAGAATAAAAGTGATACATTGCAGGCATATAATTTCTAGGTAAATAAAATAATCCCTGCAAAAATTCAATCACTGTAAAAAAAAATAAAACCAAAAAACTTTAATCAACGAGGAAATATCTACTCAGGTATATCTTTGTGAGCATAAGGAGTATATTAAAGCCTTATGATCTTGGATAGAGAGACCTTAATGGGAAAATACCTTGTCGCTGTGGGACATGCAGGGACACACATGGACAGACTTTCTCATGAGGAGGCTAAAACTATTTATTAAAACATCTGACTCCAAATTTATAGTATTTCTACACAGACCAGGGATTGGAGGAGAAGTTGGACACCTCTCTCATCCCATTGGTTAAGACAACTGCCCATCAGTTGTTTTTTCACACCAAGAGAAAGTGTGTAAATAACTTTGTCTTAACAGAAACATGTTTTAATTATAACACCCGTGTGTGAGAACGAACTAAGAACTATTGAAAACATTAAGTTAGAAAGTGCATCAGAAAAGTTTGAAAAATCAGAGCAACAATACCTTAAATACTACTGAATACTTTTGTAACACATATCACCTTTCTAGTAAAAAACCACTCAGTTAAATAGTTCCTATGAAGTCCATCCCGTTTAGTTTGAATTTTTTATTTTATATGAAAAAACATCTTATACACAGCTAAAGCCCAAGTAATCATGAGGTAGAGGCATTATTATCTCACTAAATTCCTCTGACCAGGACAGGAGGATATAAGTGTATTTTTATTTTAACCAAATTTCAGAATTGTAGTGACTATTGGGAAATTTTATGTCACATTCACTGTTAAAACACTACTGCTGATGAACAGCCTTTTTAGAGTCTTGCTAAATATCCATTGTTTCTTATCCATTCCTGAAGTTTTTCCTATTTGCAAAATTCCATTTCGTTTAGTTTCCTGAATTTTACAGTGTAGCTACATGCATTCTGTCAGGACATAGCTCTCTTTCTGGATGAATATATTAATACTATATTTTATTTTATAGGTACCTCAATATTGGTTTTGAGACTCTGAGTCAGCATGAGTAGGAAAGATAATTGTGTTAGGATCCACCAACTACACCATGTGTTACGCTGTAGGAAACTGAAAGAATTGGTTAAATCTATGTATGTTTAACTGAAGTTTCAGATAGTAGAACAGTAATAACTGCACAACCTTTTCAGTCCTCTCTGTAGGTTTGAATTTTGGAGTAACATGTTCTCAACTTCTTCCATTATTGTACATTTATAGTAGGACTGTTTGGGTAGGGCTTGCAAATAAAAACAGCATCGATAATGTGTGGTGGAGAAATGACAGTGCCCGCTTGGTCCCCAAAGTTTAGAGCTACCAGAAAGTAGCTGATCCTCACTTGCCTGCAGTGACAATGTTCCACTAAAAACTTCTTCAGCAGGAACTGGATGGCATTAGCACACAACCATACTAAATTCTGTATCATTACAAGCCAACAGTCCTGGGAGGAATATTATCCCACTTACCTGAAATATGGTGAATGTCTTTCCTCCTTGCCACTAATGTGCTAAGCATCATGCTTATATTAAACATTATGCTTATACTATTTCTGCCCTCTCCATTAAACCCAGAGCTTTGCAGGCACTAGGGAGTTTTCTATCTATATGATTTTCTATATCTGTTGGATAAATTAGAGATCCAAATGCAAAATTTAGAGCTCATAAACATTAGATGGATTTGTGAGTGACAATCCCTGGAGGGCTTTAGGTCCATAAACTAATGAGACATAAATATAGTGGAGTAAGGAAGGGTATTTTTATCTGTGATATACAAACTAGTTCCAAACTTGTTCAGGTCATTACTGGAAAACTATATCCATTTTCCTAACATCAGCATTACAAAATTTTGCAAGATAATTAACATCTTTAAGAATACATTATGAATTGGAATTGTTAGGGGAAAGTGATTTGGCATCCTCTTTTAAAACTTTATAGTCATAAAATGAGTAGGCTTAGCTTTCCTGTAATTGTCATATAAAGACTTACAGTGGAAAGGGAATGATACCTTCATGTGTAGGATGAGGTGTTAGCAGTTTGTGACACCTGGCATCCCTGCTAGTGAAGGGAGAGGAATGTCACAAAAGCAATAATGATTTTGCTCTATGTCATGCCACAAGGTAGCAGTGTTGTGGTACAATCTTGATAATTTTCTGATGCAAGTCACTGAGCATAGGATCAGTTCTGTTTCTATCAAAGTCAACAGAAGTTTTGCTGTTGACTTCTGAGGACTCTTTCCTATATAACCAGTGACACCTCACTTAAATGCTTTGTTTGCCATGTGTCAGTGTCGCAATCCCTACTACATAATATTTCATTGAGTCATTATTGGACAAATGCTGAAACAGTTAAAAAGAACAGAAAAAACTTCTTATCAATGCAAAAAAAGTATAATTTGATTTTTTTTTCTTTGTTCCTGCTTTTTTTCAAGTATCTGTGAAAATGAAAATTACCACCAAGAAAGTGAAAATATAAAAAAGTGATGAATAGATTAATTAAATTCGCTTTTTATTCCATCAGTAGGAATTTGAGAATACTGTTCAGGCAAGCAATTTTCAAAATATGCTTTTTCATTAGCTATTTTTTCTATTTTTGGAGGCATGCATAATTAGATATGAAGGCTTTTTTATTCTGAAGATCAAATATTGTGGAAGATCATTGTTGCCTGGTGAAAATGAACATTTGTTCTATGGTTTGGGTTGAAAAGGGACCTTGATGATCATCTCATTCCAACCCCCCGTCATGGGCAGGGACACCTTTCACTAGACCTGGTTGCTGAGAGTTCCATCCAGCCTGGCCTGGAACACCTTCAGGGATGTGGCATCCACAACTTTCCTGGGCAACCTGTCCATGCCTCACTATAATCCCAATAAGTAATTTTTCCCTAATATTTACCCTAAATCTACTCTCAATTTGAACCCATTCCCCCTTGTCCTGTCACCACCTGCTCTTGCAGATAGTCTTGCCCCATCTTTCCTGTAAGATCCCTTCAAGGAAGGCCACAATTAGGTCATCCCAAAGCATTCTCTTCTCTGGGCTGAACAATCCTAATTCTCAGCCTTTCCTCATAGGACAGGGGCTTCATCCCTCTGATCAACTCAGTGGCCTTCCTCTGGAGTCATTCTAACACAATTTCAGCTGTTGTGTTAACACAAGTAGTTGTTTCCTAACTAAGCAGCAAAGTATTTTTCCTTCCAGATGGAGCCTTTTTTCCTGGGCTTCTGGATGTTGATGGCAATTCATTTTCACTGGAAGTGAAGAGACTTCATGCTTCAGACTCTTTCATGCTCATGATACTATAATGTGAAGAGAAATGTTCAGGCTTATTAGTTTACACAGGGACATGTGGATGACAAAAACATGTTAGAGGTTTATGACAGAAATAAGGAGTAATATAGTGAAAATGCTGAGGCCTGCCAATTGCCATCATTCTATCTATATACAGGCAACAAAACTTTATGATGTGGCCTACAGATTTTTATTGGCATGAAATTAATAGTGTAAATTACACAAAAGAGGCAAAGTGATGAAGGTTTAAAGAAGATCCAGACAGATGGTCCAGCCTGTCTTCTACGTGGAAATTCTCCACACATATGGGATACTAAAGGTGAATGAAGAAGCATTTATTGATTACTTTCAAGGTTGTTTGTTAGCATACCCTTATAAGAATATGTTTTCTATTGCTTGTTTTTCAGCAGTGTCTGACACATTTGGTCTGAAAAATTCAGATGGTGACGATAAAAGTCTATAAAGGTGAAATTATGTGGAAAATCATCCATACAGATCATCCTCATTTGCCAAAATGACAAATCTTTTGCTTCCAGGGACCATAGGGAAATGTTGGTTTGACTAGATATCAAATAGCAATGAAATTGAGAACTGTTTTGTCGTGACACTTTACAACATCCATTATCTACACATTTTGAATCACATATGGTGTCTTTCGCCACCCTCATGAAAACAAGCTCTTTTCTGAATCTCAGTGCATAAAAGGAGAGTCATAGTACTCTGACATGGTAAATTCAATTAGGAGTATCTCTGTACCAAACATATGCAAGAAATAAGCAACAAACGGACAAAGAGGTAAACAATATTCCCTCTGCTTGCTGCTGGAAGATCATTTTGGCACCAGGATTGCAACTAAAATGACTTGGAAAATTGCAGGTGCTTTTATAAGACTTTCTCTGCTAGGTGAAAGGAGGGCAGTGAGCAGTGAAAGCTAAGGGTATAGGTGAATAAAAAAGAAAAACAACTTGGGCAAAAATATATGGGCAGGGCAGAAAGGGAGAGTGAAGCCAATGCTTAGAACAGAACAATAAGGGGAGGTTTAGTGGGCTGACCCTGGCTGGATACCAGGTGCCCACCAAACATGCTCTCTCACTCTTCACCTGGACAGGTGAGCAAAAATATTTTAAAAGGCTCACAGGTCAAGATAAGAACAGAGAGCCACCACTTACAGATTATCATCACAGGTAAAAACTTGACTTGAGGAAATTTTTTTAATTATTACCAAGCCTATCAGAGTAGGATAATGATAAATAAACCCAAATTTTAAAATACCTTTTCCCCCACCCCTTCCTTCCTCTCAGGAACTACTTCACTCCTGATTTTCTCTGCTTCCTCCTCCCCACTGTCGTGGAACCAGCTGCACCACAGGGTTTCCACAGGGTCACAGCCTCTCTCAGGCATGCCCTGCTCTGGCATGGGGTGTTCCATGGGCTGCAGGGGCACAGCCACCTGCCCATGATCTTCACCACAGGCTGCAGGGAAATCTCAGCTCTGGTGCTGGAGCACATCCTCCCCCTTCTTCTGCTCTGACCTTGGTGTCTGCAGAGCTGATTCTCACACTTATTCTCACTCCTCTGTCTGGCTGCTGTTCTGCTGCAATTTTCTTTTTTCCTCTTGAAAGAGAAGCATTACCACCGATGCTGATGGGCTCAGCCTTGGCTAGTGACAGGTCTGTCTTGGAGCTGTCTAGCATTGGCTGCAGTGGACACAGGGGAAGCTTCTAGAGGCTTCTTGCTGAAGCCACCCTTGAAGTCTCCCTGCTGCAAAACCCTGGCATCAAAACCCAATACAGGAGTTTTTATTGACCTAGGCATTAAAAGAAATTAGAAATTATCAGGAAGGGAAGGAACAGGATGATAAAAAATGTCTGCCATTTGGAATTACTTAAACAGTTATCCCATAGGGAAAAAATACCCATGAATGTGGTTACTTGTAGGTGTGTCAGGGTCTTGTGTTCCCACTGGGCTCCAGGTCCCCTAATCGTTGTGACAGATCAGAACAGCCAGTCACACTGGCTGTCACAGCACATATGTGGAATTGGAACAAACATAGGATCAACTGTAAAGATATACTTGGCACTACATAACTATTTTTTGTTTACTGAAACTTGACTCTGCAAAGTTTCTGGGTTTTTATCACGGTTGATTTTTTTCTGGACGTAACAACATGTATATTGAATTAAAGATAATTGGATCCTCTGTGTTCATCCCTGCAAGATTTCATTAAAGAAGGCCTAAAGAGCCACCAAAATAACTTGACTGTGTTCACCAGTTCAGGGACAGACAGATGGCTAAAAGAAAAATACCCCAGACTTTTATCAGCAAAAATCCTGATTTTATGTTTTTTGTTATTATCCTAATCTCCTTTGAAGAGCAGTGATCTCAGTTTTTTATGTATTTTTCTTATCTCAGGTAACAAGCACAAACCAGTTTTTTTCTTTTTTTCTAGATGGAAGTAAGCTGGTTTTGTAAAGTAAGAGAGGGAAATAAAAAAGTAAAACTTCTATTAAATACTGAAGTATAGTTAGCTTCTATTTTTTTATTAGTCACAAAGTCTCCTGTAGCATATGATTTATAAAGTCTATCTCATTTTTATTGTAATAATTATTGTTATGTGTGTATACATATATTTGCAAAGAAGTATATTACAACTAAACATACAAACACAGCAGCAATTTTTAAACTGTGAATTGCCACAGTGAGTTTCGTAGCAGTGTAGCCCAATGCATTTAACTCACTCATGGCAGACAGTTCTTCAGAAAGAGCATGTGGAGAATGTTGCCTGGTAGGAGTCCTGGAAACAATTTCTTTTATAAAAGTATATTTAAAGTAATCATACAATGCCTCTTCATTTTTTAATAATATAATAATATAGAACATTTATTGAAGACTCTATATCAAATCTTGCTTGAAATGTTGTGAACTGTGAGTTGCTGCTTTTGTTACTCCTCAGTTTTGTCACAATTTCAATTCCAAAGTCACCCTAGAATCTCTGTATCTCTGTAAACACTTCCTATTTATGCCTGGGCAGCTCTATTTTCTTCAGTGGGCTTCCATAAATAAAATGGATGATCAGTTGTAGCCAAGCAGTAAAGCAGACCTCATCACAGTGGGACTGCAAAAGGTTGGTTAGCTAAAACTGGTTACCTATTAGGAGAGTAGATCTTGTTAGCTGATACATATTATTTTACTGTTTCACACTGAATATGCAGATCTCATTGTAGGGGGTCTTCAAGACAAATGATGTGGCTGAAGAAAATAGTACTGACTTGATAGATGCAAATCATTCTTCAAAGTACTGCAGATGAGGTCCCTTGATAGACCAACCATTCAAAGGCTTTTTAAAAGCTTTGGATTTGTATGAAATCCAAAACAGAATTCTTGACGCTTTCAGGCATCAGACTCCCCAGAAATTTGGTTTGGTTTACTTAACATGTTTGAAGGATGGCAAGATCCTGACACAAAAGATTTGTTTGTGTGTGTGTGTGTGTGTGCGTATGTGTGAAGTTGCCAACAGACACCTGTTCTCTGTTTACAGAGTTGTTGTCTCTCTGAAAGGCAGGAGCATAATCAGAAAAATATTCTACAGAGCATAAAAGGATTTTGCTGGTAGAAGTGTAAAGGACAGGCAGCTCTTTTTCACAGGGAACCCCTAGGTTCCCTGGTATGGAGCAGGAAACGATGAGAGGTATTTGCCTCAGAATCTGATAAGTTCTTTTCAATTTTTAGTCTCTCTTTATTCAGTCTTTTGGGGCAGTCAATTCTTTGGAAAATGGGAAACCTGTCTGTGACAGAGCTTTTGATTGTTCCCCTGTGAGAAAAGTCAACTTTTGTTTCCCAATTTTGACTCTATTCGTGTCTGGTAGGAGTCTGAATTCTCTGCTTACCAGAGACAACATATTTCTATCAGTAGAGAGAAAGGGAGACCCTCACTCTGGATGATCTTTGAACTCTGGACTCACCTTTTTCTTGTCTTCTATCCCACTCCTCTATTACTTAACTATTCAACACAAAGTAGCAATTCACTTTTTCTGAGAAGCTGATTTAATCCCCTCTTTCATTCAGCCTGCCAATCTTTCCTCAAACTCACTAGCTGGTAGCCTTGTGGCCTTAGTTTGAGATTGATTGTATGTAATCTCCTCAAAACTCAAGCCTAGCCTTTTGCACTGAAGCAAGCTAGTGTTCAGCAAAACTCAATGCACATTCCTCCTCAGTGCCATTCCTCTTCCTTTTAGAAACTCGGTGATGCTAGTTAGAAGCAGCGGTTTAGATACACAGGATCATAGGCTGCAGGGAAAGGAGTAGCAGCAGGAATCATATACTACTATGCAAAGACAAAAGAACATATTCAAGATTTGTAGAGTTCCCACGGGATGTAAAGGGCTTAGAGAGAAAGATAAATCCTTTTTTTTTGTTGTTTGTTTTTGTTTTTTTTTGGTAAAGAAACTTTAATTTCTTAAAACATCTTTTTCCCACTTTTTTCCCAAATACCCAGTTTGTGCTGCACGAAGCCATGAAGCATATGTCCTTCAGGACAAGAAATCTTTTGGCAGAAACAAGTTGGATAAGAAGCTTTGATGCGTGATATAGCTGGCAGTTGTACTAAGTATGCTTAATTGACAAAACCTCAATTTCAACAGTACAATTCTAGCTATCTAAAATATGACCTTGCAATTTCAATAATATTACCTTTCATCTTAGTTACCAAAAATACATAAAATATTTTTATATCCTACATTTTAGAAACGTGATTAGTTTTTATGAATACAGTTTTTTAATATCTCCAACTTACTGGATTTTTAAATCATGTCTTGAATTATTAATTTTGCCACTTGTCAAAAACTTAGGTAACTTTTTTCAAAAGTAGGTTTATGTCCTGGTATCTCTATGGAATCACACAAATAGAAAGAAAAGTTTGAAGACAGTAGGAAAAAAAATTTCTCATAATAGTAATACTCTGATATACATTTAAATATTTTAATTTAAACTTGTGACTTGAGGGATGTCATTGATATTTTTTCATTGATTGGAATTGGCAAGAAAATTCATAAGACCCTGAATTAATTCTAAAGGTAAAAATTTACTTTCTGCAGTTCTCTCTAAAATCTCAGGAGTTATTCTGCCCAATTTTGTGAAGTGTATCAGAAATATAAGGATAATAACAAAATTCTCTATTCCTCTAGAAAAGTGTAAACCCACATATTAAATATCTAAAAGTCCTTTTCAGTTACTGTCTAATCCTGGAGATGCTATAAACCCATTATTGTGTATTTTTGAAATGATAAGATTGCCTAACCAGTGAAATTCTATCCCTGTGCGTGCCTATGACTATGTAAACCTGAAGCATTATCAGACTTTATTAAATTTCATTTTACTAGGAATATAATAAGCAGAAGTAGAGATTTGGGCTTCCTGCCTGAAAACCCCAACAGATATTTTAAAGACCATCTAATAGACTAACCTCAAGAGACAGAAGAAATGCCTTTCCATTTTAGCATAAGATAGGTAGATAATTCATTTGTAGTCTCTCATACCTGCCTGAAGGGTTCTGAATTTACCAGTCTTATATGCCAATTCTAACTTCTGTAATAACAAAGTCAGAAGACTCCCTTATCCTTGCTCACTGAAACCATTTCACTTCATAGAGAATAATTAAAAGATTTACTGGGATACAGAAGAGAAGGAGAAAAATGGTGAACTTGCTTGCTAACCAGTTAGAAGTACAATTGCACTTGTACAATTTTTCTTGTACCTAGCTGTAAGGGAGCAGCAAGGACAGACTGCTCCAAAGGGAAGGGTTGCTGGGAGTTGAGTGTAACAAGACCAGCCTTGTTAGGTAGCATCCCCTCCCCTGTCCAGCCTAAACCATAACCACCAGTTATGAGGACAGTGGTGACCTCATCCAGTTTACTCTGGGCTTTGGGGGACAGATGGCAACACGGTAGCCCAGAGGTGCCAGCACCAGTGACTCAGATGCCTTGCTGGTATTCAAATATGACTCCAAGTCAATCATTTTACTCCATAAGCAGCAGACAGCCCAGGGCCCACTGAGCTCTCTGGCATGGTAACGGGTGGCACACCAGGCTCTCCCTAGAGCAGGGATGCCTCCCAAGGCTACTCTTAGAGGCTGAGAGATTTCTTGCCACAGAAAATTCTTGGTGATTGATACTAAACATTAAAATCTTAGTAAGTGATATAAAGGATTGAATTCGCACATAAAATCTTTTAGACATAAACCATTGAGCAAGTCATAGCAATGTACCTGGAATTTGGGAGAAAAAAATCTGTGCTGAGATCCTGATTGGTAGAGACTACAGATTCATAAACTAATCTTTTCTCCTACGCTTTATAATGGGAAGCCATTTCAAACATATTAGTTGAGAAAGCCACAAGAGTAAGCACTAAGTAACAATAAAATTTGAACAGTGCAGTAAGGAACTATCTAACAGAATCACAGAATATGCTGAGTTAGAAGTGACACACAAAGATCATCAAGTCAAACTCCTGACCCTGCACAGCACCATCTCTAAGAGTCATACTGTGTGCCTGAGGGTATTGTCCAAACCCTTCTTGAACTCTCTCAGGTTTGGTGCTGTGACCACTTCCCTGAGTAGCCTGCTCCAGTGCCCAGCCACTCTCTGGGTGAAGAATATTTTTCTAATATCCAACCTAAATCTCCTCTGGCGCAGCTTCAGGCCATTCCCTTGGGTCCTGTCACTGGTCACCACAGAGAAGAGATCAGTGCCTGCCCCTCCTCTTCCCCTCATGGGGAAAGTGTAACAGCAACACGGTCTGCCCTCAGTCTCCTCTTCTCCAGGCTGAACAGACTGACCTAAGCAGCTCCTTGTACAGTTTTACTTCAAGGTCCTTCACCATCTTTGTTGCCCTCCTTAGGACACATTCTAATAGTTTAATGTTTTTCTTGTATTGCAGTGGCTGAAACTGCACACAATACTCTAGGTGAGGCTGCACCAGTGCAGAGCAGATGGAGTCAATCCTTTCCCTCCCTTGACCAGCTGGCAATGCTAGGCCTGATCACATGCTGGCAAAAGGAAGTTTTTAGGAGGAGGCGGATGGAGAAAAATTAGGTGACTTACCATTTTTTAAAAAATTAACATGACTAACATAATTAACATTTACATTAATCCCACTTAAAATGCACTAACATTGCTATTAATACCTATTATTATGGTAAATATGTTTAAAAACTCACACTATACACCTATGTTTATGAGTAGACTTACCATATATGGGCTTTAATATCATGCTTATACTTTTTAATTATTACTACCAGTGTAACACTGTTAGGCAATGAAAGAGTAATAGACTTCTGGCAATGGATGTTAAACACTTAATTAGCTGTAGTGCAGGAAAAAAAGAAGTCATAAAGTTTTGAGAGATCAAGTACTAAAACAAGCCAGCATTAGTCAAACTTGTCCTCATTTGTGTTTGGAACACAGGATCAAACACAAGACCCATGGAGTTTAGTATTTTATCTGTGATTCAATCTAGCATCATACTTAAAGAAAGCAAAAGGCTCCCTTATTGAACAATTATGATGAGATTTGTCTTTTGGAAAGTTTTATTCTTCTTTAGTCAAACTTCACTTGTTCCATAAAATATGAAGCTTATGTCTCTTCAGAAAAAGTGTTTAATCTTACCTAATGCAACTACGGTTGTTAGCACTATCTATATAAGTGTCTAATCCTTTAAAAGCCTAAGCCTTTGACCTCAGTGTATCTAATTAAAGAAATTATACAGATTGCATGAGAAGGGAAAGCCATAGGTCAAACAAGGCCAGCTGAAAGGAGTAGAGTAAATGAGGGGTATATAGATGCATAATATTGCAAGTCCATAAATACACCATGTAAAATTCCTCATTCTTATAGCTAAAAATTTGTTGTAGTCTTTTCTCTTATTTCTTAACTTAGCAATATTCCTCTTTCCTGCCCTCCTTTTTCTTGTACTTCTTTCCATTCTACCAGTATTGCTACAAAGAAAGCCACATTCAGTCCACTGCGTGATCCTACCAAACTAAAGCTATATTTCTTTTTCCAAACACCTAAAAAGAGGGCCCATGCAACAGATTTTGAAGTGCCTTGCAGGGTCTCAAGACCAAAGCCAATTAAAGGCTTAAAGGAAAAAGCCAACACAAGCAAAATAGGAAATTAAGATGATCCGAGTCTTTGGCAGACACAGGAACTGGAGAAAGAAGACAGAAGCAATAAGGCATAAGCTTTTGTCTCCTGATTATGAAATGGCAATGAGAAAAAGCTTGAGATGCTCTAAGCTGTTGTGGGTTTAATTAGTCTTCCATATAGCTGAAGGCCAAAGATCTGGTCCTGAGATTCTGCCTGCTATCGTGTCTGCTTGCTTATGTTTAAAATCTCAGTAGCATGATAGAATTGAGAAGCCATGGTAGCTCGGATCATAGTGTTCTTTTCTTTTTGGAATAAAGTTTTTTTAGCCTTCATGTAGTTTATAATGCATTCTGGGTTGTGAAGGAGGGAGGTGGGGTGCCCTGTAGCTGTACAATCGGGTGATTTTCTAAGGCCTTCGTTAAAACTGAGGGGATGATTTGGCAGCAACACAAAGTATCTGTGGCATCACACCAGAATGACATCCACAGAAGTACTAGGTGTCTGTTGAAAGTCATTACCCATAGAATGCAGTGATTGAACAATTATTTGGATGGGGATATACAGCCCTGGAGGATACAGATCTGTAAACATGTAATAAGTGTTAAAATCCAGTGCTTCTCTGTGCAACCTACTTACTCCTGCTTCTTTCTTTATGGAAATTCTTTATCTTTCCCACCTGGGATTAACAAGAGTTAATACTTAGAATTCAAATTTGTCCCTACAAGGTAATTAGTATAATCTGTTATGTACAAACAAGCACTAGCAAGTCTTTGACTTTACTCTTGTCCCATGGTATCAAATCAACTAGTTTGTCATTGTGCTTAACAAATGCATGGATGGACAAATATGGATTTTTCCTTGCGGATTTTATTGGCTCTTAAATAATATCTCAATGTTCCTAAGTAAAGAAACAGTGGTAACAGTAACTGTATGTCAAGCCTGAATGCAGAAGAGCTGGAGTGGAGGCAGGAGCCTTTGTATCCAATCTCATCTCAGAAGGACTCAGAGGTCTGGGCTTCAGCTTTAGTTTGCAATTAAAATAAGATTTTAAAATGTCTTTATTTAAAATAAGAGTGATTAGAATTTGGAACTCAGTTAAGCTGAAACAGTAAGGATTTTTATATTACAGGTCAACACAGGCAAGGTTATTTGTCTCTTTGGTAGACCCTCAGGAGGTAGAAGGGATCTCTTTGTCAATAACAGACTTGCCTTTAGGATTTGTGTTGACAAATATAAACTGCAATAGAAAAAATAAAAGAATGTGTCAAATCAAAACATAAGCAGTCATGAATTTATTGATAGAATTGAAATTTTAAAATTTCTTCCACAGAACAGCTCTGAACAGAGTCTAAGAGTCATTGGGGCTGTCATGTTTTTAAATTTTAAGTTTATACCAAACAATTACACTATCTAAAATCCCCATAGTAAATTTAATCTGTGGAAGAGTAAGAAAGTAGTGACTCCTTATAGACAAATAGTTGGAGAAATTATAAGTCTACAGTCTTTTCCTAAATTACCTCCCTTACTTTGGTCCGGAGAACTTTCAAATTTAGGAAGGTTATTTTTTCTGCAAATTTTAATTTTTTTGAGAGGGAGTTTTCTTGCTTAAAATATTGATGAGACTTTATTTTTATTTATATTTATTTTATCTCTGAGACTTCATTGTCTCAGAGAAATTGCTGTAATTTAGCATGTGTGTTTTTGTAATTCTTAATGCTGGAGTAAGTGGCTAGACTGAATTGTCTTCAAAAAATCCTTGCTTTTTTTTGGTGGAGTTTGGTGATGAAGTGAGTCATTCTGGGAATGCAGGTTTATAGGTAGGGGTGGCTGTGAGGAAAATGAGGTAGTATGGGCGGAATATTCCATTTCCTTTTAAACACAATATTTTGCATCCTTTTTAAATTTTATCTTATACTAACGACTGCATAGTAAAAACTCAATATTTTTATAGAAGGTACCAGAAACCTAAGTATTGAATTTGGTATAACTGTAGGACCAACTCCTCATGTTATTTCTAAGCTGTGAAAAAGCTGGATCATGTAACAGTACCTTGCTGAGACATGCTGAGTGATATGCCTTTACAACAGAGAGAGGAAGTCCAAGTAGCTACACATATTTCCTAGCAAAAGGAGTATTGGGATGGTGACAGCTGCCACCTATGAAGTGACAGAGGTATCCTGGGTGTCTCTGTCAAGCTACAGCCTAAGGCCAGTCTTGTTGGAGATACAAGGAACTGTTAAAAGTACTGACAGGCATTTTAAGCAAGAAAGAACTGAGGAAAAAGTGAAAAAAAATCAGTGGGGAATTGTATTTATTATAGTTTGTTCTTAACACGAAATAGAGCAGGAAGGCAAAACTTTTTTTCTTTGAGTGACAGAAATGTAAACAAGAGAATTATGATTCCTTTTGAGAAATTAAGGTTGTGCTTTGTTTGTGACAAAAAATGAAACTGCACGTAGTGTGCTAGTAAAATATTTACTAGAAGACATTCTGTTGCCTCAACACAAAGGGGCCTTGAGGCTGAGAAACCCCTTAAAGCTATCAGCTTTTAAGTAATTATATGATTGATTTCTTCTATGGTGTGCTGGAAAGAATATATTCTTGCAACTTTGAATAAGTTTGAGATGGGATAAATTTGAGCTGCTTAGAGTTGTGCTAATTCTCATTTCTCTAATCCACAGACCTGATGTGCCTCTCAAGAGTGACTCTTCACAAAGTATCATAGTTCAGGTAGCTCACAACAGTAACAACTAAAATTTTCCCAGATGTTTGTAGAATACTTTAGGCAGCTAACTCCGTTTCACATGAACTCTAGCTAGATGCCTGTGCACTAGTTGCCTGCTCATGACCTGGGGCTTCTATTTTATGGATATCTTCCTGGTTTTAAGCCATTTGATGACATTAGAAGTCAAAACTTTTGGGGACTTTATAAAAGTGACTCCTTCCTGTTTATTTTTCCCATTACTGCTGTAATTGCTGAAGGGGTGCATGGCTTACCAAAGGCTGGCTGCACATTATAGTTGTGCTGACCCACCAGACATATTATAAAATTTGTATCAGTGCAGATATCCCAGCCTGCAGGAAATGTTCTTGTGTATCAGCACAGACACAGAATGAAAAGAAATGCTGACTTTAGTTCAGAAAGATCCACAGGCTTTGAGGTCAACAAATTTTAAAACACTATCAAGATGACTTCAGACTTGCATTCTGAAATGATCTATATTGTCTGTCACTGCTATGTCTCTAAAAATAGGTATTAAAAATTCTTGAAAGGGGTATGGAATGAGGTTTGTTGGATTACTAATTAGTGCAGGCATTTGTGTATTTATTTGTTAGTTGGCTGTTAGTAGAAGCTTCTGGGTAGCTGCTGGCTCATCGGAACCGTAAATGTTCAACAGCCTCATCTCTGAGGTAAGTGACAGCAGCATAAGTCACGGGATACAGGGCTATTTTTTGTGTTAATGTGTTAAAATCTAATGAGAAAAAAAATTAATTTATCGAACAGTTCAAGTATAGCATGCCTTGTTTGAGCTCTATTTATCTTGACATTGAGCCTGATAACAAACTGGCAACTCTGAAAATACAGTGCCTAACTATATTCTCTGTGGAATGACAGCCATTGGGGCATGAACAGGAAGAGGCAATAAGATTCATAATTACATAATGTAAATAACATCTGCTTATCTCTTTTCCATTTTGAAAACACCACCTTTCTATATGTTTCTATAGCTCATGTTTAAATTGTGCAGTACGCCAGCCTGAGTGTGCTTGCTACAGTTTGAGTGCAAACTGAAGCAGTTCTCATTCCTGAAGAAAAATAACATCAAGAAATGTGTGTAACAGGCCATGAATAATATCTGAGTTGTCTGGTTTCTTTCTTTTATTTTCATTTTCTTCAATGCAAACCCTTTAACAGCAGGAATTGGTTAAAAATGTTACTTAAAATAATAATTTCTACTAGAAAGAAAAGCAAGAAGTTACACTGAGTGGTTGTTTAGTTAATCAGTACAATTGAGAGCTTGACAAATGTCCCATGTCAAATGAAGCTGCAACATATGTTCTTCAAGCTCTTCATGTTTCATGGCAATTTATTTCTCCTAACCCCCATTCCCCCCAGACCCCCCCCTTCCCCTCTGTGTAATAACAATGTAGTTTTCCTCTTGCATGGTAATAATTCGTCACCACCTCAGATGAACGCAGACACAGCTACTGTGTCACAAAAAATGGTTCTGTGCTCCAAACAAAACAAACAGAGAATTCACCGAATTCATTGTAGTCAGGAGTTTGCACAGATCAGCAGCCTGTCCTCCTGTGTGGAATATCTGTAATACTTTACTTTTGTGGCAGCTGATGAAATAGTAACAGTCTGTTCTGAATTTTTTATATGATATGCACATTTATACTTGAACACACAGACTGAAAGTAGTTTCAGTCTTAGAGGCTGGCTTCCTACATGTAATCCAGATTCATTCCACACAATATATCTGTTTGAAATGCAGGACGGTGTCTCACGGCTACACACTGATAGCCTTCTAACATGAAAATGCAACAAAGCAAATTTAGCACAGCACCAATACTGAAACATTCACTGTCAAAATAAGCTTCTTTTTATCTCTTTAGTTGGTCAACCTACTGTTTCAATTGTTTGTAGAAAGGACAATAAACTACAGGTTTTCATGTAAAAAGTTAATAAAAATGTAAATCTAAAAAAGAAGTACTTTTGGAGCTGTAGCCAAGAGAAAGTGGCATTATGGCCTGTGACATGAAAAAGTTATTATAGTTACTGTTCAATTCTGGCCAGCCTCTGTGTTCTGCAGCTGATAACCTTTACTTTGGCAAGCTCAGAAATTATTTTTACCAGAGTAGAAGTTCATTTGGCAGTTTACTTCACAATAAAAATTGTTACACGAAATATAGAATGCAAAAATGAACCAATGTAAAGTACTGAGAACTCCATAAGTTCAGGTTCTTGTCTCAGCTAAAAATCATAAATTTGTTTCCAACTGATTTGAAAAATTTGTGCTTATAAGAAAGAAAGAAAGAATCTCTGTGAATTCCTAACCTGGTTTTATTGATCTATACTGGAAAAACAATAAAAAATTGCATTTTTTTCACAGTTTGCTGTCTAAAACTTTCACTCAGAATAAAGCCTGGATTAGTAGCAATTATTATATAAATACAGAGAGATGGGGAGAGTGAGGAGAAGAGAGGAAGAGGGAGAGAGATGTTGTCATCTTCAGTAAGCATTCATTTTGAATGCTGCGGTTATTCTGTTATGAAGAACAGTAGGGACTGAGAAATTATTCCGAATAATAATATCTTAAAATTACAGTAACTCAAAATAAATGATTGGCTTCTTTTGTAACTTCTCAGAAAAATTGCTTTTGTACTAGTATATAAGTGATAATGTATGGGAGGATATGTTTTGTTCATAATTTAGTAAATAAAATCCTTGTATATCTTCTTGAGCCTAAAACTCATCTTGACCTTCAAAACAATTATCCATGGCATCCTTCCCTATTATTTAAGGAGAGGCACACTGAAAGGATTTTAAGGCAACTCCAAAACAGTATTAGAAAAAGACTCCAACAGTATTAGGAGTAGACTAAAAAGTAGTGAACCTCCTGCCCTTTCCCATATCAAAAGATGGATTTCTAGGAGCAGTAATCAAGTCTGAAAATAATTACAACAACTTCACTTGCATGAATAATGATTAATATAGCCTTAGAATCACACTTGTGCACCTTGTCCTCACTTGCATTTCAAAACTCATTCCTTCTAAATTCAAAATAATACTGTCTAGGAAAAAAAAAAAAGAAAAAAGGAGAGAGAAAAATGAGGAGGTTTTTGTGGAAAAAAACCACAAAAACAATTGTTTATTTTTTTTTTCCTGCAAAACTTCCCCTCAGATTTTTTTCCTTTTTATTCTAATGCAAAGTAAAACCTAAGCTTCTTCTAAAATATTTATAACCTTTATGCCCTCACTCTAAATCATAATACATTCTTCAGTAACCTATTGGACAAGACTTCTTTCCTCAAATCTGAAGGGATACCCTGTTTAGAGGATTTGGAACAAAGCCCAAAACTTTGATTTCCTGCCAAATTTCAATAAAATCCTTTGATTTCAGGTGCCAAAACATGATGCTCTTGTGCTATTATTTTTTATACAGAAATTTCAGTACCTGTAAAATTTACCTGATCAAACATGTACAACACACACATAAACGTTTGTGGAAAACTTAATTTATTGTAAAAATCAGACATCAATAACCACTCCAAGTTTGAAAGTGCACAGTTAGACCTGGAGTCTAAAATGCATTTGCTATTTATACACACTGACTTTAGAGTAAACTCTAGCTGGGATATTTGAATAAGTTACCCTCTTCTGTCAGTATTGGCTGACATGGCTTGATCAGTGGGCCTGTCTGTCAAGATGCTTTGGCTGTCTTCCTTTAATGCCTTCAGACATTTCCACTCCTCAGAAACATCTCCAGTTGTTTCAGCTACAGTAAAAAAGTGGGCACTCAGTGCCCATATTATATGTTTATGAAACAAACAAATAAGAAAAAAGATGGAAATAATAAATAAAAAAGGCTGAATAAAAAACTCGGGATTTTAATCCAAAGGAATATGCTTAAATTTTGTACCTCTGTTTATCCTTATACAATATATCATTATGCAAAGTACCCTGCGGCTCTTTCTTTTCCCTTGTTCCTATTTTGCTATACTCTTCAGACACTCTTCTTCCTGTGTAGCTGTTTTTATCAGTCTCAAAACTCCTAAGTGCAGGCTGAAAGTCAGATACTCCTTTGTCCCAGTCCCAGCCAGGACAGAGGTATTATTTTTAAAGTATCCAGGTATGGTGGTGCCTTCCTGTAGTCCCAGCTACTAGGGAGGCAGAGTGTGCTGGATTGCCTCAGCCTGGGAGCTCTGGGCTGCAGTGCCCTCTGCCAAGCAGGCACAGACAGACCCTGATGTTCTTCATTGCCACCTCACCTCACTTTTGCCAGGGGTGGGAGTAAGGAGTCTCCCATTTTGGTCAGAGGAGAAAGTGTGGTGGGCAAAACGGTCCAGTATTGTTTTACTTTCTGTGTAAATCTCTCCTTTGTCTCATAACTTTTGCTATTAATATGGTTGCTGCTACTGTTTGTTTTCTTATCTCATTGCTGTTTCCATTGTTATCTCAGCTTTTTATGCCTCACATTCTCAACTCCACCCCTGGAGTGGGAAGGTAGGGAAGAAAGAGGGAAAATGCATGAGTGGAATCTGCTTTGGGAAAGTCTCAGTGAGGACCTTGTATTGAGGAATATTGCTGCTAAATCACGACACTATTTCAACAGAGAATTTTTCTTAGTGGCCCTTGCCTTTGAGAAGAAATTCTGAGAATATTTTTTCAGAATCTGTTTACGAAGTATTTTTGAACCTGAAATATTCATTGTATCTAAAATGTGAATGAAACATTCAGTAATTTATGTTTATCATCCTGAATTTCATAGTGTTCTAAGGCAGAAACTACAATATAGTCTCTCTTGCTCCAGTAGCACTGTGGAAGGTAGTGCTTACATTTCTTGACAAAATAAAGCACTTTCATAGAAAGTATCATTAGGTGCTGAAAAAAAGATTATCCAAGCAAAGAATATGTGGCAAGGAGTCACCGACAAATTAGGAGAAGACTACAATCTCTTCAGGGCTTTAAGGGTCCATGAATCACAATTCTTCTGACATCTCTTGCCAAAGTTGCTGGTAATGTACAATACAAGTGAATCCTCATATGAACCCAAGATACTTGCTTCCCTAAAAAAATATGTATATAAACAGGGATTTTATAGGAAAGTCAAATACTGGAATAGAGAAGGTTGGACAGAGCATAAGAAATGAAGAATCTTGTCTCAGATATGATCTCCATTAAAAAAAATGGGAAAAGATGCTGACTCTAGGGGAAGAATTAAATGAAAACAAAATGCTGACATACAGTTCTTCACGGAAGACAATTCTGGCTTCCTATTTTTATTCTTAAGGTCAATCCCTTAAATGCCTTCTGTATTTAGTGAGATTTAATATTATAAGAATTTATAGCCAGGACTACAAAACTTGGATTCTTGAGTGCCTTCATACTAGTAATTTCACTGTTGTCATGAGAACCACTCATGGTAGAGTCGATGAACCTATACAGATTTTGAGAAAGTAATACAGGTCTTTTGACAGATTTATGAGATGATTCCTGTTCAACACAATGTCATAACAGAATTAATTTTGTTTTAAGATTATATGGTTAATTTTTAAGAAATATACAAAATTCAGGTATGCTGTCCACTAAACTTTTGTGAACAAGTTATTTTCTAGCAAAGGTCTTTAAAAAATGATGCGGAGAGTGTTTTCAAGTAATCTAGCAGGAAATATTGTTTTCATTTAATTTTCAAGAAAGAAAGAGATATTCAGAAAATTTCATTCAGAAGAAGCCATTTCACAGAAATAGGCTGCAACTTCCTAGATGGAAGGGAAAAAGCTGTCAGAGTCCAGCCCTGTGCATCTTTTCTTTTGTGTGGTTTTCTTTTGGTTTTGTTTTGTATGTGCTTTTTTCTGTGTTAACTTGTGGAAGAATAAGTAGTTGGGTGTAAACAAAATTACCAGGTGTAGAGCACAAGGAATTTGTAATAATCAAGGTCTCTAGGTACACAGAAAATTAAGAATTCTAGGAAAGAATTTACAGTGTAAAAAGGTAGTCTTAGTGTCCCAGAAAGATTAGATAATTAACAATTATTTGTTATTGTTATGTATTATATAATTGTTATTATTGTTATGTGTTATATAATTAATATGTATTATATAATTAACAATTTTTGGCAGCAAAGTGCTACCTTTGTAAAGTTCTTCTCTGTTTTGTTAATCTAGTCCATGACAGAGAGAGGATTTTGAGCAGCATGGGAACTGCATGGAGAACATGTAGGCTATTACTGTTCTGCCATTACTGCTGATGCGCTGTTGGGTTATCACGCCATGCCTCTTTCATCTTTTTATGATCTCTACATGCCCTATAGCTATTGCTACATTATATTTAATCATCTTTAACAGCTTGAATGTCAAAAAGTTAAATGGTTTTAAGTATCTTTTTTTTTGCTGTAACAATATGCAACTTAACAGCACCTGTGCTGAGCTCGTTAAGAGCTATTGACAGACTTTGTGCCATCCTGTGCCAATGTCCTCACCATTCTTATGATCATGTGATACATTTCTGTACTATTAAACTTACAGAAGCTGGTTTTATTACAACCATAATCTTCCTTTGACACCCTTCTGCCATCTAATTTGCCTCACAGTAATTGCGTAGGTCTTAGTCACAGTTATTTCATATGCTCTCTGTAGCTGAAGAGAGAACAAATCATGATGCAATCCTTTTATTGTAAAAGCTGGTGTCTCAGATTTTTCAGAATAATTGATCTATTCTTATATATATATATATATATATATACTAAGAACTTTATTCAGAATTTCTCCTCCAAACATTCCAGTTTCAGACCTATTTCTGTTAATTTCAATATCATGTATAAATTATTATCATAGATGATCAAGAAAGATGAGTTAAATTTGCAATAGATGTTGCTAGGGTGATAGGAGGAACAGAAATCTAGCTTATAAAGCAACTAGATTCACAAAGTATAGCGTAGGAGTAATTGGGGGCAAGACAGCACTTTAAGTTAAGGAAATCTATGAATTTCTTTCTATGAAGCAATAGCTAAAGCTGATGATAAATAAGTTGAAAATTCTTCTACTGTTATCTTCTAGGTATAAGAAGCCTATGACTTTTAACCTTAAGAAGAAATAGGTTTCTGAAATAATTGTTTTGCATGGCTGAAAGCAGGAACAGGGGCTGGATTTGATGATCTTGATTCCTGACAAAATTCCATTGCTTCTAATTCTTCTTTTCATCTTTTTCATTAACATGTAAAAAAATCTTTTCTTCCTTGTCATAGCAAACCAAAGGTACTTACACCTTTCCAATTTAAAGGATTAGTCTCAACTGTTTCCACCAATATACTTCTAAATTTTGTTCAGATCAATGTAATAGACTATGAAGATATCCTTGGGACCTTTACAACTATAAAACGTTTTCAGATCCAGTCGTGCAGTCAGCCAGGCTCAGCAGCACAGGGCAATGCAAGATTTGCTGTGCTAGTCAGGCCGGTGATGAGACTACTGGTGTACCAACTCTGGAACTGCCCTTCTAGCATTCGTGCCCAGCACTGGTTTCTTCACCTCTCCTGTTCCACTGCTTCATGTCCATTTCAGTTCTGAACAGAAAAGGGTGGGATGGTACAAACATGTGGCTGTTGGATGAGCTGCTAATGGTCAAAAGTCTGAAACTTCTGTTGGATATGCTCTCCTCCCGGAGCATTTATAACTGTGAAAGTGAAATGGCTATTAATAACTCTGCACCTGGACCACTGCATCCAGTTCTGGGCTCTCCAGAAAAAAAGAGATATATCAGACAAAATCCAGTGAACTCCCACTAAAAAATTTCCTGGAGTATCTAATCTATGAGAAAAGGCTGAGAGAATTAGGACTGTTCCTCATGGAGAAAAGAAGACTTGGAAGAATCTCATGAATGTGTATAATGTATATACCAGAAGGGAAGGTTTAGAGAGAACGGAGCTTGGCACTTTTCAGTGGTCCTCAGTGACAGGGTCAGAGGCAGTGGACACAGACTGAAACAAACAGAGAACTTCAAGAAACACTTTTTATTTTAAGGATGACAGAACACTGGCAATGGGTTGAGAGACAGTGGAGTCTCCATCCCAGGAGAGTCTATAAGAACATCTAGACGTGGCTCTGGGTAGTTAGTTCTGTGTGGCTTGAGAAAGGAGTTTGGACCAGATGAGCTCCAGAACTTCCTCCCAAACTTAACCATCCTGCAAGTCTATGAACAAGTGGTTCTCATTCAGGCAACAGTGCTTTTAGAAAAAAGAGAGAGATAATTACCAGTTTGGAAAGGAGAAATTATTAATCACTCTCTGCACTACCATTTTACCTGGACTTTTTCAATCTTCAATCCATTCTCATTTCTCAGTTACCATTTTTTTTTGCTTCTATTATTAGGGGTTTAAGTATAATTTCAAAGTAAATCCAATGGGTTTTGAAAGCACAGAACCTAGAGAAAAGTTAATATTTTAGGATCTATTGTCTCTTCTATATTTTGTGGTAACTGTCCAGAATTTATACATTGAGATTCAAATTGATTAAAAGAGTATTTTATGGAAAATAGTCCTTAATTTTACTATTCTTATTGAAATATTTCTTTGATTTTTCAGTTTGAATTTTAGAGGATTTCTTTTTATCTCCAGAAATTCTCAGACACAGGAAAACATTTCCATTTTCCTGAGACACATTTCCTGCCCAAAATCTACTCCCTCTGAAGGCTTCTGCCTAAGCTAAACTTTTCCTTCTGTGAATTTATGAAAGACATTATAATGTTCTAAATCACATGCGCCCAGATTTATAATCTCATGCTTAGACCAAGTTTCATGATAAGATTAAAATAAATAGTATTCTCAACACGAGCAAATAATTATGTTGTCGTTGAAAGAAAGGGTAGTTACTAGACATCCTTTGAATACATCAATACAGAATTGATCCTTGTACTTCCAGACTGTCTCTAGAGCAAATAGTAATAATATTCTCTATAAACACTTACAGATAGCTACTTCTGTCTGCTTGAATTAAATCAAACAGTGTGCAATACTTTTTCACTCATTAGAGACCTTCCACAAGTTCTTCAGACAATATAATTTCTAAACCGACATAATCTATTTATACATTTTCCTACCTGGATCCAGAAATCATCAGAGTTGCCCTTCAACATGTTCAGCTGTTTTGATTGTTGAATTATTTGTTTTTAGGTCTCTCTTTAATAGTTTTTCCACTGCTACAGCTGTTTATTTGGGTAGGTGCTTCGATTAAGAAATATACCTATGCCAACAAAACATATGTATTTTTGATATCTTCTTTAGTTTAAAGGTTATGATTTTGCCTCAAGCTTAAACAAACTTGCTGCCTTATGGAGCATGGTAAGCATGTAACATAATTTAAAGGAAAGTAATTAAGCATCATATAATGTAATATCATAAATGTTTTTAATGATGTTCCTTTAATGATTGTTCTTATGTTAGGGATACTGTTTAAACATAGACTGGGACCAAAGAGAATCTAAATTTTCTTCTGTTTTCCATTCTCCTCTTTCAAATACATATTTTTTTCTGGAAAAATCACAAGTACCTTTTCTGTAAATGTCTACTTGAGGTTCTTAATGCCTACCACTTTGCTGAAAATTTGTTTTTGATAATATATTCTGTACAAGGAAACGTAATTTCTTAAATAACTGTTGATTCTTCCTCAAAATCAAAGGATTTGATTCATTATTAAGCAAAAGTACTTCACACAAAGTTCCCATCTATGTCAGCTTAATGAATTTTTAATTTAAATGAGAATTATTTAGAAATAATAATGACTGGTCTATAATTATCAATTGATCTTATTATGACTACTGAAATTAAGGTATGTTCATAATTAAATTTTCTGGAGATAGACAATGAATTGTCATGTGTGACATTGGAGATGATTGGCAAAAATCCCCTCTTTTCTGATAATGGAACAGGCACTGCAATAACCCAGAGCTAGTGCAGATTAATGACTCTGTGCACCTTTTAATAACATAAATAAAAATTTTATTCCAAAATACTTAGTTGCTACTATCCACCTACAAGTCCATCATTACTTGACAGACCTTATCTTACTTGAAATATGTTCCATTCTCTGAAGCATATGATCTAGTGCTGATTAATGGTAATATATTGATCTTGGAGAGCTGGGTTTTGCTGCATTGCTCTGTACACTGAAATTTCAATTGATTACAAACATAATTATTTCCAAAGTAATTAATTTGATTCTTTCGTGAATCCATGCAAATCACAGATTTATTGTTTTTTTTTGTTTTATAATCTGAAAGATGGGATCTGAAGCAGCATAAAACTGGTTTTGACAGTACAAGTACTCACTCAACAATGCTTCTTTAGGCCATATATCTGGGAATTGAGATTATCAGCCAGCAGATGCTTTTTAAACTCAACTAAAATACTTTTCTTGGGCCACAGGCAGAGGACAGTTATCTAAGAGGAAACAGTGAGTGAGTAGCACTAAGGAAATCACATGGAATAGATTTTCAATAGACAAAACTGACAAAGAGACAAAGAACACAGTGAAGTATTTAGAAACATTTTTGCTTCTGCTGACTTGCACTTATAACAGAAATAGATATAGATATATATATCTATAGGTAGGCATGTACAGTTTCAGCAGCAAATACTTCTCATACAGTAACTGTTGGGTAACATCTTGATAAAAACTGGGTTCGTAGAGTGCTGAAAATAGTCTGCTATAGCAGACCAAACTTCAGAAGAAATTTGACTGGACCAAACCCAGTCTGCCCATCAGACTTTCAAACTGGAATATTTCCAAAGCAATTTGTAAACAACAAAGAATTTCAAGTATTAAGTCACTGAAGTAGCTAAAGGAGAATTTGTCTTCTTGAACTGCATGGTTGTGTCATGCCAATAACATTAAAAAGACAAACATTACATAATTTATCATTATTCTTTGGTTAAATGTAAGTATTGGGTAATACTATTAAAACTCCCTAAATACAGAAATCTGCATAAAATGCATACTGTGATTTCTTATGCAGTAGCTCCAGGCTGCAATTGCATGCATTGCTCATGTTTCCTTACCCTATTCAAGGTAACAATTCAGCAAATTTGAAATCCATGATTCTGCAAAAGTTAAGTCTTTCCATATTCTTAGACCATTAACCAGGCTAAATGCTATTCCTGGTTTTCATTGTCCAATGCAAAGGAAGAGTGAGGGCTGTGATTCATCCACAGATGCAGGAAGCAATAATGAAGACATTTGTTGAATGATTGAACTGAGTCATATGCTCATCCATATTTATGATGACAGAAGATAAAACTTTTATATTTATAAGTGAGGTCAGATATACATGTTTGGAGAGCACACACAGAAATTATCCTGGATATTAAAGAAATTATTGAATATGTTATAAACCTGAGGCCTATGAATGTTAATTAAATGCAGTCCTTTACAGAGATCTTAACATTCTTATCCTTTAAGCATGATAAACGTGGGAACATGAACAGAATTACATTTCTCTAGAGGCTTCCATTGGCAGAATCATGATACCACTCTGTACATACATGGTGCAGTAACAGATCCCCCACACAGAAATTACCAGCTAAAGCCAGATATTTCATACACAGAAAAGCACTGAAAAAGTCAAAACAGGAAAAACAATTATATTTATTTTTTTGCACCACTTCCCACTGTCAACATTGAGTATAGAGAGTTTGTTTTGTTTCACAGGAGTTGCTTCCTTCCCCATAACTTTTTAATTCCGATTGATAAGGTGATTCTTACAATTTTCTAGAATATCTTGCCAGTCCTCTGAGGGTTTTTAGTCAGATACTGCAGCAAATCAGTTTGATCTGTCATACATTGGCCTTTAACTTTTCCTCTGAAGATAATGATGTTGGATGACAGTGTTGCATAAGTAATTCTTAGAAGTCTTTTTAAGAGCATATAATAGCATAGAATCCAATTTATCTAAACATGTTCAACACACTCCCGTACTGTGAAATGTTGTTTCAGCAGCCATTTAGATGAATCTTTGAGCTTCATTGGAATTTATCTTTGTTTAAGAATAAGAATAATGAATTGTAAGCAAGTTTTACTAAATACAACAGCTGTCTACTAAAATATATGGTTAGCTGCACACGGTGGATTCATAGGATGGAAGTAAATGACAAGTTTAAAAAAAATCTAGTAAATTACTAAGACCTAATGTAGGATCATACTTCTTTACTTATTTTAGGAGGACGTTTCATAAATGATTTTTTTCTTGAATAAAAATGGCTGCAAATGTATGAAAATGTGTGCAAAGTGTTAAAGGTAGGTAGAAAACCTGATCCCTGAGAATTCTGTATCTCCAGTACCTCTAGGACCTTGTCCATCCTTGGTATAAAAAGAACACCAAAGTTCTTGAAATGTTTTCTGCTTATGAAGAATAGCTTGAATCATGAAGAATCATGTTCTGATACAGCTTGGTATTGGTAACAGAAAATGAGCAGAATTACATAACTACAATTGCTATGCTGCTGGCATGCTGCAATATGTCCCAAGCTTTCTAATACAGTACTTTTCTATTTCTTCCTCTGCTTGCACCTGTGGTTCTCTGCTCATTTGCAAAACATTTTCTATTTCATGAGCCACTGAATGACTCAGGGACAAGACGTGTGTCCTTTTGTTCAAGATGTATCATTGCCATTCAGTACTGAGAGCTGATAATTATTCTGAAAATGTTACCAGGTCTTTACTCACCCTACTTGAACTAATTTCCATGGAAGCCGCTAAGAGAGCTGAGTATAAACTAAGCAAGAAACTCTCAGCCATAAAGGTTTGAAAAGAGCATAATGTATTTATTCTTAGCTTTAGCACTTCAGAATATAACATCAAGAAGCTGTTTGTCTGTATACTGACAGGTATGGACTAGTGAGTTGGAAAGACTTCACCAGGAGACTCAGGGCTATGACTTTAATAACTGGAATTAATATGTTCTCAATGTCTGAGTTTTCAAACTCATTTTAAACTGCTTCTAGAGATTTAATAAAGATTTTTTAAATTACATCTACATTTCTGGAATATCATTTAGAGCTAGTTCAGATATAAAACGTTTATACATATGTAATGTATATGTATAATATATAAATAGTATCACTCTTGCCTTTTACAAATACATAAAAGCAACACAAAATAGTAGAATTTATTATCTATACCATACTGCATATTTTTCACCTTATCTTTTCCAGGATGTATGTGATATAATCCTTTTACTACACACAAAATGAGCTTACCTTTAGGCAGCAGTCTGAAAAAAATTAAGCTTCCACATCAAACACGATTGGAATGTATACACATTTCTGAAATCAGCCTGGCCCACTGAAGAACTGGCCACACATTCCAGACTTGAATTGACATCTAACAGACCCTTAGAAGGTAAGTCTGCTCCTGTTCTGGATCGTGTTTGTGTTTCTCTGCTTAGGTCTGCTTTCAGGCTTTGACATTTTTCCAACAGCAGGAGCAAATCTTTTTAAGTGTAGGGAAAACAACCTCTCACACATTATTAGTTCTTGCAGGCACACAAAGAAGACAAATTCTTGGCCCTGGCTGTCAATGTGACTCTCTAGTATCACAGAGGGCCTTAAGATATGTTAACATATATGTTATGTACCACTGACCTTAAGATATGTTGACTCACTAATTAATTTAGTAATGGATTATTTAATTTGTTTGCATAAACAATGTTGGGGTTTTTTTTTTGTTTTGGTTTGGTTTTTTTTTTGTTTGGTTGGTTTTTTTTATTTCTGGTCATAGAGAAAGAGAAGCTGGTATAAGCATGCAGCAGCTGGAGATGAAGTAGACCTGGCACACTCACATTCCTTCAGCTACCTGCTACCAAACAAGAGCATTGAAAAATTCAAAGCAGCATTGAAACTGTACATACTATACAAATCTCATTATTTGTATTTATTAGTAGCTAGCAAACAACTTTTAGGAATGTGTGAAGTGAAAGCTCATGGTCATGATTTCTAGCACTAAACCTCATCTGAGTTATTGCATATGAGGTATTCAGTTTTCAAAAACTGAAATAATCTACATGTTTTCTTCCAAAGGGAGTGTTAACATTTACATGTGTTATATTTTGCAAGTGCCAACGGAATGATAAAAAAAAATTTTAGCTCTTTTCTTAACCCATACTGGATTTCAGATGTGAGCTGAAAGCAATTTTTGATGGAAATATATATTGGAGTCTGTTAGAGGTACAGATGCTGTCCTATTTGTCTACAAACATCAGGAAGGCTCACAATGGAAAATGGAGTACTACAAACCATACTATAAAAATTCCACTTTCTAAGAAATTATTGACAGTAGATTATTGTCAGCTTTGAATATTTAATGTAATAAAATAATGAGCCAAAGCAAGTCACATGCTTTGGTGCTACTTTAGGGAAATAGTGGCAGTGTTTATTGTTTATGGATGAAGAAACAAGGGTGCTGTAAACTCTTTTACAGGATTTTTTAAATTAAAATTGAAAGCCAAACACCTTTCTAGATTTTGATTTTTGGGAAGTTAATTCTTTGCAAACCCATAAGTTTATGACAAGTAATTACAAGAAGTAGAATAGCATCATGAAGATAATAAAAATATGCATTTTTTTCTTTTTAAATATCACAAATATTTCCAATCATCCACTTGCTATATCTACCTGACAGTGCAGAGTTAAATCTTGGAGACTGTTAAAATAGATAGAGGCAGAATTAATCCACATTAAGGAAATACAGTGAAGAACTGTCAATGAAAGAATGGTCCAGCTTGTTTCTACACAAGCTAGTAAAATTAGATTTTGCAGATTCTGTAAGAGCAAATATCATAGAATAATCTAAACCACACCTAAACTGTTCAATAACTGTTCAGGCACATACAACTTTAAAAGAAATATTAAATCCCTGAGGCTTGAACCTAGGAGTGTTGAACCACGGACAGACTTCAAGCCTACGCAGGTGAAAGGCTGAATAGTTTGCCAATAATTACAGTAGATTCATCCACTCCCACTGAGTGTGTTTGCCTTGGCTTCTTAGCCCATGTCTGATATGTCCCAGCTGGGTCCCTGGCGAGTCTCATGTTCCAGCTGGGAAGGAGCAAACACCAGGCTGACTAGGAAGTAGAAGCTCACAGCTTTCTCTGTCTCTCTGAAGAGCTTATTCCCTGCAGCCAGATGGTTTAACATAACAGACACTGCAGTCAGGAATCACTTGCAGGTTGGAGGCAGTGGTCACATTGACTGTCTTTCTGCTGAAACTGGGGTTTGCTTGGATGTGTTCTCCTTCCAGTATGTTTTGTTTTCTTGGTGGTTTTGTGCTAGGTATTCAGCAGTGGAATGTGTCGGAATAGAGAATGTGCTTAATTGTGCTGATACTTTTCCTATGCTGCCAGGAAATATGCTCCAGGTGGAAAATGGTCTTTTAAATTTCTACATTGCAGCTCAAACGGGTGTGAGCTCTGCACGTGCTTATTTTCCTCACACTGTTTCTGACTCCCAGCTGAGAATGGTGCCTAGCAGGACTGACGCTGTTCCGCTCCATGCTGGTGAGAGTAATCCTTTGCTTGGTTTCAGGGGGAAGTGGTCAAGCAGTGTCACTGCCTTACTAAGACAAGGGAAGTTAAGGTTAGAGACAATATAGAGGAGGCTTCCTATTTCATTAAAGAACAAGAGCTAATGTGTAGCTAAGAAGAATAGGCATTTGCTGTTCAGCATCTATTTTTGACCTAGTTGGTTCATTCTTTGAGATGAACTTTAAAGTAATTCCTGTTTTTTCTTGGAATTCTTTAATACAATAAACCCTTTTTAAATAACAGTTAGTGAATAATTGAAAGATAGGAGGACTAAAAAGAGTTGAGAACTGTGGATTGCTACTTCTGCTACTGTGAAACAATACATTAAATGCCACTTTAATTACAGTATAATTAAAAATTCAGAATCATACCAACATACAATTTTTGAACCAAACTTATTAGTAGTGGAAAAAAACCCCTGTATGCATACTAATGCATACTAAATGTAAGCATTTAGGAGACTTCTAGTTCCCTCTTCTGCCTTTGATGTAGAATCCAGGCATATCTACAACCTACATATTTTCTGTAGTGTAAAACCTGAATTTGATTATTAGGGCAGTCATATTAAGGAAATGCGAAAGAAGCTTAGATTCACTGAGTTAGGAATCACAGACTTGTAGAACCATCTGGATTGAAAAAGACCTCTAAGATCACTGAATCCAACTACTAACATAGCATTTCCATTTTCAAACTAAACTATGTGCCCAAGTGCTACATCTACACATCCTTTAAATCCCTTCAGCTATTGTGGCTTTCCAGCTTCCCTGGGCATCCTGTTCCCCTGCTTAACAACCCTTTTGTTAAAGAAATTTTTCCTAATAACCAATCTGGATATCTGAAATCCCGGATTAATTTGGGGCCACTTTTCTTGTGCTATAACTTGTTACTTATAAAAACCCTTACCTTATGTTGCTATAACCTTACATTAATGCATAGTAGAATTGAAGCAGGGTAAACTGAGCACTGTGCTCAGTGCAATCACCTGTGTTGAACACAGAGGCATGCAACAACACTGCCACGCCAACTGAGTCACCCAGTACTCCCTGACAAGAGGGGCATCAAAACATCTGAGATGGACACTACTGGTTCTGAAAAAAGTGATTCTTTTTGCAAATTCTGAGATGATAGACAAGGAGAAAACTGTTTTGTTATATGCCTGTACAAAGGCTTCCCTAGGGACTGAAGTCACTCTTACATCCCATGTGTCCTACAGAAATTCAAATCCATACAGGAATTTGCTCAATCTGAGGGTGTGAAATAATCAACTAATTCTAGTTCTTAAAAAAAAAAAAAATTACTTAATGCTCTTTATTCTTTTTATTAGAGATACTTAAGTGTTGAATTGATATTAAAAAATATAAAAGTCTTCTTTCATCAAACATACTGACTACATTTATCCCTTAAATCTAACTCCAGTGTTCTGGAGAGGGAAGTGCCGAGCTCTGTAGTAATACATAATACATAACAGACCACAGTATAATAGAGGAGAATGTAGAGAAATTAAGAAGAAATGAAAGTGAAGGGAGATATATCCTGCCAGACAGAAATAACACATATGGTCAAGAGAAAGAAAAATGTAAGAAATTAGAAATTCAGAGTTAGATAGTAGAATAGGAGAATAATTAATCACATTAAAAGGGAGTTAGGGTAAAATCTTAGTTCCACTGAGGAACTGGCTGAACTCCTAATGCAGAAATGCCATTTCTGGATAACAGAGGATATAGGAAACGTGACAGAATGCCTTAAAGAAGGTGAGATTAAGAAGATTTCTTTTTTTCCTATGGGATATGTTTGTGGTATGGCTGCACTCACATATTTCACATATGGCCTAAAGATGTCTTGCCTTTTTGTTTTTTTTTTTGTTTTTTTTTTTAAATCTGGAGGCTGCTCTTAGATGAATCATCTGCTAATAGCTACTAATTTAGTCTGGAGCATATTGGCTTTTTTTTAAAAAAAATTTTATCCTTTTTAATATCTGTCTTCTGTCCTTTAACAAAAACTTAGGAATTTCGAGTTCATGTTTTATTTGTGGGGCTTTTATAATTGTATATGGAATAGGAAAGAGGTCTGAAAATATGTTTAAATTTATTGAAAGAATTTTAAATCAGTTAAATGCTACCTTGAAATCGTCTGATATCTTTAAAAGTATAACTCTGAGGAACCTTACAAGTGTAGGACAGACTATATGAAAAAAATCTGTATGAAGTTCAGCACCAGTCATAAATGATCATGATTTACTGCAACTCATCAAAATCAGATAACCACTGAAATCCATAATTCATTTTAATAGTATCATAGTCAAGCCTGAAAAAAAGTCATCATGTTTATACTTGGGTAGTTCAGATGAGTAATTTATTGGTTCTAAAAAATAATGTAGTGTAAAAATACTCGCAAGGCTCCGGACTCTGTCTACAATAAAAGGCTGTATTATGTATACAGGCCCATGCACTGAAAGTGTCCTTCAAGTAGCCTCCATGAATGTATTAAGGATAAACAGTATCCTGATATGCTAAGCAATCTTACTTGCCATAAACTTTTAAAGTACTAAATTTTTAGTAAAAATATCATTGAAAATCATAATTTATCAGTGCTCTGAGCTAGGTCACTTTGTACTCCCTGGCTAATAGAGGCTATGAGTAATCTCCCAAAATTTTACTCTCATAAAGTGAAGTTCACCTTTTCTCCTAAAACACCTGTAAATGTTTATTGATCACACTTACAATTCGTAAGCTGTTTACAGAATTGTATTAAAAATGATCAAAAGTTACATTTCTAAAAAAAGTAGTTAAGCTTTTAAAACTCAAGCCATTCTGAAATGGGGACAATTTATTTTCATTTTGCATATCTAAGTAATTGGCAGAAATGGCAAAATGGACAGATAATGGACAACGGTTTTTGTTCTGCAAATGAGAAACTGACTGTAGGAACAAAGCCCTGATGCTTATAAATGTAAGAAAACAGAAGGAAAACAAGTAAAGAGAAGAACAGCATTTCAGGAAATGGAATACATTTCAATGAGAAAATAACATTTCTGACTTAATAGGCCTGCATACTATTATGACAAGAGAATGCTTAAAGATTATTTCTGCGTGATTATCCAGCTGAAATCAAAATGACCTCTTGCTGTAAGAGTACTTGAAACATTTAATAAAAGTTGGAAGTTCTAGCCATAAAATCCCAATTAATGTTACATTTGAAAAATGACATATTTTAGTCTGTATTTGATTTGTCTAATATAATTTTTATATTATGCTCATTAGTGTGTTTTATAAGCAAATTTGATTGCCATTTGGATATTTTTTTTTAAATATTTTTTCCTTCTAAAATCTCATACACTGTTATCCTGAACAGGTTGCAGCCCATCTCTTCTTTTCCCTGCATAACTTCATGACATTCTTGTAGCCCTCCTGAGTGACCTGCCCCTTCTTCCAAAGAACAGAAGCTCTCCTTTCTTCCCCCAGGTTCCAGCCAAAGCTCTCTGTTCTGCCAGCCAGACCTTCCCAACTGGCTTGTGGGAATCTGCCTGTGGGAATGCCCTGATCCTGTGCCTATGAGGTCGTCCTCTTGAGTGGGGCCCAGCCTTCCTGGGCTCCTTCACCCTTCAGAGTTACCTCCCAAGGGATTCTGTCAACCAGCATCATAAACAGACCAAAGTCTGTCTCCTGGAAGTCCAAGGCAGCAGTTTTTCCGTGCCCCTTCTCCAAAGATCAAAAACTGTGCCATCCCATGCCCAGCGTGGCCTCCAGCCCCCACATCTCCCTCCAGCCCTTGTGTGTTGACAAACAGCAGCTCCAGTGGCCTCCTTGCCTGGTTGGTTCCCCCACCAGCTCTAGACTCTTTCCCTCTGCCACACTGTATTTCCAGCAGACGTCTGGTAAGTTGAAATCTCCCATGAGAAAAAGAAGTTCCAGCTGCTCACAGAAAATTTCATCTTTCTCTCTGTCCTGTCTGGGTGGTCTGTAACAGACACCCCCCATGATGCTTGCCTTGTAAGACTTCCCTGATCCTTACCCATATGTGCTCAACCATCAATAAGCTCTCAATGCAGCACCATTAATTTGTGAAGAGAAAATATTTTAGTGAAGAGGTACATGATAAATATTTTATTACAGAGAGCATGCAAAATTAACTTTTAAATGAATTAAAAAAAAATTCTCTGTAATATGGTAAATATAACTTCTAATTATACTGGAATATTTTTTTAGACTTTCATAATGCTTTAATTCTCAAGAAAAGCCTCACACACACACCCGTAAATATTGCCTGTTTTAATTTGAATGGTAGAAGGGGTGGGGACCACAGAAACAACACTCTCAAATGAGAGTTAGCCACAAAGACTGTTAGTCTTAAGACTATGGCTGAATAAACCATAAAGATTTTGCTGAATGTGATTTGTTAGAATGTTTTGCATGCTTATTTCTATATTCTGAATTAAAATTCAAATATATATTTTAGATAACATTTGCTTATAAATCATCACAATTAAGTAATAGCTAATAAATGACAAGATTTTTCCAACAAATTACTGATTTTTAATTTTTATCATGAAATAGAATATACTTTATATGGTTTATATGATGCTCAAATAAGACTACACTTTTTACAGCAAGTAAACTGTGCTAAAGGGGAAAAAACGACAGTACAGGAGAAAATGCACGTGGGAAATAAAGTGGTTCATTATTGCAATTTATCTTCCCTAAGTTCCATGTGTTACACAAGATGTCGTGAAAGTGTGCTGAGGAACTCTTGGTAGGAGTTTAAAAAGCAGTTGTCAATAGCACCTCTGAAGCTTTCTAACAAGATCATGGATGAACTTCAAAATTTGCAAGGCTGAGAAACAAACTGCACAGAAACTGACAACAGTTTCAATGGCAGACTTACCCTTTTTTTCATCATTATTAAGAGTTGTAAATTCCAGCTCCTGTTTCTGGCATTCATCTTCCTGTGCATTCAGCAGCTCACAAAGGCTGGGAGATGCATGAGAAAGAATTGTTACACATTTGTTTGTTAGCAGTGTTCCAAGTCATGATAAGTGACATTTTATCATTTAGAAAGAATTTGGTATATAGCTTTTCAGACAGGCTCAAAGTAGATATGGGTGCCATTGGCTCTTGGAGATAAGGTGGTGCAGCAAGAAAACGAAGCTCTTTATATGCTGCTAATTGTTTGCATCTCAAAAATAGAAAATGTAGTAAAATGTTCTTATGGGGAGGCATCCAGTCATTCCACCTTAGAGCCATATCTCTAAGGCTCCTGGTTTTTATTTTGTTTGGTTTGTTTTGGTTTGCCTTTTTTAACTCAGATCAAAAGAGCATACTGTATTACTTATTCAATGTAAATTTTAAATTTTTTTATGTCAAATGCATATATTTATTTTAAATCATTCATATGAGATTGTGATCAGACAAAGGTTTTTCTTGTTTATGCATTTTTAAGTATCATTCTTAGTGTTTGGGGTAGAAAAATTTAATATGAAAGTGAAAATTATGAGACAAACTTAAAGAAAACTTAAAAATGTATTTTGGAGGTGTTTAACAAAACCCAAGGTGAGCAATATAAAACTCTTGTATGCCACAACACAGAAGTGAGAGTCAGTCCTAGGGCCAGACACTGTCAGCTCTGAGGTACAGAGTATTTCCTTCAGCACACAGAATCCAAATACTAGTAAGTTAGAATTTGCTATTCATAATGGAACTACCAGTAACAATAATCTGTCTTTTACGGACAGCTCTTTGTAATCACTAGCAACTATCATAATAAATGTCAACTTAGGATAACTCAGGTGAGGTTTCTTTCATTACTTTTTCTTCTTTTTTTAACTTTGCTCCCACATACTGTAATAATTGCTTTAAGGATTGTAAAAAATATGTGAAAATAAAGAGGTGCTCTATACATATAGACTGCTCAGCTGCTTTAGTTAGTTAAACTCAATTTATAAACTTAAAGCTATTGTTTTATTCATAAATAATAATAAACAGCTATAGTTAAGATCAGAGATTCATTGTATTAGGTGTGTTGTGGAAATGAAGATAAATTCTTTAAGGGTTTATAATCTTATCTGAAATAACTCACTGAGAAAAAGCAGAAGCAGGGATAGTGAGCCAAGGGGAAAACATGCAGGCAGGCCAGTTAAAAAGGCACAACCTAATGGAGGCAGTTTGTCTAATGTTTGTTTACTTTTCTGAACAGATAGAACTGACTGAAAAAAAATGCTACTCACTTTATTAGTTGTAAGGATATTTCAGATATTAGAAAAAAGGGGGGCTGAAGAGACAGCTACAATTTTCATTTCCATGGATGTATGAGCTGCACAAACAAAGTATAAGAGAACTAGCTGCATTAGATTACAGAGAGGCCTCATTTAAAATGTTCCAAACCTACTATTTAACTGCCTCTGGCAAAACTGGAAATACTCAAATCTTAGAGTCTTCAAGAGAAGACAATAAAAATGTTTTGCACCCTATGTTACATATACATACTTTGCTTATTTTAACATTTAAATATGCTGTGTCTGAAAAACAATTTGCCCCTTTCCTCTGGTAGAATGTACAATGGCAGAGGTTCATTTTTTTTTGTTGTCACCAAGTGTATGATAGGTCCCAGATACAAGTGTTTTACATTCATTGACTACTGAAAATGAAAAAAAAAAAAGTTGTTGATACAAAAAAATATATTATATTTCAATTAAAGAGTTTCTTTCCTCCTGTAGCAGGATGCTCTGCCTAAGTGAGGGTAAAACACCTCCAACTTTACCCTATTTACAAAAGTTACCAATGATTGGTGGAGAAGAGAGGAGGTATTGCTTTTGGTGTTGAAGAATGCAAAATTGTTAAAACCCACAGCTGACAGTTATATAAGTTCAAATTATTTAGATTTGTTCCTGGTTTGGCAAGTGCCTTTCCACAGGGCAAACTTCACCTTTTCATTCATTAAGTTATTTTTAAGTACACTCTGGAAAAACAACATAAGTACTGTGGTCATGGGATAGGATAGTCCAAAAGTCCTCAAATTACACCTGCTCATTTCTAGTGGCTTAGTTATATACAGGGGGGGAAAAAAAATGAAAGGCAGATGAACTTTTTATAACTGCTTCCCTATAACACATTTGAGGCAGGAATCCAGAAGGTGATATCAACCTGAGTAAAAATAGCTAATTGGTTTTAAACCTGGGAAGTACCCAAGGGACACTCCTGGGGTGATATGACCAAAAGGGCCAGTGGAAACTCCTGCCAATCATCTAAGCTGAAAAGAATATGTAATTCAAATAGCTCTGGGTGGTCTGAGATGCATCTACAGATGTCCCCCACATCCATGGTACTGGACACAGAGTGGAGGCCTTGACTAGTGGGAGTATGTTTCTGTACGGATCATGTGTGTAAATGTCTGTGTGTGTGATAATTAGAAAATTCAGCTCTACCATTCTTGGAAAGGAATTCTCAGTCAGTGGAGTGGATCTGTTCTTGTGCCTGTCTTGCTCCTAAATTCCCATTTGACAAAGTTTGAAGTGTTACACATTTAGAAAATGAGATGACAATGTGAGAAGATATAATTATACCAACTTACCGGTGAGAGTACAACAAAGTTAAAAAATAAAAATAAGTACAAAAAATAACAGCAACATTACTGCAATAGAAGAGATTTTGACATTCTGTATTCTGATCCTTGGACAAGATAAATTAGTATTACTTTTCTTTAAAGACTAAAAAAACACTGGAATAAAATCTTTATTATGGTAAATATGTAAGTAGGGGTTTTAAATGAAAAGAAAGGCAATTAACTCACAATTCAATTAAGTTAGAGAAACAGTCATTAGTTTTAGCTTGGCTGAAAATATCACAGAATTAATGCTATTTTTCCTGCTTTTAAAATTACTATTAAGTCAGAGAAAAACAGCATTTGCCTTCAACTGGCCTACATTTACAACTTCGATAACATTGTGCAGTGCATCACAAACTAGATTTCTCATAAATGCAAAGAAATACATGTTAATAATAATTTGACATAATGTTTAACCATAAATCCAAACTGTGCTGCTGAGGAAAGGTTTGTGACATCAGTAATTGTGATTAGAATAAACAATGTAGAAAGTCTGACATGATTACCAAATGTAACACGGAAGAGAGTGTACAAGACAAAACATTCCAGTAAATGGAAGGGACACTAAATACAAAGGAAAAATAAACTTTGCATGAAGAGTTAGGATAATAATATAGACAGAAAAAGCATCATGTGTTTCCAAAGTCACATGCATTTCTGCCAAATCAGATACTGGACAGAAATACAATCAGCACAGAGTCTATCACATGTCTATGATAAGAATGTTCTTTTTTTTTTTTTATTTCTTTTCATTTCCAAGCACTATGTGAGACTGTTTTAAGAAAGAAAGGAAAATAGTGATCCTTAAACACTCCAGCATTAAGGGCTAGAACTCCTATTTTCCTATCCTTTGTGCCAGGAACCCATCCAGGATTTCCATTGCTTTAATACTTTTGGTTTTATTTTTTAAAGTACTGCTTGCAATTTCCATTGGCATTAGTATATCTTTGAGGAACTAGGCAAAAGTACCAAATTGCCTTTAATATGCTGGTCCGTTGTCTACTTTTTAGTAGCACTGTGGAGCTTCTTACAGTATATTCCAGACTTCTCCAGCTGATGTAGTTTTAAAAAATTAATATTGTGTGAATACACACAGGTGAGTGATACATTAAGACTGGGTTTTTAAATTTTCTTTCAGCAACCTTTCTCATATTGTTCAAATCTCTACTTTCTGTCAATTTCTTTTAAGACAGTTTTGTAAAACTATACAATAAGTTGAATAGTTACCAGGGAAAGATCCCTGGAGAGAAAAAAGTTTTCACTTGTCAAAAATGAGTCAAATGCCAATTGCTCATCTTCTTTCTAAGATCCAGGAAATGCAGACATCTTAATTAATTTCCCTCCTATGTTCTTAAATTTTCTGAGTGTAAAAGAGAACAAACAAATCAAAAGGTATTCAATAGAAAATATGCCTGTGGTTACAAAAGAAGTTATTGTTTTAGTAAAATGGTAAAATAAAAATGCAAAAATACAGAGACTGTAATATGTTCTCTATAACCATTGAATAAACAGAATTATAATAATTAAACAGAATTATAATAATCTATTTTAAAATTTATATATAGTTCAATTTATGGAAGATATTTCAGTCTCTGAAAATAATTACACAATTACAAAAATTATAAACACTTGAAAAACAATTTAAATTTGTTTTCACTGAATATTTATGTAGATACATGAAGATGACTAATAAGAACAAAACTATTATGATGATGACAAAAGAATTATGAAAAATTGTCTATTTTTCTCAGTACATAATATAATAGTAAGTAGAATAACAGAAGTAAGTGAGTTGCTTAGGAAAAAGAAATTCATGGAAAAATATAGAGACTAAATATTGTTGTTATAGACACACATTGAAAATACTGAGATGCCTGAATCTCTTTATTTTACCTAATATCAGTCCTGCAGAATCCTGTTGCACATTCCTATTAAACTGACAGCAAAGTTATCAAATATGAATGTTCTTGTGACCCAAATGGATATTTTTTCTGTTTTCAGTGTATTTTCCTTGCTAAAAATAAGTGAAAATAAAACAAGACAAATAATTGAGCCCCAGCCCCAAGCAGCTCTGTAATGAGAAAGTTTGGGTATAATGTGGAAACACATTTGGCCACTTCAGCATTGACTGACAGGATGTGTGTCTGAAAAAGAGCCACAAACAGCATGGATTACTGTTTCTGCTATAAAACAGTTCTGTTGAAGACATTCAGGAAAGCCACCATGGGCTACCTGCTGCTATGTAATTTTGTTTTATTTTGGCACACAGAAGTGAGAAGATTTTCATGGAACCAAAAAGAGAGCGGGTAGCTGACTGTGACTGACAGCACAAAACATTGAAACAATAATCCACTGAGATCATTTATGTAAAAAAAGGAACCTGGGGATATTCAGCCCCTGAGGCTTGTCTTGTAAGAGGCTATTATTATTTGTATTGATTTCAGTATGCAAGCCCCCTTTTTCCTTCTCTCTCCTGGCCCACAGTGAAAACTATAAATAATAAACTAAAGAAATCTTGCCCTGAAACTATCACTACCTTTGCAACAGTAATTTGTGCACCTCCAGTTATAAACCCAGAAAAATCATGGGGAAAATGAGCAGGCTGAATGAAGCCCTACCCCCACAAACATAGAAAATAGTTTCCGGTATTTCAGCCGCCACCAAGACCTCCTTAACAATACTTACATATAACTATTTAAATACAACATGAAAATGTCCTATTTTTATGCTAGTTCTGCTTTGAATACTGATGCCTTGATTAGATACTTTTCTGTGTCCTTTCATATGTCAAGCAATATATTACTAAATCCCAATATTGCCAAGGCTACTATGCATCTTGGAAATCAAGACAATTACTTCTTCTCACTTTTGCAGGACACAGGAACTAGCATTAGTACACATGACATCTCCACCCTGTTTGTCTGCTTCTAATAGTATTGGAATAGCATTATAAGAATGATGGGAATTTTCGTAGCTGAAATACTGGCGTCTTTCATCTCCATTTGAATGTTGTCGTTAGTTTTCAGGACGGTAGGATTTCACATTGACAGTATTAGGTATCTAAACCATGTGTATCTCACATTGCTGTATATTCCCCGTCTTTTTCATTTCTGGTCTTAATAGTAAAGTGGTATGCCTACCAATACATAACTGAGAATTTCAGAGTTTTGGGTAGGATATAATGGAATCAAAGGATAAGACCTTCCCAGTAAACATCTCTGCTTAAATACAGGGATAAATAAGATAGGGCAAAGATTAAGGCACTTGGCAGTGGGTTTGACCCCAGTCAGAGCTATTCACCCACCAGCTGCTGGCTCACTCCCCCCGTTTCATTGCTGGATGACACATTAACAGAGTATGGAATAGCTCTTTGGTCAATTTAGCTCAGCCCTCCCAGCTCTGTCCCTGTCCAACCTCTTCCCCACCACTAGCCTGCTCTCCGTGTGGGCAAGGTGAGAATCAGGTGGCCTTGATGCTGTGTGAGCATCAATATTAGCCCTTCAATAGGACTAATATTGACTTTAGGGTATTGTCAAGGCTGTTATGGTCACAAATTTAAAATTAAAGGCACCATATGGACTACTATGAGAAAAATGAACTACATCCCAGCCAGACCTAGTGTTCTTGGCAAATATTAAACTTCTACTTATAAAAAGCAAAATTCTAACTGTATTTAAGTGAATCAAGCAGTAACATATTAACCAACACAACATCCAGTCCATCTCAACATAAGATTAAAGAACTTTGTGAATGGAAAACCTGAGCACAGTTCATTCCAGTAACCTTACTGGGAAGATCTCAAAACTAGTGGAAGTCAGTCTGAGAACAGCAATGGATTTAGTCTGTTTCTGTTTTGACCAGGACATTACAGTGTGCTGATATGTCTTAGAAGTTGATCCTTCACTGATGGCAAGAGATGAGAGACAAAGGATAAACTAAACATTTCTATCCCTCATAAAAATGTAAGTATTGAATGTAAAAATTGTTGGTTTTTTTGGTTTTTGGTCAGAAAACTTAGGCTTTCCTAACACTAAACTTTCTACCTTTGCAGTCTGGTACGTACAGATGTGATCTGCTTTTTCATTTCAGTCAGGAACCCATAATAACTAACATTCAGTGTGAGCACGTGATAAATCCTGGAGATACTGCTGAAAGCATTCAGTAATTTCTGTGATACTAGTGTAGCATCTGTGTGATGTTAGAGATGTGGAAATAAACTGAACAACCAAATAATCAGAAATGGTTTTGAAATGTGCTGGCTAGATAGATCTAGCTAGATGTTACACTAGGGATCAAATTCATCCTTTTCAGTGTCGGCTTGGTGATATTATCATTCAGGTGAAATATTAAAGTAACAGGATGTTGCCACAATAGGGACCTGACTGAAAATGAATGTATCTTATTCCTTTCTCAGTTCCAATTGGCTGGTTCACATAGTCTCTCACTTTCCTGCTGTAGTTCAGCAAAATCCTCTAAAGTCTACAATCAAGACTTATTTCACAGTTATTTTCTGTACAACACCCACCTGATTGACTATGTTTTAATCACTTTTATTTCCACAAAACTGAGTAAGGCAATACTATAGCACAATAACTCATTTCACTTACAGGCTGCCTCAGAAATTTTTTTTACAAACTTTAGGACCATGGAAAAATAAAGATGTATTGAGCTACAAGGTACTATCATAACTGGTTGCAGTACATTTGAAATGTGATGTAGGAAGATTTAATCATCCTGTGACACTAATGGAGTTAAGCATTCTGTCCACTAGAAAGTGATATAATCTTTCATTGAGTTCCTAAGTGCCCGTTTATGGCTCTTTTGAAGATGCAGTATTGCTGATAGTATATTTCCATCCAGTGCAGACGCTACAGAAATGAAAAAAGAGACTGCAAAGCATGCAAGATGTGTCAGATGCCACAAGACAAAAAAAATATATCACAAGTGATAGGTATTAACTGTTTGAAACAGTCCGTAATCTGTGAAGTGTCAAGTAGTCATACTAATATGAATGAGAACAGATATGCATGTCATCTATATTTTACTTGTCAAAACTGAAATTACATTACATTTTTTTCTTTAAATTTTTATACCAATTATCAGTGTGTGCTGCTGATGTTTTGCTAGAATGGGAGCTGCCTGGGTCAAACCTTGCTCAAAATTATGGAAGTGGGCAAATATTTCTGCATACCGCAGTCAGGTATCTGCATAGGTCTGGACTGTAATGTCATTGTGAGGAGCAAAATGCACTGAATCTCTGCTATATTTCACCAGCGCTTCACTCACCCACTGTCAGCTCTGGAAAAGTTTCTTTGCCACAGTCTGTCTGCAAAATATTTAGCATCCAACTTGCAGGAAAATGTCCTTTTGTAATTTTTGAAAATCTACATTAACAGTTCTTAGGGAATTAACCTGCATGTGCTGTGCCCTGATATGATTTGTTTTCCAATAGCAGCAAAACCAGTTTCAATAAGTAGTTGTTTCTGAAGCATGCATAGAAAACGGATGTTCAAGGAATACAGGATTTGAGTGCTTATTTTCTGATAACTGCAAGACAAAAGAAAAGTACCTGGAAAGACAGATGAATGGGGTTTTTGGAAACACGCACACTACATATGAGATTGCATAGTGCCAAGGTTTTGGAAATTATACACTTGATTTGCTAGAACATTCCACACCTAATGTCACAATCTAATGCAGTAATTAAAAAAAAAAAAATAGCAAACAACCAACAGTTCTCCACTCCCCCTCTAAAAATAAAACAAAAACCAAAATTAAGCAAACACTGGAAACCAACCAGATTACCAGATCAAAATTTACATGCTTAAATAGGACCTAAATAGGACTTAGAACACCTGATTGTTTTCTTGGAGGTTGTTCAACATGCAGACTGTCTCTCCGAAGCCCTGTTTACTTTTTCTAATCCGGAACCGTTGCTTGTTTCAAGGTTGCAGAACTCACTGAAGGAGTCACTTTACAATGTTTGTACATTTGTCCAGAAGCTTAAAGTTTTATTTCTGGGCATGCTGAGACATACCTCACAGTTGCTTGGGATCAGCAGGTCAGCACAGGTATAACACGCCTAATAAAATATACATTCATGCCTCTTTATGCCTAAGCTAATATTAACTGAATAGCTTAATCACTAGAAAACATCAATTGAATAACAGCAGAGCATTCATCCCAAAACTCTCTACTTCTAAATAATTTAACCTGGAAAGTAGTTTGCTCTGCTGTGAGGTGTGTGATTCTTTATCAGACAAAGAAGCAGCTCTACCTATCGTATCTGGAAGTGATGAATGCTCTTTGGGGCCATATTATCCCCCATTCATATTTTGAATGAAATATCTGATTTTTCTTGCTTTCTTTGTGGAGGAAAATGCGAACATTTTTGCCACTAGATGAAATCACCTAATTCCCAAAGGGGAGTGGGCTTTCACATGAACTTTGAATGCTTCCCATTGGCTCTCTTGGATTCATTATTTTGGATTAATGAATTTTCTCATGGACACTTGAAGAAAATTCTTAATGAATTTTCTGCTATAGAGGTTAGTATACACTTCAGCACCCTTGTGAATGAATTTCATAGAGGTTGTAGCTCACTATGTATTAAGCAGAAGCAATGAAACAGACTTTTCTCATTTGGTCTGGTCAATGACCCAGTGTTTAGCCAAAAGACTCTCACAAAAATAGCTGAGCTAAATCACTTCCTAAGTTGCTAAAATAATTCTGTTAACGAGTTATTAATTTGGATATTGTCTGTGAAATACTGTGGTATTATAACAATTGTGTTCACGAAGAGCAGAGCTGTCAACTAAAAATACAATGCAGGCTTTTGGCAATGAGTTTACAATAGAACATCAGAGGAGGAAAATTATTTACATTATATTTAACACCTAATACACCTAGAAGCAACCTGGCCATTTTGTGGACATGCTACAACTGGAAGGAGACAAGACACATAATTCACTCCATAACTTATTTATCATACAATGTTGATTCTGCTCTAGCTCAGTACTGATGTCAAGGAGAAGGCACATGAAATAACTTTTATAGATGTACATTCTCAGCAGAGACGTGTTTCCAGATATATGGAAAGAGAGTAGTGCTATACTGCTCCTGTATTTTTGAAGTAGCAATATGCTACTATAGGTGACCCTCTTGGTTAGCTGGATTCCTGTGCCAGAGAGTGTATGGCATATTATGCATCTCATTCTGTTATTTCAGATGACAAAGCCCAATTTGATTGTTAGTACCCCTGGGATTTATGGGGAAGTCAAAGCTCAATTTTTAAAAAGCTTAATATGGTTGCTGTAAAACTTAATTATACTATCTGTGTCTTTTAGTGGTAAATTCTAATTAATCTAAAGTGTGGAAAGGAAATGGAAGACTAATTTTTTCTAAAAAAATTACTTCCTTCTGTTCCTGTCTATTTCTTAATCAGAATATAACCTAATGAGGCAATATTAGTTTAAAGCTTAGCCTGAGCATTCTTTGCAAGTGGTTAATGTAACAACTGATTTTATTCTTGTTGCTATTTTTTATGCTCTGTAACATGGATAAGACTATTGATTTAGTCAATAAACACTTATTCATGTCTAAACCAACCCTAACTTGGTGTATGTAAAATAAAGTGTAATACAATAATTATTTGATTGCCTATAAAAAGAACTAAACACATGAACTAAAGTTGCTGTCTTCCTGTGGGAAAGTACTATCTGCACAATTGTCTTTGTCTGAAGTGTCTGGCATTTGCTAAAGCTGGAACGGCATAAGGTATGGAAAATTAATTGGTCTGTTGTAGTAGTTCATTTGGGGTCTTAGACACTCCTGCAAACAAGCAAAATTGCTTCCTGTCTAGTGAGCATAATTTAACTACACAATAGCTGCATGAATTTCCCTTACTCTCTGGACAGCATTCTGACTCTCAGATTTAGACAAGCAAGTGCATCTGGGTTGGAGTGTTCATTTTTTCACCTGTTTTGGCTACGGTGAATCAGCATGGAAATTGCCTAATGGAATTAATATGATTGTTTTAAGCTCATCTGGGAAATGTGGTCCATTCACCTCTCCTCTACTAAACTCATGGCCAGGCTTAAATGAGTTTTCAAGAGTAAGCACCGTAGAACTAACCAGAAGATAACAAACTGCCATCTAGAATATTTTTAATCAGAAATACAGGGACATGTTTATGCTGCTTGCAGAAACTCCAAATATGTAGTCATCTCAGAGAAGACTGAGAACTCTGCCAAAAAAATTAAGAATTTCCATTTGTTCCTGTTCCTGCTTCCTAATAGAGGTAAAAAAAGTTGGAAAGATGAAAGATGTAACTACTTTCTAATTATCTTTCTTTTCAATATGGGAGGTAGAGAGGAAAAATATTTTTTCTGCCTTTTCTCTGAAGTGAAAATGAAGCTATATTTTCCCATACAGACTTTAATCTCTGATGCTGTACTGCACATGAGTATTTGAAACAGAAATAATAGAATCCAGTAAGAGATCTGATATGCTAAAATTCAGGGTTTAGGAAAGCTGTTTCTCTGACTCTGAATGAGATTCAAGGTGTGTGCAGGGGTAGATGACAGCAAGGTGGAGAGTGCTGCGTAGAGTTGGCTGTTTTGAAGATTTGGATGGTAGGAAAGCGGAGTCACTTTGGAAATCTGTGCAGTTTTAACAGCTTTTTTGGGTCAGTCCTGCTTTTGCTGCTGTCTTTTGTTATGCACTGAATGGCACCTATGCCCAACTCTGTGTGTTATCCCTTCTGCAAGACCCTCTTCACTCTCCACAGGGTTTGGCTGCCTGTGAAGATCCAGAATGGAAATGATGTAACTTCATAACCTTGGCTCAGGCTTCCAAGGAAACTGCTAAGTTGAGAGGAACTCTGTGGAGTAGAGGTATGCAAGATAAGAAAGGCAAACCAGCGAATAGAGTAGGATTGTTGGGACTGGATGATTAGAAGCTCAAGGTTTCAAGAGGAAGAACATCAGCATAAAATGTTATCAAACCCTAGAGGAAAAAGCAGGGTCAGTGAAAAAAGATCTGTTTCAGGGGCAGTGAAAACTGGCCCTTCCTCTCCAGGCTGGTGCCTGCCTGGTCAGTGGAGACTCTGGGTGTCTTATCATGTCAGAGTGCATACTAGCCCCTAGTCTAGTAGCTTGTTAAATCCTAGCTATCTCTGTGTGCATCAGCCAATAAATCACTGTTTTATACTTTAAAACTATCTTGCTGGCAAATGCTTTTTGTGCAGGGTTAGAAAAATCTGAAAAATGACCTAAGGAGGGAGGAGGGTTACACAACTAGGTGAAATATTCCTCCTCCTTTCAAAGAAGAGATTAGTGTACATGACAGAAAAGTTCTCTATTTAGAGCAAAATATTTGCTGAAACTCCAGGTTATTGCTTTTCCCTGTGATGGTTTCATTTCCCCCCTGATGTTGGAAGTGGAGCTATTGGAATGACTGATGTATGTAATCTGTGACTGGATAGTTCTGCTGTATATACATGCACTTACATATGGTCACTTAACAACTGAAGCATCAAGAATACCTCCAATACATCAAAATAATACTGAACACTGGTTAATATAGGCCTATAACAGGAATGAAGGAATATCAGAGATGAAATCAAAATTTTGGCTTTTAGTGATCTTGCTGCTTCTAGGTATTGCAATCCTTTACATCAAGTATCACTCTAGAAGAGTTTATGATGTAGCATTAGAGAAGACTGGCTTTTCCATTTCAGCCCTGAATTGCTAAGTTCTCCAGAAATGCATTTAAATATTTTTTTCCCTGCCTAATTAAAACATGCACAAAACAAATATGATGAAATAGTGAAGAAATATGAAGAAGTGCAAACCAGATTTCCTTACATAAATTCAAAGAGATAACTTCTGATAGCAATCCATAGTCCATTACAGTGACATTATGCAAGTATAACCCACCTGAAATTTGTGTCGTGGTATACAGAGCATCTTTTCACCATTTGTGGGAACATATTACTTTTTGATGTATCTTACAACTCCACAGAAGAGTATTACTCTAAAGTCACACAATCTCATTGCCAAGGAAGCTTTTATATTTTTTAATCCAAATTAAAATACTTTAAGGAGGGAAATGTTCTTCACTCGTTTAATTGGATCATAGTTATTGTAACTAGTCAGCTAGAAATACACAAACTCACTATTATGGAGGTAAATTTAGATTATACATTTTAGGGGAACTATTCTAATTTTAGCAGTTTTACATAGGTAGCTAGCCCAGTGCCCTAGGGCTAAAATTTTATCTTAAATTCTGGAAGGCAAAGTAGGAAAAATGTGTAAAAAAAATGTGTACTTGAAATCTTTTTACTTTTTGAGCTAAGACAATTTAAATTTAAATAAATTGTCCATTAAAAGTGTTTTGTTTTGTTTTGTATTTGGCCCTGTAACAGAGCTTCACCCAGTGTTCATTTGAGTTATTGGTGATCCTGCACTTTCTCAGATTAATGTAAATATTCCAACAGTGCAAATGACCTAATTTCTTAGTTTCTGCCTAGAAATTAAATGTAAATTGTGGGTGCAGAGTCTAAAAATATACCTTACATTAAATGCTGAACAGAAAATATTGGATTTATTCAGTTTCCTTATCTTGAAATAATTTGGGAGACAAATAAGTTGTCTGTACTACATATTTGTGGATTATTGAAGGTATTTTTGTAAACAGAATTAACAAATTAAACTAAAATCTAAAGGAAAATAAAATTCTTAAAATATCCACCTTAATACCTGCCCCAAATGCAGTTGTATCTCAATGGAAATAGATTGTGATTTTAAGGCTGTTGCATTTTCACAGTTGTTGGGGATTTTTCAGTAACATCAGAAGAGTGTGGAACTTTTAAATAATGATTATTGAGGTGTTCGTATTTTATTACAGTGCTTGTCCACCTGCTTATAAGGAGCACTGTTTTAACAACCACATAAATAGACACCCCCAGCATTTTCCAAACATTCTGTTGCCAAGCAACATTTTACAATTTTACCAACATTTTACCATTTTACAAATATCAGTCACTTAGTTCTATATAAAGTCTTGGTGTGAATTTTGATTTTATATATTTATAAGTGGTTATTGATGGCATTAATTGGAATAGATTTAAATGAAGATGTTGAAATGACAATATATTTGCTGAAAGCAGAAACAAGACTGCTTCACTTTGTGTCATATCAAAACTTCTTTCAGCTTTTCTACTTTTATAAATCTTAACTAACAGATATTTCATCAGGTAAGATTTCCTAAAAATACCTTATTATTTGAGACTTGACAGAAATTTAGACATCATGCATACTGGCTTCATATCTACTTGCAAAAGAAATGCTTGGACTAATAAATAATATTCATAGAAATAAATAATATTCCATAGAAATAAAGCCAGTAGCAAATATGGGCTTTATACTACTGGATGAAAAATTTTATAAAAAAGAAGGCAAAACTCTCCCTCATATCAAAATAGAAGTGTGAAAACAATGGCATAAAATTCTGAAGATTCTATATAACATTTGGAAAAGTTGCAGTGTACCTGCTTTAAACCCCCCTGTGTCAGACCCTTTTAACTACAGAACAAACACATTAGTTTTGAATAACAACATTATTTGATAAAAGAAGCACACTCCTGGATCCCAAGAGGGGCAAGAGAACGGTGAATACTGCCTTGAATATCTAACAGCCAAGAAAAATGATTGGATGATCTCAGTAGAGAGTTGAGTACCTGATCCCATAGCTGACCTCTGCTCCCACAGCAGACCTTGCTCTGAGCAGAAGGTTGAGCTATGACCCTCCCGAGGTTCCTGCCGACTGGAACAATTCTCTGATGCTCCGCGCGTACGGCTGGGGGCTCGGCTTCCTCCCCACGCCCATCACTTACCAGCTTCAAGTCTCCTACGAGGTTAGTCAATAGCATGAAATGCTCTGCAGTACTGCACTCATTTTCACTACCTGGACTAATTTACTACCATCAGCAGACTAACACCACAATTCATCATCTTCCCTAGGTAATTTATGAATATGAGCAACAGCACGCATCCCTGCACAATTCGAGTGGGATTCCACGGATGACTCACTACCAAAACCCCCTGTTTATTCGGCATAGTGCATTTGTAAGTGAAAATAAGCCAAGAATCTACACCAAAAACCTGTCAAATGACAGTGAACTGAGAGCAGCAAAAACATTTTCCTCTGAAATGTTATCAGTTCTTCAACTCAGTTTCTAAGAAGGGGAATTTAGTTTTAAGGAAGATGGCTTTTTTTTTTTTTTCTGATTTGAAGTATTACACTAAAAATCAGAAATTTATATCAGCTAGAAAAATAATTTTGAAAACAATTCTTTGCTCATTTTTCCTTCATCTAATTCCATGGTTTAATCAAATTTTAAAGCTTGAGGTACAGTGTAAGAATGTTCAAATCCATGAAACTTTCCATTTTTAGAGCATAGTTAATGATTTCATTGATGTTGTTGTGGAATTAAAATACTGAGAGATTTTTTAGCAGTCCTACAGTAGCTACCAGGGAAACTGGATATCTACACAATTAAAGCTAAACAAAGCCTTACTGTTGAAATAATGAGACTATTCTGTCCAGCTAGAAACAGAGATTCAAATAATACTTAATGTCCAAAATTATCTGTTTTCCCTCCTTTTTGCATGGAGGGTTAATTGGGTTCATGACATTTTCTGAAGGCTGGAGACAAATTTACTCAGTTTATGTTTTTGTAAGCACAGGAAGTATTTCTGGATATATTAATGGTGATAAATATGTTACATACAAAAAAAAGACTAGTAGAAGGAATGATGGACTAAAATCAGGCTACATGTAATGAAGACAGTGAGTTAAAATATTCCACTGTTACTATTGGATTAGACCAGGTAAAGGTTGAGGAAACTGGCTTACCTGCCTAGCAACAGACTATGGCTTGAATCACATGAAAGACACTGTAAAAGCTGCTTTGCTTACATTTGACTTTGAAAACAGGCAGAAATGCTATGTTTTGGAGAAAAGCATGAGCTACCTACAAAACACGCTGGAAGAGCTATTTTTCCATCTCCATACTCTCAGCTTGTATACTTTCAGTATCTGCAATAAAGGAATTTTATATTAATTATTGTAAAGTGTAGAATTATAAGGGTAAGTATCAACTGCAGAGAATGTGATGGATTTGTAGGACTTGGTAAATCAAAAGCAGAACCAAAAGAATCTTGAGAGAAATTCCTTCAGGAAAAAATTAAAAATGCAATAGAAATTGAAAAAGGGATTTTCTAGACAAGGGAAAATGCTGACATGAGAATTTTCTTGAATATGGGTCTACTAATGTAGGTTTCTAGGTGTACTGTGCTCCACAAAAAAACCCTCTAATGCTTAACATTTTATTCAAGGACTTCTGATTGTTTAATGTTTGAATATAAGCTTACGTATTTTCAGTGCATATGTATTCTGCACTATTAAGTATGTATTAGTACATAGTCTATGCTGAAAATAAACACATAAAGATGAACATAAATCTGTTCACTCTGGTGGCTCTTTGTTTGGTAGTGGTTTATTTTCTCAAATTAAGATTGAGAGAGAAGTTCAATAAACCCCTGATTAGTTTTATAGGCTGAAAAAGAAAAAAACTGAAAATGTAAATACAAATACATCTGAGATGGTTTTATTCCTTTTTCAATACCTGGAGTCATCACCTAAAAAAAAGAATTATGGCAACATATACAATCATGTCTTTTGACTGTCTTCTGACAGTGCCAGGGAGGAATGAGGGCTGGCTGCTCCTTAGGAAAAGTAATCTGGTAGTCAAGGTTGGCCCATACTGATGCCTACAGAAGCTGACCTGGAACAGAGGCAGTGTTAAAAGAATAAAGAGGGTATTTATTAAAAGGCCTTCAGAGGATACACCTGGGCAGTACAAGAGCCCAGCTGTGGCTCCACCCAAGATGGATGCCAGTTCATGAGTTTTCACACTTTTACAAGTTTTGGTCCATTTTGGTCCCATGTTGGGTTTAATTGTCCAATTACAGCTTCAGGTTATGAAGTCCCATCCTCCCAATTTGCTTTCCTCAATTCGCTGTTGTTTACATTTTTTGGGCCTGAAGCTGCAACGGTGTCCTTGGTTCTTGGACGGGAAAAAGAGTGTGAAGTGAAACTGTGAAGAGAGCTTGCCAAAACTTTATATGAAGTTCAGAGCTACACATTAAAACACAAAACCTGAAAAATATGAAAGCCAAAACTTAAGGCATCAATACAGCGAATGGTGCACGAGGCCCATGGGACATCCAAGGAGCCCAGCCAGGAGAAAAAGATGGTGGGGACAAAGACAGAGCAGGACCAAAGGCTTCTGGCAGGAACATTCAGGCTACAAGTACCCACAGTGTAGGACTGAGGTCCACTGAGGAGGCAGGACATCCCCCAGACTTTGCTGAAATGGGGTGCTTGGCACATTGGCAGGGGGCAAAGGGTAAAGGGGGAGGCTGCAGGTGAGGCTGAGTGGGACCACCACGCCACATCTGTGTACACAGGGCCATTTCAAACTGTGACATGAATTTTTAACAAATCAAAACCAAATATCAGCTATTATATATGACAGCCAACTACAACAGAAGAAATTCTAGTTCTTTCCTACATGTCAAAGGCAGGACAAACCTTACTGAGTGACAGAAATTATATAAACTGAAAATTGTCAAGCTCAAATTGAAAATCATGTCCCTAAATGCTTTGTGAAATGTTCATGGTAAGTTCTTATCAAGGAATATCTAACTAACCAACTAAATAAAACTGAACAGCTTTCAGCTGTGGATTGTAGGGTATTATGCTGGCAGCTGTGAACAATGTATCTCAGTGGGTTCAGCTGTGGAAGTTTAAGGTTAATAAATGGATGTTGTACTGTTCTGCCTTACTACTGCGTATGTTCAAAAACTAAATCATAAAAAAACCTGGGTATATTTTAATATTTTTATAGCTACACAACAATGTTTAGTTACAAGAATACTAGATACTAATGATCGTATTTCTTAGATATCCTAACATAAAATTGAATTTTTAAAATAAAAACTTGAGTTACCATTCATATTTTTTAGCAATCTTCCTTTTTCAAAAAGGTTTAGAATCAGATGCAAGATTTTGAAACAAATAGCTAAATATATATGTTTGTTGAAACTTTCCAAACTAATTTTTAATAATTTGTAAAACCATAATTTCAGGCTTCCATGTTATGAGATTTTTTTAGTCTTATCATCTATATAAATGAAAAACAGTCATTTTTTCATCACTACAATATGAAGTTTTACCCTCCAGTTTGAAATGCTGATTAACAATGAAGGAAGGTATAACATGAGAATAGATCAAAACTTTCTGTGAACTGGTATTGCATCTCTAAAGGTAGCCAACTGTGGCTGACTGTGGAAAAAGTAGATGGAACAATAAGCTCCAAGTCAACCCGCAAAATCCAAGCAGTCAGTATGAGATCCATGAGAGTTTATAGAAAATAACATATCTAATAATCTCTGTTGTGTTTGTCTAGATGTTTTCAAATTCTACTATACTGGTATAAAATGGGATTATATCTTCTGGTTTATTCTGTATGAATTTACTATTAATTCCTAATTTTTTTTTATATTTCTCATTTACTGCTAAGTGCTTAGGTGACATTTTGAAAGAACTGTTCATGGTAATTCATATGTTTTCACAGTCACAAAGGCTACTTTAGAGTCAATTCTGCAGTACTTTCCTGTGTGAAGTGCTCTTTTTACTGACATTGTCCATCTTGCCTTTCATCTGTAATGCTAAGCTTTTGATGTATACATACATTTTTAGGTTCCCATTTTGATACGGAGCAGGACATTTTGAAAGGTCATTATTTTAAGAGTTTTCTAGAAACAGTTTCATAAGGGAATCATAATTACTGAATTTCTGTTGAATTGAGAAATTCCAAATTTTAAATTCAAATGATGAAAATGTTATCTACATGTCTTAAATACAGAGTAATTTTGGTACTCAAGTATATTGACCTATTTAGGGAACTTATAACACTGTCACACTATAAATCTATCTTCATGTTCCCAACTGTGGTTCTTTGTTTAGAGAAACTCTTGCATGCTGATGGCCCTTTTAAGAGTTAATTCTAAATGATTCTTAATTTGAGTACGTTTAGATTGAAACTCTGACAGTTCATTTTATCCTTGTAGGTATTTCAGATGGGTAGTGATATAGCCATTATGTGAGATATTGATATGCAAATTATATTGTCCATATTGACAGAGGTTGTTGATGGATGTTGTAGAGTTTGTGCAGGACGTCTACCACATCTTGGAAAAGATCACTCTTGTCAAGGGATACAAGATTTTTGTGAACATGATAGATACTCTGAAAATGCCATGGTAGAAGATGACAGGAGTTTTCTTGCTTGTGGATTAGTTTTCAACTGACCATGTCTTCATGACAGAGAAATGCTGCTAAGCTATAGAGGAATAACTTAGAAAAAAATTTAATGAGGTTTGTTACTATAACAGTCTTGTGATATTATTCTTATGTAATTTGCTGTCTTGAATCACATAATCTCATTCAGAAAGTTTCCAAGATACCTGCTACATAGAAGTCAACATGTGCTAACAGACACACTAATTAACCTATCTTAATTTCTATAGTTCATGCTTTAGTAATGAAATGTGGTCTTTGCCTGGAATATCTTATTTTCTGTGACAGGATTGGCTGTGAAATATTTTAAGATTTTAAAAGAAGTAAAATATTATGCACCTATATGTCATATATATATATATACATGACAGCCTTTTGGCTTTCTGGTACTGGAGACAAGCTTAATTAAGTTTGAAGAGTGAAGAGCATCTGCTGTAGGTCATAGGAAAAGACACGCAGCAATATATTTATATTGATTACATGGAAGAGGATAAGGGCTGTTTCTCTTAATGTCAGCAGTAGGTGAAAATAAGAGATGAGTTTTTCACATAAACCGTGTCAAAACCACTCTCTACAAATTACCTGTAGTTTATATGAAGTTTTAAATACATCAGATTTCTTCGACAATGATAGTAGATAGTTATGAAAAACATCTTGCTGTTTATGCATTTTGGCAGGTAAATTTATTTATCTGTGTGCAAAGACTATGGGGAAGGTAAGAGCTGGTAAATTGTGAACAGATTTTGTCTTTATCTATCCACATTAAAGAACGCTGAATCTCAGTGAATTTGAGTTTTTCTGGCAATGCTGAAGAACAATAGTAATACAAGTCGAAAAATTTACAGTGCACAGAAACTATAACTGGGCTGAAGTACAGCAATGGACCACTTCCAGCTGACAGACTTTCTGCTTTCCTCCCTCTTTTTGCAGTTTCTGAAATTGTCATGCCCATCTGGTATTACCTTTACCATTACCATTCTTTTCCCATCAGTCTTGACCAGAATTAACAAAAGAAATGGGTACATTATGCAAAGAAAAAAATCAAATACAACTGAAAATTTTTAGTTAATAACTAATTAATTGATCCCAACTGTACTCATTATATGCTAGACCTTTCAAAAAACCTGTCTTTTCTACACCCTCTGTTTCCGGGAAAATAAAAATTTTAAGTTGTATGAGATTGTAATATGTCTTCCCTGTATATTTATACAATGTTTATTTGATTGAATCATCTGTGCATAATACCAAGATAAAGACATTGATAATTATTAATAAATATTACCCCCCCCGGGAAAATAAGACTGTAATATACCTGCCTTTTTTTTTTCTTTTTAAAGGTAAAAGCACTTAGAAATGTATAAGCTTATGAAAAATCTAGTTCAGTTTCTTGATACATCTGTAAGATTATCCTATATTCTACTTTTTCCTTTTATTCTATTTAAATAAAGCATAACAAAAACACAATAAAATAGTTTGTAAGCATGTGCACATATATCCCATAGTAGCTGGAGAGATTACTCTTGTAACAGATAATGCTTAAACAGCACCAGTAGCACCTGCAGCAGAGCTGTAACAAATGACAATAAATGTGCTACAGAAATGAAATGGATAGTTTTTTTTATCTGAAAGAAGAGGAATCGAAATATGAAATCCCATTTTGACAGTGGTTTCGCCTTTAGCAGAATATAAGAATTTTTGTTATTGATGCTGTTTTATGTATTACCTTTCCACATATTAATTTTTACTGCAGAACCTTTAACATAAATGAGAAAAACAAATATATGTATATATGGCCAAAAACTAAATCCTTGTTTAAATTGTTATAAGTATGGATAGTTAGAAAATGGCTTAAATTAAAGAGATGGTTAAAAACACTTAAATATTGCAGTTTTAAAACTTCCCTTGTGGTACCACCCAGAGGTTAAACTGCTTAATTCTGTTGTCTGAAGTCATTGTGAAGAATGTATCTCTGCATAACTTGGAAAGACATTTTGGGCTTACATAAGCATGCCTGTGTAGAAGGTGATTTTCTAAGTTTTATGGTAACATTGCAGCATTACACAAAGGCCTGTTTGGGGCCTATGCAAAGAAATTAGGATTTTTTGTAAAATGGAGGTACAATGATATTTCATTATTACTTTTGTTAGAACACCAAGCTTGGAGGAAGTGTACAATCCTTCAAACACAAGCAAAATGCGAAAACAGAACATAGAATGGTGCAAAGGAAGGAACACAGGACCAAAAGATCAAAACAGGATGATAAATGTTTCACTCAGTCAAGTGTGCTTTTCCCCTATTTATTTGAAAGGTTGCCCGTTGACAGCCTCTTTATTTTCAGTTCAATTTCAAAGAATCACACAGAATTACAGAATATTCTGGGTTGGAAGGGACCCACATTGTTCATTGAGTCTAGCTCTTAAGTGAATGGCTCATAAAGGGATCAGCCTTGATGATGATGACCTTGATGTTATTAGAACCACACTCAAAACATCTGAGCTAATACAGCTTGCTATTCACAGCCACATAGTCCCTACCAGATAAAAAAGAAAAAAAAAAAAAGAGAAAAAGAAAAAGAAAAAGAAAAAGAAAAAGAAAAAGAAAAAGAAAAAGAAAAAGAAAAAGAAAAAGCTCTAATCTCACTGAGAAGTCCATCCAAAAAGCAAATAAATGGCTTCAGAATATCATCCACCTGCAAAAATATTCCTAAAATGCAAGGAAAGCTCCCCTCAAAACCCTAGAAGATAATGATGAAATCTCTAAGTACAGTCTATTTAAATACTGATTATGGGAATTGAACTTTGCTTTGTACTTTTGTTATGTGCAGCATATTTTTCCAAGCAAAATCAAGTAAAAAATAATGGATTTTGAAGAATTATAATTATTTCTAATATAGAGATTATTTATTTTTTTACTACCAAATGTTGCTGCTTTCATCTGGAGTATATTGTCTTTAAACAATTTTATTTTAAAGGGGAAAATAACTCTGGTGGTTTACAAATTACCTCACTATTTTGCAAGTGTAGGTCAAATTGCTAGTGGAGGGACTGAATTGGAAAACCCTTTTATGAAAGGGTTCTGTTTTGATAATGGCTCTGTATCAATTATTCAGGAAACAGAGAAAAATGTGGTTTAGCCCTGTGCAGTACACAAATGGAGTGTACAGTTCATAAAGGAAAAATTAATGTCTGGTTCAGACACTGAAAAAGTGACTGACCTTATATTTATGACAGTACTAGGCCCAGGAGTCAATCAGAGAGCACAGTCCTTTAGTTATGTGCTTACTTGCATGTTAAAGTTCATATTTGATCTATATGATCATTGAAGCAATCATTCTTTATCTCTTTCTGTTCTTTCTCCCAAGTATAAAATAGAAGTATTGCTGTGAAAGGACAACTTATTTCTGCTATATGAAGACAATTATATTAGTGCTTAATTGGGCTTGAGCTTCTGTAGTTTCTGTTCAAATTTCTGCTGGAGGTCAAAAATATTAAGCTATCTGCTCCTCATTTCACATAAGCTTACAATAGTAAGGTTGGAGAGAATATTGAGGCTAAAGAGCACCACAAAGCTGAGAAATTCTGCCAAACAGGTTATCATGAACCCGCTGAGTTTACATGTGTTTTGTTTATACTATAGAAGGGAAAAGTGAATTTAATTAGACAGAGAAAATTTTGAAAAAAGAAATCCATTAAAAGGAATATTTAAACGAAGGTCTCACAAAGCATCTACAGCTTCAGGAAGCACAGTTTTTATTTACCTTCTCCTTTTGTTGTGGCTCCTGTACTGTATGTGTCAAAAGTGTTAATTTTGTTGTTAAAATAATTTCATCAGTTTCTAGACTATGTAGTTAACATGACAATACTTTATAATGAACCAACTGCTCTTAATCTTAACATAGAACTCACAGCTTTTGGTGAGTTATTGTGGGATTTATTTTGCCCTAATCAGCTGTGGTGACACATACAATACAAATAAAAATGTTAGGAAGAAAAATGTTCCATGAAGCCAAGAGTAAAAGTCAGGAGACATAAGTTAAGTTTTTTCAAAACTGGAACCTTAAGTTCAGCCCAGAACCCCCTAATTACAGACATAAAAAATAACTCAGATACTCAATTGTTCTGAGGCTTTATTAAATTTCAGTCAGCTCAAGAAAAGCCGCTGTGCATATAATTAGCTGGCAAAAGTCAAGTTGCTTGTGTAGCCAAGGCACATGGGTATGGATGTAAAAGCTCACCTTTAGGACCTAATCGAGAAAAAAAATTAGGAATAATTATTTGATTTTGATTCTGCTACACAAGATTATTTTAGGTTTTTTTCTTTGTTTGCTTTTTTGCTTGATTTTTTTTGTTTGAGTATTAAATAATTTGTAGCTCTCCGTGAAGTCTTGGCCACTGGGGATGAGTTTTGATGTGCGAATTTTATCTTTCTCAGTCTAGTTTAAGAAAAACAAATTCTCTGGACTTCACAGCTGTAGAGAGCAACCATTAAAAAGAACTACTGAAAAAACAACTGAAGTCCAAAATCCATGAAAATAAAAGAAAACTAAAAATACCATGGAGAAATAGAAACCATGATTTTAAACATATATCCTAATTCTGGGAATGAAAATTACTCTGAATTTCTCAATAGTTGTCCTTTTTCATATTGTGTTAGTCAAGTTGTTTCACCTTTCCATACCTAAATTCTCTTCTGTATGTTGTAGCTGGAATTTTTATTTACTCATATTTCAGGGTTTTGGGAGATCCAATTTAATAATGGCCATGAAATATGTGATTAATAATAGAGGGAAATAATATAGAAGCAGAAGCATGGATTATTACCATTAATAATTAGTAAAAGAATGTCCCAAGACTGGAACTATTATGGTCAGGTGATTTATTTTCTACAAATATACTGTATTATTACTTCTAAAAGGATTTTTGAGCACCCTTAGAAGAAAAACACAAGTATATTGTTAGCAAAGTTCGATTTATAACCTTATTAAAATTTTCAGGTTTTTAAAAGACCCATTATTTCTTCAGTTGAATTGATGAGTAATTATTATGCAAATTCTCTTGCATTTCTTTATGAGTAACCTTTGGACTGGCATTTTAACTAAATATTATGTAAGATTTTTGATAAGACACAATTGAATAGTAACAGAAGCAATGACAGCAGTTATTGCATATGTAAAATGTTCTCCGGAGTTAGAATGTTTTTAAATATGACAGGTTGAATACTTTCTCAATAAAAACATCCATTGATGCCTTCTCTTATTCTCAAATACACCATTAGACTAAAAGAGCTTGGTTTCCAAGCTGCTCATATTTTTTAATTGGAAGTGAATGCACTATTCTATGAAAAATTACAATACTTTCTAAATAATACAAAAATAAACCACTTTTTGAGGGTATTTTTTCCACATCAACATCATCACTGTTCAGTAAAACTTCATATTTGGAGTGATCACATATTTCGTCATGTATCCTTTTCCTTATTTATAAACTGCAAAGCAAGGAAAAATTGCTTCTTACTCTACTGCAGTAAACCATCACTTTTTTGCTGCTAGTTTCAGTACAGTAAACTTTTACATCTGTTCAGTACTCTAGAGCAGCTCACTACATGCAGTTGCATTCAGGGGTTTCATGAAATAGAGAAGGATTGGTGAAAAACTGTGCAGAGCCTCATCCGAGTTTTGTCTGGATCTGCTGAATTTAACCAAGAAAAAGAGAAAAAGAGGGAAGCTAAATGCTGAACCAGGAATCTCTGAGATGAGGTGAGAGACAGTTTGAGGAACTACATATTTTAGACAGACTCTTTCCCTTGAAGCTCCACAGAACCTCAAGCCTACCTGCCTGTAAGAGGCACTTGACAAAAAGTTTACAAGTATTCACGTTGCTGGAGAATCCTTTCAGTGCAGGTAGCCTGGTGGAACAGCTGCAGTGGGAGCTGCAGGCTGAGCTCCATAGGGCCAGGAGCCCAAGCCTGAGCCAAGGGGCTGTGAACTGCTGACCCTTTGCATAACCAGGGGGAACAGGGACCTGTAGCTCAGCCAGGTGACTGGACACTGGGAGACATGGCAGAAGCCAAGGATCCCAGACTTCTGCCCCTTAGACTTTGAGGGCTGAAAACCCCAAGACTTCCTTTGTTCTGGGTCCCTCCTCAGAGGCAATGGCTCAAGCTGTAATTTTACTCTCTAGTTGTTGCACTATGATTAAATTATCTAAAGGATTTGGAAGTCTGCTACAGGAAACCTGGGGTTGAGGTGGTAAGGGAATCTGGTGTGACTGTGTGAGTGTGGGGTGTGAAACCAGGAAGGATCCTTGGTCCCAGCTCTGAGAGTGACTGACAGTGGGTTCTGGAATGGAAATTTTCTTAACAACACTGAGTTCGTGCTCAATACAGTAAGGCAAGTCCTTGCCTTCTTGAAAATATTTTATTTTCATGACACTCCAAATGACAGAAAAGTTCAGATCTTTTAACTTGCCCTCTGTTTTCAAATAAATCCTATTTTTTATCCCTCATAGTCCCTTTTTTCATGATGATGAGAACTTCAGAGCTTAATTTTGCAGTAAATAAGTTTAAAACTACAGATTTTATGATTGCATGATTCTAGGACTTGAACATTTATAAAACATGTCAAATATTATAAAACTTGAAAAAAATGCCTCACACTGACAACTCTTCATTTTGGTACTCAGCATGCTTTTTCACATTATAATAATTAATCCATTTTTATCACCACAATTGTTGTACTTGTTTGTTTTTAAAGGAAAATAAAAATATTACACTTTATATCTTATTTTTTCTACTACATATAAATAAAATGTTGTCTATTTTCTCTGTTGCCTATTGACAATTTTAACTGTTCTTTCTGAGTTTATGAAGTCTATGATGACTTAAATCCTTGAAGGCATTATGTCAAACTACTTGAACCATGACATCTCAGATGTGAAGTCTGTTCTTGTTGGCATATCAACAAGCAAATTAAAGAATGAAAGACAATTAAGAAGAGTGAAATTGTGTTAGACTAGCTGACTTTCTAAAACAAAGAAGGCCTTTTTGATACTTTCTGGGAAACTATTCAAGAAAAACTTAGCTCTGTGTATTGAGATATTTGCAAGTCAGCCAGCCTATCCTCTTGACCTTTTCATTCTCTGAGCATAAAGATTTCTGTTATGGCTTAGGAATAGTATTCTCCAATGTAGTGTTCCCTCTAAAACCATGCACTGCTCTCTCACTCCCACCCTTCTCCCTCCTTTGCAGAGGGCAGGACAGGAGAATTGGAGGCAGGAAAGGTAAGAATCATGGGCGGACATAAGAACAGTATAATGGAAACAGTAATGAGATAAGAAAAGAAAGAGTAACAGCAAGAGTAATAATCACAGATGGTCGAAGAAAGAGGTGAATTATCCAAATGGAAACAAGCAATACTCAGCTGCCCCATCCACGATGCTGTGCCAAACTGGAAGGGACCCATGAGGGACCCCTGCTCCCCACCCCTCACAAGCAGTGTGGGGTGGCATAGAACAGGCTCCAGGTCCTAGCCATGGCACCTCCTGGCTACTGCAAGAATTAACCCTGCCCTAGCTGGAACAAGGACAATATTCTAAATAGGACTATATGGCATTACATTTGGAATCATCAGGAGGAACATTTTTTACATATTTGTTACATGGTTATCTATNTCCCCACCCCTCACAAGCAGTGTGGGGTGGCATAGAACAGGCTCCAGGTCCTAGCCATGGCACCTCCTGGCTACTGCAAGAATTAACCCTGCCCTAGCTGGAACAAGGACAATATTCTAAATAGGACTAAATGGCATTACATTTGGAATCATAAGGAGGAACATTTTTTATATATTTGTTACATGGTTATCTATGATCAAGTTATACAATCCAGTGAAATTAGTGCCTTCAGGAAAGGCAATGGCTTTTCAAGATACAAATTTCCTGAGAACAAGCATACTTAATCACAGAAAACCCATATATTGCCAGCTCCTAGGTAGATGAAGAGATAGGTTTCGTGATTCTTACTACCTTGGAAGTTTTCCCTCTTCCCCATCAAAATCTCTGAAACAGTAGATTGTTTGAAACAGGCTAGAGTGCCTTGGGATAAATTCCTTTTAGCAACTCATAAAGAGAACTAAGTAAGATTACAAGAAGAAAGAGTTTAAAAATTTCATAGCAAATATAGTGTGTATTATGGAACTGTAAAGTGAGAATTTGGGTTTAAATTGTTGTACAATGTTAGGACAGTTTCATTATGTCCCTAAACTATTTAATCTAAGAAGAAACAGAATGTTGGCGTGTGGAATAAAACCAGTCATTCCACTCCCCTTGCTCATCATTGTATGTGTTATTAGGAAGGCAATTTTAGTGTGTTAGAAGGATGCTACAATTGTCAGAACACTTAATAAATCACCTGTATTAAATTAAGAATATTTTCCTTTTCATTATAATATACTCCTGCTCTCTCAAATATTTCCTTTTTCTTCCCTCAGGATACTTCATTTCACTTGATTTTAAATTTGAATTTCTTGGTACTTGCTGGATCATGCAGAACAATCTGCTCCAAACCAAACCTCTATTGATGATCCCTTATGTCACATATAGTATCCATTAAAATTATAATTTACCCCCATTCTTAAAAGCAACATATCCATCACAATAATTTTGCACCGAGCAATGTGTCACAAAAATGCCAAAATAAAGCATCTTTGAAAAGAGACTAGGAAAAGAAGATTGTAAAACAAAGCTACAACAATTTTGTGCATACCAGATACATTCTCTTTTAGTCTCTGAGAATTTGGAAATGTTAAATTAAACTTACCATACCACCTGCACAGACAGACACCAGTCTGTGTCAAGAACTTTGAATTTTCTTCTCATCTGTTGGTGTGTATGTTTGCCTCTACCCTGCAAAGGCAGAGAGATATCAGCATGCTGCTTAAGGACGTCACTCATCCGGGTTTTATTATTTTCTTCCTTACGACACTCTTTATTGGAATTTTATGGAGGCTTGTAATATGCTGTAATAGGATGAGGATTTCTAATATGCTGAGGAGCTAGCATACTTATGAGGCAAATGTTTCAGTTTCCACTTTGCAGAATTACTGGCTTTTGACTTTCTGTACCCATAGCTGAGCATTAGTCATGCACATTAATTTAATCTCTTAAAGAAAATTATTTTTTATAAATCAGAAATATTTATGTTTGTATTTTCATAAATAAAACCAAATGAGACTATTTCTCCCAACAAAAAAAGTTTTAGATCTGCAAAGATTTTTCCTTAAGATAGAGTATCTATTTTATTTTTTAAAAATAATATAACTCATTAAAACTACTGTCTTCCAGTTTAAATTCCTGTTTATATTAAATATATTTTCTGGAGTAGAGGAAAAAAATTCAAAAAACTGAGCTTCAAATTCCTTCGTTTTCCATTTAAAGGAAACAGTCTGATGCAAAAATGACTCAAGAAGCACAGAGATAGTATATTTAGGTTTAACCTGATCAAAGTATAGAGACTGCCAGCAACTGCCAGACCATGAGTAGTAGCAATATTTTTCCTTTGTTTCCATCAGTTGGAAAAAACAGAAGCGACCTCCTCAGAAACCCTGTTCTCTGAAATGAGTAGTCTTGCTTGAGTCTTGCTTGAACATAAGAAAAATATCTATTTTCAAAAGTTTGCTAGATAAAGGATGAAGCATATTTTCAGTTCTATATTTTCCTAGACTTCATCGTAGTTAGGAAAAAGAACCAAACAATTTAAGTTTTTATAGGGAAAAATCTACTTTTTATTACTCTAAATGTTAAAATCATTAATTGAATGAACTTCTCAAGCCCAGTGATTTTTGCTATATAGAGATGTCAGAGTGATATTTAAAATGAGTGAATATGGTCAGTGTATTAAAAAAAAATCAGGCATTTAAAGTAGCAGTATGGCAAGAACAGAGGCCGATCTTTTAGATATAATTGCACTTGAAAGAATGCCAATTAAGTTAAGAATTGCAACTACAGTTCTTATTGCATATTTCTAGATCTGAAAATATAAGCAGATGAGGGTGGTGGGGAAACTGAATTCTTTGAAAATGACCCCAAGGAATGAAATGTGCAGATATTGTACATTAGAAGTAACTAATTGTGATGCTAACTTTCTTTTCATTTTCTTGAGAGAAATGTGTGTGGGTGGAACAAAAAGGTGCTTTCATATAACCTTTGTCCTTCCTGGATCATGTGAGGAGTTGAGGGAAAAGTTGCAGCTTTGCATCAAGTGGCTCTGTAACTCCATTCCTCTGGATGTGCCTTCCTACATGGAGGGACTGAATGGGATGTTGCAGTGCTCGTACAGTGCTGCTGCCTTAGCTCAGGCAATCTCCAATTTTTTTTCTTAGAATTCTCTTGGAGCCCATGCGTCCTCTTATAGAGAAATATGCAAGCAAGCAAGCAACCAAAGATAAATAGTGGTGATTACGATAAAAGAAATGTTGTTTATGAAGTGGAGACTGGTGTGTCAAGTACTGATGCATAGACCTAAACAGCTATGCAGCCCTGTCAGAAGCTGGTATAGTATGGAGGATAAACCTCTCTCTTATCAACAAACGTATTCCTTGTCCAAGTAAATACATCTGTAACACCGACAGCACCTAATAGTCTGCCAGAGATTTCAAAATTAGCATTTCAGAATAATTAGTCTTGTTGATAATCCACAATTCTTTCCACTGAAATGCTGAGAATTTAATTGGTAGCTTGTGGTTTCCATGCTCTGTATTCCGTAACATAATTCATCTCTTGACCCCTTGGAACACATATCTCCTAGTCGGCATTCTTATTAGGAATGACTAAATATCACTACTGCTTCATACCCATTTATGCTACTACCAGGTGACCTGCTTAACACAGCTGTAAATAAGAAAGGCTCCTAGCTATAAAACTGCAGGGCAAATCCTCAAGGACAGCATTACTTTTGACAAAGTGGCAAAATACTTAAAAACCTTGAAAAACTGTGTTTGGAAATCCATAAAGATGAAGTTTTCAGCTTTAGTGTTATTCTTAAAATGTATTTTCCGTTTTTACAGCATGAATTCTTTTCCCCTTGTATTCCTCTGTACTCTTTAAAGTGACATTTAGCTAATGTAGCAAGAAGTCACAGCTGTTGGGAAGGGCTGCGAGACTGCAGCTCGCAATGTTTTAAACATACAAAAAGCGAAGACTGAGGATAAGGAGTGTTCCTCTGGGTCACCAGGTATTGTTCTTGGAATGTTCCAGAGAATCACTTCCTTGATGACTAGAGGTTTTTTTCCCTTATTTCTAGCATAATTTTTTTCTTAGTTGGTGCTTACACATTTATTTTCATGCCAACAGTATGCTTTGTCTTCTATAGCTCTTTTTCCTCCTAAGTGGTTACCCAATGATGTATCTAAAAAAGCAGTCATAGCCCCTCTCAGTCTGACTTTTGCTGAAAAGAATTGAAAAAAGTAAATGAAACACAGTCTTCAGGCTTCATAAGATATTTCATTCCTTCCTTTGATGAAAAATACTTTTTTTGCATCTTACTATTTTTCTTAAATATATACAAATTATTTGTCCTTTTTAAAAGCAGTTAGAAGATATACATATAGATAAAAAGTTGTCTGGTTTTGTAAACTTTTCCACATTGATGTTACTCTGCAAATAGCCTCTGGGATAAATACAAGAAACATTTTCGGGGGCAGCTATGAGTACACATACATATACAGCACATGAAAAACAACTGCCACAGAAATGGAAATTAAAAATTTCTAACTTGCAAATATGAAATAAAAATTGTACACATTTAGGAAAAATATTCAATTGTTTCTGCAGTTCTGATTATTATTATTATTATTTAACATGATCCATGTTTCACCCTACCAATTGTTTGGGTTCTGAAGCTATAAGAAAACAAAAAGAATATGTATAATAGAATATTTTGCTATTATATAATATTAATTCTACATGACACATGAAATATGTGTTCTTGCAAGATTTTCTAAATATTTTAGTGCCAAAAATGCACTGGTACCATCTTGCTCTCATCCATACTGTGTTAAAAGTATGCAGAAGGTTGCATAATATTTTTAACAATTTCTCTCTTGTAGCAATAATTTGTTAGATTTTTAACCTATTGTGAATTATTATTTATTTTTCAAATCAGAGTTTGGAACTAAAGACAATAAGAGACTCATAGCTATGGAGCTGTCAAAGTGTGAGAGCAGTACAATATAATATATCTCTCATATTTTGAGAAGCTCCAGTCTCTTATTTTAGCACACTTTTGCTGGAGTCTCTCCAGTAACTCCATCTCTCTCTTGTACTTGGAAATCCAGGATGGGACACAGTATTTCAGATAGGACACAGTATTTCAGGTGTGAAGAATATTTTATATGTGACAAGGAATTTGTATGTAATAATATCCTAATTTTTGTGACTTTTATATTGTGTCATGTACAGTTTATCTGATTACCAGTAAGGCAGTACTTTTACGTGCAGAAGTAACACATTAGTGATCAGGGTATTCATCAATTTTAGATAGTCTATCAACATATATGAAACTAGGAAGATAAACATGAGGAATTTAGGAAAGCCATTAATAGTTTCTGGATAGAATCATACCTCCTAGTCTAGGGCACAAAGCTTTTTGGCTTGTTTTTTTTTTTTTTTTTTTGCGCTCTTAAACCAGGGTCAAAGTTTAAATAGAAGGAGAAGCTTCACCAGCTATTTGTTTTCTGCAGGTGGGTGAGATGGCTTAGACTAAAGATGAAGTCAGGCCACGTGTTTCAGGCCATAATGAAGAGAGGTGCATGGCATAGCTTAAGGACAGAAGCAAGTGAGGATATAAATTATGTATATACCAAACACAGAAAAGAGTGTTTGTAAATCTGGATCATTGATTTAATAGTATAAATTACAGTATAAGTAAAAGTTGTGTTTGAATAGCTACCAATGATGTTTCCAATTGGACTAACTCATTTTTCAAACTCATTATAAATTCCTTTGGACACATATGTTTAAAGGTTTAACTTGTCAAAAAGAAATACAATTAACCACTTGTCATTTTAAATACGAATGTGATATTAAAATCTTCTGAGTTTCAGTGAAATCAGTTTTGATAATTTAGAACATTCCCTAATGAAAGTGATATTTAAAGACCTGACTAGTTTAACAGGAAACTTGTCTTGCTTCCTGAAATCCTGCTTTGAAAACTCCTATTTTTTTTCTTTGAGAAAATAATTAATTTTGTTTGCAGTGTTATTAATTTGTGTTTGCAGTAGAGAAAAGTGTAAGGATAGCAGTTTAAATTCATAGCAGATGTAAATTCTGCTTGCTATAGGAGTCTCTGTGAAAGCTATGAATCAGGAACCTCTGCAAAATGTATCTTCAGAGTCAACAGCCCTGAGCCAGCCCTTCATACAGCTCTCTCAGTAATGATAGCTTTTTTCCCTGATTCTTAGAAATAATCTGTAATGCAGGCTCTGCATTTATTTTCAAAACAAAATTGTGGGGGAATTGAGAACTGGAGTTGAATCCTTCCCTTTCCACACAGTTGTAAAATGCACCAATGCCAAATGGATTCAATAGGATTTTCTACAATTTTGACAGTGACTTTGTTTCAGATTCAAGATAGCAACATTCACACCATAAACGATCCATGCACACATTGAGAGGCAGAGATGTGTGCATCTATATCTATGTGTGTAAAGACACCAGAAGTTCCCCTTGGGTTCAATGAAATATCCAGCTCAAACCCCTCAGTGTTTCTCAGCAGGCATGCCTGCACCTCGAGCAGAGTGTGTGTGTGGGTATGGGCCTAGACCTTGTTGGCAGTGATGGCCTTCCAAGCATTGCAAACTTGAGAGTTTTCAAGCTCTGAGAAGTGTCCCACGCAGAGGGAGGTGTTGGCAAAGCCCACTGAGGTCCAGGAGACCTCAAAGGGCCTCACTTAGGCCTGCTCTTTACTGGGGTGCGTGATTGCTTTTAGTCATCAGCTTCATTCTGGCTCTATCTCAAGTCAATAATTCCTGAAATTGCTCAAAATTCTGTAAAAATGGTACCATTTCACTCGACTAGGATTATTTTTTTCAGAGGGTCTGATAACAATGGTTTCACTTGGGTGATGATTCAGTAAAATTACCAAGACTAATGTGGTTAGTCACTTATCCTTTTTTCCCTACCTTGGTTAGGCAGCTGATGTTCATGTTACAGCCAAAATTGTTCTCATCTTTATTATGCAAGAGCTCCTGATATGGTCAGGAAACACTTCACCCCTCATCTGGTTGGGTCAAGGATTGTCAGGAGCTCTTGAGATCTCAGAGCAGGCCCAAGAACAGATGCCCCACCACACCTTGTTGAACTGCAATTAAATAACAATAAGTAATGTATTAGTTAAGAATCAGTTATGAAGGAAATATATTTATGTACCTTTACTGAAAATTTCTCTCAAAATAACTAAGATTTTTATTTCTAAGTAAGGCAAGTTCCTTTTTCAGCAAGTAGTCTTTGAGTGACAAAAAAGAAAAGAAGCTGGGTTGTCTGGCTGACAATATTATCTATGTCAAAGAGGCATACACCTGGGGGAGAGAAATCCTGTCAGTTGAATAAACTGCTTCCACAATTCTTTGACCTGCAATCTTCTTTAAACCCTCAATTAGGACCATTAGAGGCATATGTGCAAGACCTTTTCCTTTTTTCAATGCTCTCAGTGCATTAATAGCCCTTCCTGGCATGGGTCAGGGCCTGCCCCATGGCACCGGATGCCAGTCCAACCCAGCCAGGTGCCCCAGACCCTGCCCCAGTGGTGTCTCAGGGCTGTCTGCTCCTAGCCCTGTCCTTGGGCACGTGGATTTCCTGCACTGATCTCACACATGGCTTCCTGCCATCCTTCCCAATGCTCACCAACCCCTCTGCTGCCAGCTGGGTACCTTGAGTGCCTGCATCCAGCTGTGGGACCATAAGCCTGGCTGCCTCATGCCTGCCCACCCTGGAGAGCAGCAACCCTTCTGCTGCTCCTGATGTCCTGTCCAGCTACCCTGCCTGGATAATCCCAAGTCTTGGGCATCTCTGAGACAAAAGCTTTTCTTCAGTGCTGTTAGTTAACACTGCAGAATTTCTTAAATTGTTTCTACTAAGAGAATGTGTGTACTTGTGCAGCCATTAGGAAAGGGAACTATCTAATTCTCAATCAGCAAGACTGAGAGACTAATCCCATGCTCTTGCAAGCAAAGATATTTGGGAAACTTAGAATTAGACTTCCCTGTTTCTTATGGGTTTGGCTGTGCAGTAGTACTAATGCCAGAAGGCACAGTGCAGAAAGCAGCCTGCAAAGTATTGCTAAGTATTCATAACAAATCAGATTTTAATTAGGCTTCTTGGGCAGCATCCAAGTGCCCAGTGCCCTGTGGATGGATGCTGTGATGGTACTTGGGTGATATTAGAGGGTTGTGATTTCCTGCATTTTGTGTGGACAAGGGGCTCCTGTGCTTCAGCCAGACCTGTTTCTCTCACCCCCCTCAGCCCCCACACACCCTCACGGTACCACCAGTGGTGTTGGGCAGTTATTGCCAGCCCATCCTGCTGGGACTAAATCATTTAGCAAAAGAAGAACCCAAATGAATAAATAAAATCCAGATTCATTGGGCAGCAAAGAGAGAAATGAGGGTATTTTATGGAGAAGACAATGAAAGATTTAGGAAGAAATGAACTCCCTTGAGACTTTCCCTTCTGAGGGAAAGTGTCCTGGAAGCTGCCATGGCTATGTAGGGCCAACGCCCACTGACTGCCCCTTGTATTGGCTTTTCCCTCCTGCTCTGAGGGAGAAAGGTCTGATTCTGGGATCTTGGTGCTAGAATAGGTCTCACACAGCAAATTGACATGTTTTTTGAAGCAAATATTGTGGCATTTATTGCATCTGAAAAACAGAAATTCTTACAGACTTCAGATATATTTGGGGAGAGGTGCCTATTATAAATTTCAATTTCAAATTTAAAACCGTTATATCCTAATGTGTTGGAGCTTCATGAATTATGTGGTCTAAACATATGGTCCTAAAGCTCATATTTTCTGTAAATTTAAAGTTTTGGTCTTGAGGCAACTGGTAATTTCTCCTAGACTATTTTTTATTTCTAGTATCCATTTTACTGTCATAACAGGACGCTCAGGAAACCTGAGAAATGTTTTCCATGTGTCTGGCAAATATTTCCATGTGTTTATAGATACGTAATTAATTTTCCTGTGCATCATTCTTGCATTTATAAAATGAAAAGACTTTTGTAAGTCTTGTATCTAAAAGCTATGTCTATTTTTTAGATAATACCTTCTGGAAGGAATCAAATACACAAAATAAAAAGGAAGTTAGCAAACATAATCCAGAAAAATGCACAAGAAACTGGAATTAAAATAAGTTCTATGAAGTGATCATTCTGAATGTGAAACAAAATTTTAGATAATAAAGTATTCCCTGGTAAAATCACAGGGGGCACACATTTTGTTGTTTATACCTGTATATTAAACTCCAATTGTTTTGTCCATCTGAAGCTCTCTTCCTCCAGTCAATGAATAAATTACAGACCTATTCTTCACACAGAAATCAATGAAATTGTGAAAAAAACTTGACAAATTCAGGACTCATATAGAACTAGTTTTCAAAAGTCTAACCTGCACAAATAGAAATAAATCTTGGCCAGATTTGGGAAAAGTCCTTCACATTCTGATTGTAATGATCTGTGACTTCAGGACTTTAAAATAAGGAATCAGGTCATAATAGAAAATTGAACTGAGTCTTTCATTAAATATATGATACCCATTGATTTGCATTGCCTTCCATTCTAAGCCAATTACATATACCTTTTCATTAAGAAAAAGACATAAAATATGCTTTAAATAGATGTCTTAATGGTCTGCCTTGCTTCTTAATTTTGCTCAAGATGATCTAAATTATTAATCAAAATTAATGCTGTACAGTACAGTTTATACTTTAAAATAAACATATTTTTACCATTAAGAAGGGCAAGTAGTATCTCTACCCCCTCCTTTCTCTTTTTTCTATTTGATCCTCATTAATGAGATGAGCATTAAAGGGATAAAACCCAAATCAATAAATAAAGCAGTTATTTAACTCAACATAAATGATATAATTCTACCTAAACTAAAGTTTCTAAACAGTATTTCATGAGGCTCTTCAGCCAAATGGAATTCTTATTCTTCCACTTATGCAATTCTTAGATTGAAATAAATTGCCCGTATTTGAAAAACAAGGTGAATTGCTCAAAAAGCTGATTTATAAAGTGTTTCATGGGAGTTCATGAACTGTAGTGATAATTTCAAATGTTCATTCCCTTACTTTCTTTTAACAGAAGTCAGTGTGCAGGACCAATTTAATAAAACTAGTTTATTTTATCCCTGCTGTTGTACTATGTCTCAATAAAAAAAAAAAATCATAAAGCGCATAAATTTTTTAATTAGCATTGTTTTGTCATGTTAAAGGAGCATAAGAGTAAAAATGCAGTTTTTATAGAACAATGATAGTTATGAATTAATTGCAGTAATCCAAGGAAATGAATACAGTACAAGTTGATACCAATAAGAAATGATTCTGAGACAATCTTTACAATTGATTATAACTTGTGATTAAATTGCAGGATGAGGTAAACAGATTTCTGCAAAATCTAATGCTTGTATCTTGAACAGGAACATATTTTTGAGTAGATTCAACAGTAGCAAATTTGTCTAAAATAATATTTAAGAGATGGCAAAAGCTGGGCAGTTACTGAATATGCTTAAAATATACTCCTGAAACAAAGATATCTACATGCATAAAACACTGTGTGGAAGAAATAAAGATACTCCCATCTTTCATGACATAATCTTGATGTTGATATTGATGGATAGAGGATGTTGATGACTAGCTATAAAGCCAAGACTGGTCATTTACCTTAAAAAACTCAGTGGGGCAGTTGAGGGGGAAAAGAGATTACCAGAGAAAGGGGTAGATACTAGACAGTTTTTGTTTGTATAATTTTAACTCTGTGTAATTTAAAGTATCAATATTAATGTTGCATCAAGGGAACTAATAAGAATTTTTGATTTAGAACTCAAGGACTTGCAGATACAGTGTGCTCCTTATATTGATATCAAGGCTTCATGCAAGGTAGTGGTAATTCAAGCAGCCTATTCTGTCGTTTGGATGCAAGTGGCTGGTGATGCTATCATACTTTCCCAGTTAGCAGAAAGCAAAGATAGGAGCCTTCCATTATCCTGCTCTGTCAGTTTGGTAACTGGGGCTGGAACATGCAGGCGAGGAAAAAGATGCATTTAGTCTGTGGGTGGCAGTTTGGAGGGAGAAGTCTGACCCCTACCCCCAGGTTTTATTTTATATATTTGATTTTCCTAGTAGACAGTAGGGAAGATCATAACTTGCAAGGCTTTTGCAGATATTTTTCAGAGTTCTACTTTTCTAAAATTTAAATGTTTGCATTAACTATTCTACTAAATATTTTAATGCAACAAACATGTTTGGAAATCATCCATGGAGCTTACTTTTTATCTAAAGCTTTTGAGAAAAGTAGTTATTTACAGCTTTTAGTCCATTTCTGCTAATTCACTTCATTCTGTCTTAACCACATATGTCCTTGACCATCTGTAATGCAGCAATAGCTGCCAGTAGAATCATGGTGGTTTTTTGTTTAAAATATATCAGAAACTTTTTACAGGGGCAGTAGACTAAGAAAAGTCTATTAAAGATTTACACTTAAGACTCTCTTCTGCATTTGAATTCTATACAAACATTTATATTTGATGTGAAGAGGAAAGTAATGTTCTTAGAAAGATATAAGTTTAAATTAGAGTATTATATTAAAATGTGTTTTTTGCTCTTAGTAACCAAAATTTTTATACTACAGGCATAATTTTCCAAGTAGACTGAAGAAAAAAAGGCAATGTCCTGAATAACATCACTCTCACAGTTAAACATCAGTATCGAAGCAGGGCATTTGAAGATATAAAAAGAAAAGATAATGCCATTATCCTTGAATCTTCATAATTTTCCTAAAGGTGAATGTATTAAATAAGAACTGCTGAAGTTTGTTGGCACTGTTTTATGCATCCCATCTGTTAGTTGTAATATTACATCAGCTAATTAATGCTTGTTACCTTGTGTGTAAAACAACATGTACTCTGTTGATTGTAGAGTCAATCCTAAAGTATTTCTTAATGAAGCAGTTTGATTTTTTTGTGCCAGAAAGTTAGGGATTTTTCCTAATGAAAAATTCTGTTTTCATGAAACTCCTCAAGATTTAAAATGCTACACTTTTTTTGGAAACTTGTGCAGGAATTCTTTGTGTTTATATCATCCCTTTTTTCTTCCTAGAGTGCTTTGTCTTAAAACTTTAAAGAATTTTGTAATGCGTTTATTTTTGTGTGCAGTGCATTTGAACTAGCTGATGGTGTACTTCCAGTGACATGTCATAGTGTAAATTGTCAAAAATTGTATTATGACATGACAGTAGCAATGGTGCACAACTAATTAAATCTAATAAAGTCTGTCATTTTTGATTTTCTTTTTTTTTAAATCATGAAGGACAGCTGCTACCTAGTACCAAAAAAAAAATTCTAGACAGAAACTGTTATTCTTTGTGTTTGCAGTGGTGTGGTTGACACTCCTGAAGGACAGGATGTTATCTGGAGGGACCTGGACAAGCCCGAGAAGTGGGCCCTCTGGAACTTCATGAGGTTTAACAAGGCCAAGTGCAAGGTGCTGCACCTGGGCTGTGACAACACAGGCTGGGGGATGAACGGATCGAGAGCAGCTCTGCTGAGGAGGACTTGGGGGTGCTGGTGGATGGGAAGGCAAAGGATGGGAGCAGGCGAGGTGTGCTTCTAGACCAGAAAACCAAACATGTCCTGGGCTACATCAAAAGAACTGTGGCCAATAGGGCAAGGGAGGTGATTCTGCCCCACTTTTCTGATGCCACCTGCAGTGCTGCATTCAGCTCTGAGGTACTCAGCACAGGAAGAACATTGACCTGTTGGAAGAAGTCCAGAAGCGGGCCACAAAGGTGATTAGAGGGATGGAGCATCTCTGCTATGAAGGAAGGTGAAGAGAATTGGGATTGTTTAGCTTGGAGAAGGCTTCAAGGGGCGTGTTTCCCAGACAAGCTGTGGATATCCAAACCTGGAAGTATTCAGGGCCAGGCTGGATGAGGCTTTGAGCATCCTGGTCTATTGGAAGATGTCCCTGACCATGGCAGGGGGTTGGAACTAGATGTTCTTCTGGGTCCCCTTCAGCCTAAGCCATTCTATGTTTCTATGATGACTCTATGAATCAGCTGAACCAGTTCTAAGTTCCTCTAGTTACCTTGGAATAAGTTTGAGGTGAATATTGTATGTCTCTTGTAGCATTTAAGAAAAGTCTATTTAGTTCCTAAGTAACAAGGTTGTTTATCTTTCGTGTAAGATTTTATTTATGTCAGATGTGTTACGCAGATAAAATATAATTTTATTTTGTAGACCCAAAAGAAATATTAAAGCAAGAAAGTTTCAAACATGATGTTCTTTCTACCAAATCTTTTTTCCTTGGGTAACAGTTTATTCCCAAGGTACTTCACATTTTTTAATCACTTTGCTAGACACTATAAATCTGTGCAGCTGCAGCCAAGTCTTTTTGGAAAGCCATTTACTTCACATTTCTTGTATGGATCTAGTGAATAAAATAATTTTTGATTAATCAATTTTTTATATGGAACTTTTATTTCCATATTAAAATGTGTGGATTCCATATCCACCTATGAAAATTTAAACTATAAAATATCTTAACGTGTCATTTTTCTCAGCTGTGTGCATGGATAGTACAGTTTAATTACTTGTGATCTGACTCCTCATTGCTTGTTTTCTTACAGGCTTACTTTAAGTTTTTAAAGTAATATCAGATGAGGATTTTACCATTTGATAGAACCAAATCTGGCCTTCCTTTTGCTATTTTCAAAGCTATTAATATTTCTGACTATTGATAATAGGTCTTGTTGTTGCCATTTGTACAAAAAAAAAATGAGCAAATTCAGAATTTTTCTGGTGTTCCAGTTTAACCCGAGCTGTCAACTATGCACAACACAGCTACACTGCCAGGGCAATTGAGGAGATAATTGAAAGGGTGAAAATGCAAAAAAACTTATAGAGTGAGATAAAGACAGTTTATTAGGTAAAGCAAAAACCACATGAGCAAACATAGCAAAATAAGGAATTCATTCACTGTTTCCAGACTGGTGTTTAGTCATCTCCAGGAAGTAGGAAAACGACAACTTGAGAAGAAAAGGACCACATCTCTAAATATTGTGTGTCCTGTCACGTCATGTCGTGTCGTGTTGTGTCTTGTCCTTCCCATCTCTTTTCCTTTTTTTCCTCTGTGTTCATTACTGAACATGATGTCATGTGATCTGGAACATCCCCTTGGTCAGTGGGGGTCAGCTGTCCCAGCTGTGCCCAGTCCCAATTTCTTGTGCATGCCCAGCCTTCCACTGGTGGGGTGGTGTGAGAAGCAAAAACAGCCTTGACTCTGTGCACGCACTGCTCAGCAGTAATTAAACATTCCTGCTTTATCAACACTCTTTTCAGCACAGATCCAAAACATAGTCCCATGCTAGCTACTCTAAACAAAACTAGCTCTGTCCTAGCCAAAACTAGTATATTCATATAAAAGTATTAGATATTTCTCCCTTTGCTAAAGAAATATCATGATCAGGTTTGTAGACATAGACTTTTCACAGAATCACAGAATAGTGATCAAAAAACCCTCTAAAACTGCAAATCATGATGACTAAGGTTATATGAGGCTTTTGGCAGTTAAAAGGAGAAGGGTGCTAGTGAGGGAATGCTTCAGATACTTAATTAGAGCCAGGATTTTACATCATTCTTCATATTGAGAGGAATGGGAGTATTGGCCCACATTTCTATCATCTATGTATGATGAATGTGTTTATCAGTTTCTAGAGTTGGTGAGAACAAGTCTATAGTGTTTAGATGGTGCAATATCTAGCCATCTGTGTAATAATGCCTTAAAGCCTCAGTCTGTGTCTGCCAGTGATTCTGTCTTCTAAATTAACTTCCTACATCATATCTGTAATGGCTTTATCTGTTTCTTTTTTGTCTGAAAATAGTGTGGTGTAAATTTACAGATGAGCAAATCAGATTCATCCAGAGGAAGATTAGTGACTTCTGGAATTTTTATTTTTTTTTTTAGTGATGGACTTTATTTTTTTACTTTCTACAAATCTTCTTTGTTTTAAAATTAGGACCATAATAGCATTTATTTTCTCTTAAGCTCTGTGATAGTGGAAAAAAAATAGACTGCTTTACATTTTTCAATATTAAAAAAAAAATAAATTTTGCTTTCAGTACTAGAAAGATCTATTATTAGTGATACTGGAGTTCTTTCATTGGTGACTTCCCTATTTCTTATGTATTCAGTTCAATGTCTTTACAAAAACTTATTTGTTAGCTTCCTCTCATCCTACTCATTTTAATATATTTTGTCTTTAGATTTAAGTGTAAATACACTGGTAAATAGGTTTTGTTGTTTTTACAACAGTCCTTTTTTTATGTATCTTAACAAAAGTTGATTCCTTTGGTTCAACAACAACAACTAATAAATGAAATCCAGTGTATACACATTCACAATCTCCAATTGTGTACAATATCTCTGAGTGAATATTGAAGAAAGAATTAACATTAAGGTCAGAACCCTCTGATAGCCCTACAGGTTCACAGTTTCTGTCAACTTCTCTTTGTGTGCTGGCTTCAATTCCAATCATCACAACTGTATTGCTAAGAAATAATATTTTGTACTCCTGAAGAAGTAAAATGCTTCTAATTTAAAAGCTATGATGCATCAAGAAAATAGAAAAATATTTTTATAGTAAATGCTCTTAAGGAACTGACACCAGTGTTATTTGAATCTGTATTTTCTATTGTACCTGAAATAGATAAAGTATTGCCAAACACCTAGTGTAACTGACTGCTGATAATATGGCCATAGCTAAAAAACAATTGACTATGAAGTAGATTAAGCATATTTTAATTAGAGAAAAAAGTAACCTTTGTTATAACCTGTTGATGGGACCTTCAGAACAAATAAAATATTATATAATAAGAGGTATAAAATGAAAAAGGCTTGAACTTAGGTCTTAGTTGAATTAACTGTTTTATGTAGGAGTCTTCAATGTAGTTCTTTGGCCCATATACAGAATCAAGGAGATGGATGTGTGCTCAAAGTAATGGTAGATACTTGAGTGTATTGGCCTGAGAAATGAGGATTATTTAGGATTTTAATCTATTAAAGCCTTCCATTAGGTGCCTGAACAAGAACCTGTATCTATTTGGTTTATATTATTTTCTTTTCTATCTGAAATTGGTTTGGATTCCAGACATGGGAAATATTTCTGCTGCTGAGTATATCTAGGAGCTGTTGCATGCTGTTTGTCACCGCTGACACCAGTGAGAGACAAGAATTCACCAGGAGGTCTTCTGCGAGATTAGACAACAGAAAGAGGATACAGGAATATTCTTTTCAATCATCTCCCTGAAGATACAAGACTTTGCAACTTTTAACAGGAGAAGTTTGGTCAGTATTATCAAAGAGCAAATGCGCTGTCATTGCAGCTTTTTTACCCGAAGACCAGAATTTGTTCCCATCCATATCTTTTCACTCCTTCCTCTGATTCCCTCTTCTCAGACTTTTGAGTTATTTGAAATTGCATGAGCTTTGGGTTTGCTAAACTGAATGGGCTAATGCTTTGTGAAACATTCTATGTTGACTCAATGATCTAAACTTTTGCCAAAGTTTTCTGATTTTCTGAAGATATCAGTAAAGACTTTGTTGTTTTGACCTCTTGAGAATATTTTGTCAATGTTTTTCCTGTGTGTTGAACTCAGAGCACATAAAAAAGAATAATCCCTTTTAAGAGATTTGTAGAACAAGTTTTGGAGTGTTACAACTCCCCACACACCCCATACTCACTGTCAGACCAGGTTTCCTTATGGGTTCAACCTCAGGTTTCCCAGAGCGGAGTCTCAAACATTTTGATCCTTGAAATGAATTCAACAAAACCCAACAGCTCTATCTGGGTGCCTCTGAGGATGGACCACAAGGAAAGGGAAACCTGAGCTTTTCTACCCTTAAAGTCTGAGAGAGTGGAAACCTGAGCTTTTCTACCCTTACAATCTGTGGCAGTGCAAGTCTGAGAGACAGGGTCTTGCTGTCTCTCTTGGGGTCTGGTCACCTGGCTGGGTCCCCAGGCCTTTGGCTATGTACAGACCTGGTACCAGCTCATGGCCTCTTGCCTCCAGTCCCCATCACCCACTGCTCAATCTGCATTCCTTGCTGCAGCTGAGCACTGAGCTACCTGTGCTGTGTGTATTCCTCAACAATGTAAAATTATTTAATCCATGTATAGCACTACACCTCTTCACTAATGTTGCCCTTTTTTGACTACTACAAATAACTTTTCATTTTCAGTACATATTCATTCCTGAAATAGGAAAGTTAGCTTTCACATTTGATTAAGTATTTATTGAAAGAGGTGGCCTGTGAATTAAAGAATATATTACTTTTTAATAAAATCAGATTAGAAAAAAGTAGTAAAACCAAATATTAAAAAGTAACCCATCATAAAATAATGTAGATTTTTTTTGTTTAAAAGGCAATCTTCAGGGTTATCAGAGAAATTTGTTCAACTTCTCAGTCCTTCACTTCTGAGTCTACAAGAACAGAAAATGCAATAGGACATTTTGTTCAATATTATGCTTTTAATTTTTGTGTAGTAGAGACATCAGGATGCACTAAGGACCATATACCCAAGGGTTCTTAAGCTTCAAAGTTTACAAATCTAAGTCTAATTTTTGTTTTAGAAGATGCACATGAAGGACTCCAGCCAATATAATGAGATTCATTCTGTTTCTGTATTCAGTATTTTATAGCCTCCTCTAGTAATATAGTCACATATCTCATTTGCATGAAGTTTCTTTAAATGTCAAAATTGAGACATGACCATAAGTATTCACTTTGATTAACATGTTAGAGATTTCTTCTTGACCTTAAGTGAAGATGCTGCTTCAAAATGTAGTCAGATCTTTAAAATGGGTGGAGATTGAGACAGGAAAATGCTTTACAAACACCAGAGCAGGATGTATGCAGGCTCAGGGCCAAAATACTTTCTTTTCCAACATACTGTCTTGTAGAACTGGGATTCAGAGTTTTCATTCAAATGCAAGCAAAGAGGTATTTGGATACTCTTTTTATCTATCTTTTTTAGAGTTCACAGTTTGGGTCTAACAATGTGAGTGCATGTTTCATTGGCACATGATATAGTATCTGAGGTTTTTAGTTCAAATTATCTTCATTGATTTTTGGGTTAGTGGGACAGTAGGTGGTCTGCATATTTATTTAAAAATTTGAAAAATTTATTTTAACACATTTTACTGTGTTAAAGGTGGCTGTGATAGGTAGGTTACTGTAAAGATAACACCTTTTCAAGGTGTTTAATTTGCTTCTTAAAACATATTCCACATGCAATTAAAGGGTAGATTTGATGCACCAAACTTGATATTAAATATCAAGTGTATTACAATAAATTACATTTCCTTGCAATGAGTGTTCAAGCAAGGAGTGGGAAGGTTAAGCACATCCTAACTACCCTAATGAGACCTTACTCTGATAACTTATACGAGATAAAAATAAAAATAGAAAGTGAAATGTAGGTAACTGAATACAAGATGTAATTCAGCTCTACTTTTCAAATTTATGATTCTCTAGGAGTCTAAAGTTCTCTTTTCACAAGAAACAAGAATCATTTCAGTCCTGAAATGACTTTGCTGAGCTGAGTAGTTTTAGTTCAAATTATGCCCAAGCTGGATGAGTGTATTTGTGTGGAAGTCAGGGTTATATGAGAAAGAGAAGCTTTCTCTGCACTTGAATAGGAATTATTTGTTCTGTTCCTAAAAAAGTACTTCATAGCTGCTTATGTTTGTCAGTCAGTTCTGGATAACAAGTTGGTAGAGGGAAAAATATTATACAATGCAAGTTATGTACATGAGGCCAACATATCTCTTTCAAGTGTGTCATAAGTAGAGGCTAGAGAGTTAGTTTCATACTCACAGCACAGATGTTGGTGAGTCCTGTCTGACCACATAACTTGACTCATAAGATGCATCCAGACCCTTAGAACTAAATTTAGGGTCATGGATTCTGCAGGAGTCTCCAGGGTTCAAAGTCTACAGTTTTTTTCAAGCTCGCTTTATGATGCCGTATACTTTGATGGACTTTTATATCCTAAATTACACAAACTTTGTTCTGCCCATCTAAGAATCAATAACACCACATCAGATACAATGCTACATTTTTGAATCTACACAGTTTTTGAAAAAAAAAAAAAAAAAAAAAAAAAAAGCATTTGGCAATCATATGACCTTTTATGATCCTCTAGGAATAATTTGGGTATAGTTGCCTCGTCATTATAAATTTCCCATGTAAACAATAGTTATGGCTATCCATGCAGTTTCAGAAGCAGTTAAAAGTCTATGCAAATTAGGTTAGAAGCTGAAATAGTTTAACAAAGGAAGAATAACAAAAGCTGATAGGTCAGAGTGCTATACTATCAATGAAGTTTTTCTACAGCAGATTTATAGCCTCACTTAAAAGCTCCTGGACAAGGTTCTGTTCACTAATCAGAAATATATCTGGCTTGTACTGTTTATTTTGACTATCTTTTAAAACCTAGCTCTATGTTCACTGTATAAGTATTTGATTTAAGAGAAGTCTGATTTCTGAATATAGCTGAACAATGATTCTGGATATTTGACAATAAATACATCTGACTTTTTGATCCTAGGCTATCACACCAGTGGACATGAACATTCTGTTGAGCTAGGGATACACAATACTTATTTTATGTTGTTTTCTGATGAGCAATATGGTGAAGAGGTGAGTTCAACTATTTCTATTTCACTACTACTGAAACCAGAACAGAGAAAGTGAAAGGTTTTATCCAAAGTGGCACAGGATTCAGGCAGATCACCCCAGCCCGAACCTATTTCTCTAGACAGGGCCCAAGGTACCCTTTATAATCACCGCCTGAAATAATGACTTTTCTTGAAAGTACAACACTCCACATTTATTGGGGATATCTCTCTTACATTGCATTATCCTTGCCTTGTGTTTCTTAAAGACTCTTTGAAAGTTTCATTCTATGAGATCTCTACTACAAATCAGACTTTTAGTGCTGTGCAAGCATCTGATATTGTATCATCTGTGGCAAACTAGTCCAATAGTTAGAATGCACTGTACAGGCATGTGGTGTGTGGATGTGAACCGGAAGGGGCAAAAATTTAAATAAGTCTGCTGGGATGAAGCCACACAACTCCTATTAACATTAATGAGAATCAGACAGCTAAATCTCAGAGTGTAGCACTGAATGTGCTCCCTGACGTTTTTGAGGGAATACCATTTTCTTACCAAATACTTGCAGATGTGCTGGTGCTTCTCCATAAAACCTAATATCCTAGAATGGGAATCCTAGGAGAGGATTCCCATATCTTTCATACTCCAGAACAAAGACGACCTCCTGAAATTGTTGACTGAATAACTCTACAGGATGCTGTACATAATTTTTATTGATAACAAAGTCATCATTTATGTAGACTCAGTTGAATGGGCATGGGTTGCTTTAAAGCATTATGTTTTTTGTTAACCATCACATTGTCAGCAAAAAATTAGTTGATTTATGCTCAGTTTTTTTTCCCTTTCTGTCTCTGTCTGCAAACTTGAAAGATCCACAGGTCTCCATGGATTCTGGCCAAGTTGCTAGTTGTTCAGATGTTCCATCATAAAAGTTCAGCCAGTCCTGCTGAAGATAGCGATGACAAAATTACAGTTTTTAGTTCAGTAGTGATTTGTGGACAAGAATTAGTAGTGGAGTGAATGAGTCTAATTTAGGGCCTGTTGAAGAGTAAAGTTTATTGAGGGTGATACAATGCATAATTGATCTCTTCTCTTCCACTAGGTACTTTTCAAACATATTTGAATGATTTGGGTTTTAAGGGACAGTGAGAATCATCTAGTTACAACCCCCTGCCAAGGGCAGGTATACTTTCCCCTAGTCCAAATTGCTCAAAGGCCCATCCAAGCTGGTCTTTACCTCTTCCAGGGATGGGGCATCCACAACTTCTCTGGGCAATCTGTTCCACTACCCTCACAGTAAAGAATTTCTTCCTAGTATCTAATCTAAATCTACTCTCTTTCAGCTTAAAGCCATTCCCCCTTGTCCTGTCGCCACATGTCCCTGTAAACAATCCCTCTCCAGCTCTCTTGCAGTCTCTCTTTAGGTACTAGAGGGTTTCTACTAGTTTATTACAAGAGATAACAAGTAGTTAGTAACAGTATTACCGTGCTTTTAATCTGTACACTATGATAGACAATTCTGGGAAAGGAATCTTTATATGCTCATTATAGGGTCTCAAATAAAAGCGCATAATGCATGTATTTCTAATCAATTATATACCAGTTAAAAGTTTTTAGGAAGCATTCAAGACTATACAAGACTAGAGAGTGTCATCCATTGCCCACTAAAAAGTAAGTACAGGGGATAATTACTAAAACTTCTAAATTGTAACTCAGAGAAAGAAATATATATGATTTTCTGTAGTTCTGCTGTCAGTCTCTGCTTTCTGCTCTTGTCCTTTAGAGTATTTCAAGTATTATCTTCATAGCATATAGCCAACTCTTTTTCTTTTATTTGATTTAACTATGTCATTATCATGATGTTTTATTATTGAAAATCAAAAGTAATTCAGAACAAATAATTTGATGAATTTTGCCTTTCTCTCTTTGAGAGTGATTCATTTTCCAAATTTATTCATTATTCAGAGTGATTCAGTAATTCCTTTAGCAAATAATTCTTAGTGAGTCATTTTAATTGTGAATTATGAATATTACAATCAATTTGTGCTCTAACTTTGTGCAGTAGCACAGGTATTCGACTAACTTAAGCATTTCACTTTCAATTTCCAACTGTTTGATTATAATAGGTGTTAGCAATGTATGCCAGGCAATCAAAATCCAGATATAATATGATTCATGGTATCTAACCAACCCAGCATGAAGGCAAACCAAAATTTGATAATCAGATGTTCAGTTTAAAATTTGCTTTCCGCAAATACTCAAGTAATCAAGCCAAATGTATACTCAGTGAACTCTGGACAACTGAATACTTTCAGAAAATGATCATAAAAAAGATAAACTGAAGGTAAAAACAAAAAGTCAAGGATACCATCTTCAACAAATTTGAGATTAAAGTTACTAACTGCCTTTTTTTTTTTTTTTTTTTCTTACAGAATAAGGAATTTATTGAAGCATCAGAAATTAGGGACAGAGATAGCTGAACATCAGTAAAGATATTGCTGCTTCTGGGATGAGTAGGGAGACGTTTATTCTTATGTAAATATCCAATTTTTACTCTTTCAAAACTCAAATAATGAAAAGGATGAATAGAGATTACTTATACAATCTCTGTATTTAGATCCACATTTTTTAATGTGACTACATTCAATTTTAATGTGACTACATTGTGTGAGCAGTACATGTACACACAAATTACAGCTCAGTAGAAATGGAGTTAGACAAGACACAACATAAGGTAAAATAGTAGCAAAGGAATTAGTACCAAACTCTTCTGTTACAATCCATAAGTATATTCAGGGATCTCAAAATATCTGTGTGTCCATTGTCTAACATTTAGTGCAAAAACACAGAGGAACCAGTTACCCAGTGCAAATTATAATCCTAACTGAGCCATAGACGATGCAAGCCTTGACAAGATGTTTGACCTCCTGTTTCCCCAGCCAGACCAGCTGTGAAATTGATAAAAACAATTGTTTAAAAACAGACCCAAAGGGAAAACAGGTCTGCCACTGGCTTAGGAAACAAATATGAATGAACAAATTGCAAACACATCAGGGTCATCACATCTGGTTATGTTTTATATTTGAATAGCAGGACCTAAATCTGAATAGTTGATTCATGACATATTACTGAGTAAAGGAGATTAAAAAATAGAAGATAACGCTGAAATGTAATGATCCTCCATCCAGAAGATGCAGTACAATTTCAGTATTTGTTAACACAGAGCAAATAAATCTGTGTTAACACAAATTTATTTAGTGTAAGTCAGCTGGATTTTTGCTGCTCTCAGTTATCTCACTGTAAAGGATACTGAACATTTAACAACTGTGCACTCATAAAAGGAAAACATTAGCAACATTTTTTTCTAATTGTAAATACTATCTAATATTATAATAAGAAAAACATTCTTAAATTGAAGTTAAAGATTTTTAAGTTTCATGTTTCTCAGAGCTTGAACAAAGTGAATTTCTTGACAATCATTGCAGTCCAATAGATTTTCTATCATTATCTTGATACTCTATATTCAGATCTCATACCATAGATTAGTACATTACTACTCAACACTTAAGCATTCATATTTTGGAGGCTTATTACTGCATCTGACATATATATTTATCTAATGTGACTATTTAATCTGAAGAAACATTTTCCAGCTATTTTCTAGAATATATATAGCTGCATAATTTAAATGAGCCATGTGATTACACTAAATAGCTTAATCATTCATTAAAACTAGATAAAACCAATGTGTTGTTTGTAGTCAGTGATAACTAATTTAATTTTCATCACTGTTTAGAAGTTCTAAATCTATTGAGGACACATTAGTTGATGTCTTGTTATTGACTGAGGGATAAAACAACACAGCAGACACTAATATTTTTTCATTCACACATTATTACTTCTGCTTTTTGAACAAGTGATATTTATGCCGTAGGTAGGAAATGTATAATTCAATGTTATTTAAAGTAGGAAACAACATACTATAAAGTAGTCAATAAAAAGTTTGCATCTTTGCCCTAAATTGATAATGCTGTTTATTACACGTCTGTACTTGTGACTTTTGTTGTTGAAGGTACCTTCACTTTTGACTCCACAAGAAACTAGAGTATTTCCATGCCATATTCTAATGTATACTCAAAGATTTGACTCTCAAAAGCAAAAGATTTTTGTTTCCTTTCAGAAATTTTTAAACAATTAATTAATAGCTTAATCATGGAATTAATCTGACTTTTTGCTGCTGTAGAAGGAAACTTTGAAAAAATCCACTGTCATTTACTGCTGTCTACTATGGTTCCTATTTCATCATGCAAAATTTTTATATGCTCACAGATACAGTCAAATATAGCTTTATAAATCAAAAATAAGAAAATCTTGCAGGCATATCTGACTTTAGAAATACTAGTTATTATTCTACCTGGCCAAAATTGTTCAGTGCAAATTGTAACTGCCTGTCTCACATTATTTATATTTTACCTACAGATTTAGAATTAACTAAGTAGCTTTCTTCAGCTGTCATGCTAAATAATTTTTCTGGACCACTTGGGCACAGTGGCACAGACCAAACCTAGTACCACATAGCACGTCACTAGGTTTAAAATAAAAGCCATTTACACTTCCTTTTTGCCCTGTTATCTGAATTTGAACATTCTGTGTTGATCTGAGTCCAGAAATCATGACGTTCTGCACTGAAATGAAATCAAAGGAAAAAATGGATTTTCAGAGATCTTTTCCACTGAGAGTATTTATTATTCATGCTTCTCAAAGAAGTAATTTTTATCTAACTTGTATCCAAAACAGAAGAAATCCTTCCAAAATCTTAGGAATACTGTTAACTTATACTCTAAATAATTAGCTTTACCTCTTTCATAACTTCAGCAAAGGATAGAAAAGATATCCTGACTTTCCAGTTTAAAGCTTGAAGCAGGCAAAACTTTGTATAAAAGGAGTGTTTTTTTCTCCCTCATCTGTACATGGGATTTTTGATTTCTGATAATGTACAGAAAGGCTTTATAAAGAGTTTCTTGATAAAATTTTTCTAATATCAGGAGAATTACATTTAAATGTACTCTTTTTGATGGGTAATGTTCAAGTCTCCAGATATAATTTTTAAACAGGATCTTTCAAAGGCCAAGCTCCCATAACTGCCAAATATGCCTCCAACAGAAACTGCTGTTCTCAGTCCACTTCAGGAGTAGACAGGTATTCCTGTTCCTTTCAACCAGCTCATTCACAACTTGGGGGGCTGTACAAGATGGAGGAACAAAATTTGACAATAAAGCATTCAAGTCCAAAGAGTACTGTTGTTTTGTTTTGTTTTGTTTTTTTTGCATAAAGATGATTCAAACCCAAAATATTTGTCTCAGCTCCTACAGTAACTGGAAGAAATTCTGGTACATATCTGATATTGTGTCTGAAGTTCTAGTGTGAATTTGCCTCTCCTGCAGTGCCTACCTACACAAGAAGAGTAACAAGTAATTAATTTTTTTTAAAAGTGATATTTTCCTCTCTTCAGCTTGTTGATTTTAAAAATTACTTCAGTCATTATGTGCCTGGACATGCATGTGAGTCTAGTTATTTGCTAAATAATATATCAGTCTAGAAGCAACTGAAAGGCTGAGCAACACCTGCTTGATGACTTAGGAAGGCAAATTCTCTCAGACAAAATGCTCACTAAAGTAGCAACAAATCCATCGTTATTGCCAGAACACAGTATTCAATTCATATTATTGTGTGAAGGATAATTATGAGTTTAGTTGGTACTAGCTCTTTCACTGTAGGAAATTATTTTCACACTGCAATTCTCATAATTTCAATAAATGTCTTCATTTTTCAGGTCTTTCCATTTGTAGAACTTAGCAAAGAATAAAGAATATGTTTTCATCAAAAGCATTGTAAAAACCTTCTACTTGTCAGACTTCAGTCTAAAAGTAAGAACAGACTATATAACTTAAAAAACCCTGGGTTTTTTGCACTACTTCATCACCAAAATTTCTAATACATTTGTATAATTTATTTTCTTTCTCTCCATTCAAAGAAGAAAGCTTTCTTTAAATCCTCTCCAAAGGGATTTATCAAGAGTCTTAGTGCATCCTTACATTTCAGAAAGGAATTGTACTTAAGTACTAAAATACTGCTCATACGTACGTACCCTCTTCGTGTACTTGCCAGGGAACCAGGATGCTGTGCTTATCTCCTTGAACTCTTACTTCCATTTTCAAGCTTCTCTTGCACTGGTATGCAGCTGCCATAGTCAACATGATAACATTTTGAAACTTAACTCCCTGGATTTTTTTGGATAAAACTTTGAGTTACTTGTCATTTTCTTTTCTTGAAGTTTTCAGTGAAGAATCAGACCTGTTTATAAATCTCTCTCTAAGGTCTCGGGGAACTCTAGCAAACCTGGCAAATCTAGAATTCTAACTGTAGCACCTACCAATTATTTTTAAAATCACGAGAAACAAAAAGCAGTAAAGATTTTTGGGGTTTTATTTCTTTGCCTTGTTCAGTTCATTTGAGACTCGTTGGTGCGTATATGCAGTTCTTGTTAGTATTACAACCGTGGTCAGGAGTATTCATCACCTTAAGAAGAAATAATTTTCTGCTGAATTCTCTGGTTTGAAAATCCTTTTGTTTTACGCTTTGCTACAAGCATGTACACACTTCATTATGTTCTGTGAGAAATACTTCTCTACCTTTAAACCTGTTATTTGTCTAAAATGTTGGAAAAAAAGAAAAAAAAATCACAAAAGGTGAATGCTTAGAGAAAGAATGTGAATCAAGAAAAGCTAGAGGTGGTTGTGACAGCATGTTTTCATAACATTTGGGAGAATGGCAGTGAGTGTGTGAATGAACTTTGGATAACAGGTTTCAGACAAGTAATGACTGCCTGACTGCATGGCAATCAAAAGAGCATGTTAGAGGCAGTGCGGTTTTGCCCTGCTTTTTACTCTGATCTTTGGGTAACTCATAGTGCAGCCGTATCTGCAGTGACAAATGGCGTCTAGCGAATTCACAAGTGCAAAATTCATGTGGTACAAGTTAATGTGATATTGTGCCTGCCAATTATGCAGCAAAATGCACACTTTCAATATGACTCCAGGTTTTTTAAAGTTCTTCTTCCATTGTAGCAGACATAGGTGAATTCAAAAGGTGAGAGGGAAAATGGTAATTTTCACCAATTTTTAATGCACTATTCTAATACACAGTTTCCTATGTAATAAATGACAAAGAACTGTCCCTGTTTATGATTATGTTAACCATTTAATGTACATTTAGGTGCACAGACACCTATGACATTTTATGGAGTAGTAGGGAGCTCTTACTGTTTTGAATTAGCAATAAGAGTAATACATATTACTCATAGTAAACTTCCCAAGTCAATAAGAAAATAATTACCAGTTCAAAATAAATTCAAATTACAAATATTTGAATTATATTTGGCTTAATTTATGTAATATTTGGAGGTCACTCACACATGAAGGAATGTACTTAGTTATGTGCAAGTATACGCAATGAATAAATATGCAATGAAAAAGTGTTGTTTGAGTTAAAAATGAAACTAGCCATCAGAAGAATAAACTTTTTGAACCTGTTAATCTGGGAGACAGACAGGTTAAATAATGCTCAATTAAACTTTACATTGAATAGTTCCTGAGATAGCTCCAAAGCTGTGTCAGTTTTAGACTGACATTTATCTCAACAAAATATTAGTCAATAATGATAAATATTGAACAGAGTAAAATAAATCCATCATTTTATTAATTTTTAAAAAATGTGTGGAAACAGAAAGCTTGATTTGCATTTCAAATGTTCCATCAGCTCCGTGATTCACAAGGAATGGATATTGGAACAGGGATATAATTTCTTTCACCCATTTATGAAAATTCTTTGGGGTTTAGAAACCAATTATTTAAGGTAAAATCTGAAAATTATCTCATGGATAATTCTGAATGAAGATATATTACATATGCAGTTTCATAGATTGATATTTGTTTACAGTGCTTCAAAGAGAGTAATTGCTTTTTAAGAGTGTATTTTCTGATGCACCATTCTGATCAGATGTACTGATTTGTGGTTTTTTTCTTTTTTTCTTCTTGATTTTCCTTACATCACTTGTTTGTTATGGCTGAAGATTTGCACTGCACTTTTACCAAAGAGTCATGTGGAAAGTACCCATATATTAATCTTCATACATATAAAGACTTAGAATCCATGACCTTTTTTCTTTTTCTTTTGATTGGAGGATGCAATTAGGATGCATTTTTTTGTTGAATATAATTTTCTTCTTGATGGCAATTTCAGAAACTTATTAAGAAACATTTGAATAGAACATTACTCTCCAATCTGCTTAGCATTGTATGTGAATTAAGTGCAGGCCTTACATTTGCTGTTATCCAATGTATTAAATACCCATTGGCTACTACAAAACCAAGACCAAAGTTTGTGAAAGTCCAGCTGATTTATCAATCTAGTTTGGGACACATTAAATAATATTGTTTTTTCAGCTTGCACGATTTGAACTCTGTATTAAAGCTGTCTTCTATTAGTGGATTAGTCTTGCTTTTAACGGAGAAATTGACAGTCATATAGGAATAATACTAACAGTAAGGATACAAAGGTAGTAATAATATCTAACTTGCATTTAGCAAGTCTCATTGATCTTTCCAAGCATTCAATATACCATTATGTCCAAGAAAATTAGTAGAAAAAGTCCAGTAACCTCACAGTGAGTTAAAATCCCCAGGAAGAATGACAAGATAATCAGGGTCTGTAGTTGGGACTGCAGTACAGATCTCCTCGAATCCAGTATTTTCTCCACAGAAAAAAATATTGTTGTAAGATTGTTAAGCATTCTTCCTAATGCCTGTAAGTAGTGTACAGCATAGACTGGAGAAAGAAGAAAAGCATTATTTAACATATCTGGAAAAATAAATCACAGAATCACAGATTATTGTGAGTTGGAAGAGACCGACAAGGATCATCGAGGGGATCGAACCAACAACCTTGGTATTGTTAGCATGATGCTCTGATGTTGACTGTAGCAATTTAAAACATATAAAATAGGACTTGATTTTCTGTTTGTTTTCCTTAGGAAACATAGTTACAACCTAGAAATATTTTTTCATTAGCCTCCATTCTCCATCACTTTAAATCATTACTTGTAGAAATTATTAGCAGAGGAAATGTTGCATACTGTCTGGCACCCTCTGGTGTGCATAAATATTCCAAGCATAAATATATTATTGTCAATGCTCTCCTATAATTAAAGTGTAAAGAGGGGAAAAAATATGGAAGTAAAATATTATATCACTAGGTAAATTAACAGGGTGATGTTTGTCTGCCAGTTATGCATATGTGTCTAGTAAGTAGTCCTTAATATCAGTGCCCTTTTTCACTTCAGGTGATTTTTTATATTCCTTTCCAATAATGAAGAATACATTGAAAGGTTGAAAGATTTATCATTCTGATGCTCTATTTATACCTCTGTGGTTTAGCTCTCAGTTTTCTCCCTTAATTTCAAAATACAAAAATAAGATTATGTGCAGAGCTTTACATACCTTCCTAGTATACTCTTACAAGAAAAACATTTAACGGGAACAAGCTATGTAAAGGCACTAAACACACAAGTTTAGTGTGTTTAGTGTCTAACCACTTTCTTTTTGGAGGGAAATCAAGTGGTGTTATTTGTAACATGATCACAGTACAATGTGATAAACTGTAGGCATCTGATTAATATAGTAGCTCAAGGAATGACATGTCCATATTGGAATATCCCAGCAGAGTTTTCAAATGGTTGGATGCAGCCAATGGATGCATTTTCTACTGAAAGAAGCCTGCAGATACATGCCATTATCAGAGTCCAATACTCACTGGCCACCTTATTTTAGCTATTTCATGTGTGGAAGTTGCAACCTTTCATATCATATTTACTTCTCTGAAGACATATGATTTTACAAGAAATTTCTAATTTAACAAAACACATCGGAAACACAATGCAATAGAAATATATGTCTTAGTTGCACTTCAAAAAATATAGCAATTGCAAGACATGATTCACTCATAAGACCAGTATGATTCCCACTATAGGTCTCTCTAACATGCCCACTGCCATAACACTGGGATCCCCAGTAGAAAGGGGGGAATGAGTGGTTGAAGTAAGCTCAAGTGCATTGTTATCTTCAAAATTGTATTGTTAGTTATTTTCGATCCAGTGTCAAGCACATCAAAAAGATACCAAGTAGGTGTTCATAGGTTATAAGGAGTTTGCAACAAAATTTAGGTGAAATTCACCAATATGGAGCAATAAAATTAGCAAACTTACAAATTCTTGCAACCCTGACAGCCTGTGAGTATGACTTAGCCTAGGAGAGGAAAGAGTATAGATGCACTGAGAATCCTGCCTTCACTATAATCTTTGGGAGCTCCATGATGGTCTGTGACAGGTGAGGCTCTATAACAGAAGCAGAACTGGGAGTCAGAAATTACTACCACAGTGTGTTCTAGAAAGCCTCAATTTTATGTATTGTTTGTTGTTTTCTCCCCCTCCTCACTGTACCAAATGAGTGATGAGTGTTCAGGAAGTTTAGATTATTTTCTCTTATTTTTTCTGCATACTGGAGATTTCAATTGAAAGAGAGACTGGATTGTGGATTTTAAAAAAAATTATTATTATTATTATTTAAAATAAGTATGAAAAAAATGCTAGATTTTTCTGAATTTCATGGTGTGACATCAAGCCATTTATATTGCCCTAACTGAGAAATGAATGCTAGCAGTGTGGTCTCAGGAGGGACCTTCACTGTGATCCCTTTTGGTCTGTCATCTCCAAGATTTCTTATCTTCACTGAACTTATTAGTACTTCAAAGTTCATTCCTTGGGCTGTTCAGGAGGGGGCTGTCTATTGAGGTAGAATTGTGTGTTGCTTGTGTTGCTGTATTACCTACTTTTGGAAAGTAGATAGTGATATATGAAGACTACTCTTTCATTGTTGCTGTCTTTTATTTTGTTTTTAAAGATCTAATTTTGGCACTATACTGTAGCATGCAATAGACACCTGAAGAAAATATACCAAATGTATGTATAACAATAGTTATTTTTTTTTAAATGCCATTATGGAGTCCTGGCAGCAACATACAATTAAGTGAGGTAGGCTTACTACTGTTCTTAATTCCCTAAAATAATGAATGATGAAAAAAAATTGTGCATAATTTTTATTTTATAAATTATTCCTCATTTTATATGTGAATGAAAAACTAAAGGTTTAGATAAATAGAAAGCATCTTTCTGTTCTGGTCAATGTGTAGTAAACAGTAAGTGTTGGCCCGTAGTGATAAAAACAGAATTTTATCTCTGTCAAGGACTATTTCATGAAGTTTAAAAAGAAAACATCCTAAATACTTTTCTCGTTCAAGTTTTTCAAATGTTGTACTGAAATTTCTTCATCTAGAAATGCACTAAAAGAATCTCTTATTCATTTTATTTAGGTGAAATTACAAGAATGTAATTCTGGTATTTGTATATGCTATTGCAGCATGAATCAAGATGTGACTCTTGTTGACAAAGATAAAACCAGTAAATTGAGATTTGGACTATATGGTCTTTAAAGGTCCTTTCTAACTGAAATTCTTCTATAACCATATAATAATTTTTATTGGTACACATTTGGAAATGTTTTCAGAAAGCTGAATATCAGAAAGCTAAATAAACTATTATTGCTCTTTACCCTATTGTACAACTGTCAGTCTGGCCATAGATTAAGAACCTTTGGACTATTGCCAAGTTAAGAAGAGAAATATTTGTGTGCATTATTGATTCTTGGTCAGTTAAAAGTAGAGGATTTACTTGGAACCAAAGTTACGCTCTCTCCAAAGAAAATACATTGAGCAGAATAAAATTCAAACTGTATAACCCCTATTAGTCTAGAACATGCACACCCATGGAAAAGTGAGTCCTTGACACAACTTGTGAATAAAGTGTGTTCCTCCTGACAGAATGCCTCTGTGACTTGGACTCTGGATCCTCATATTTTTATGAAATAGGAAGGACATCTAAAATTTGTGCTTACTTTAAGAAGTGGATCTCTTCATCTTACATAGGGTTTTATTTAAATCTTCACATCTTAGGAGAGTATGTACCAAGAAAATTACTACATATTATTATGCCAAGTGCTCAACTAAAAAAAAAAAAGATTTTTTTTGATGTGTGTAAGTCTAGTCCTCTCGAAATGTACTGAAATTACACTGGATTAAAGCTCCGGATGATCTAGCACAATCTTCTTATTTTTAATATTTAAATATTATAGTTTACATATGTTTCTAAGTTCAAGATTTAGCTTGAATTTTTTATTTAAAAATTATTTATAAGCTCTTTTCTGTATTGTTTCATATTGTGACAAAATACAGATGAATGTAAACATTTATCAAAGACTTACTACTGATTTATTTATACGACTGCCATAGCTCAATGGGTATTCAGTTTTGTATTTTCTTCAAGAGATTATTTGTTTGTGAAAAGATATGAGAGGAAAAAAAAAGAAAAAGAAAAAGAAGGGCACGTTTCAAATGAGAGTTGAACAAAGCTGCTACTGTGGATCCTGCTTGCAGAGAAAGTGAAGTTCTGCTAAGAGGTCCACATTCTTCTGAACTAAGGTTCTCTATTCATATCCTGAAGAAAAGGTAAATGTCACCTATACAAGGGAGCCTAATAGTACCTGTTGACAGCTAATCCCATCTCTCTATATGCTCTATAGAACATTGAAAAAGTGAGGAAACTAGCCATAACTCAGAATAAAGGAATAAATATTATTGTAAGAACTATTTGAAGAGCTGAACAGAAAGAATATGAAGGAGGTGGAGGGCAAATCCTCCACATTCCTTTCAAGAATGGAGGAGGAAAAAAGTTTGTATCACTGATTTAACAGACCTTGACATTGACCCCAAAGTGCTTCCCTAGCAGCAAAAGTTTAGATACCTAGAGAAAAGTAAATTTTAAAAATAAGTAATTTTTTTGTGAATACAATTCAGTGCATTCTGTAGCTGCAGAAGACTTGAAAATATTAAAAATAAATCTTGTAGGACAGAGGGCCCCTCTGCAGTACATGCACTTGGGTACATTTCCAAGGCATATGTTTATAATTACTTTTGTTCTGCCTGAGTACCTCCTCTCATGGGACTAGAACTGGCACTGTTCATTACCAGTTTTGATCAGATGAGTTTCCTAATTAAAGCTTTAAACTTGTTGGAAGGTCTAGAAGAGATCTCTGAGTGTGAGTCATGCAAAAGTCATTTTGAAATTGTTGGGGACATGACCACCACCTTTCTTAAGCTTCTATCATTACTTTGCCATTGATGTACCTGGCAAGAGATGAAGATTTGTTTCCACGAGAGACAACATAGTGGGACAAGACATCCTGAGTGTGAATAGTTGATAATTATTATGGAAAAAAATTTCCAGGTGCAAATTATAGGGACCTTGAGGCTTTTAGCAAAGGAAATTTATTAAAAATTATAAAAAATGTGCTATAATTATGAACAAATGAAACCAGAGATACACGGCTTGGCTTTTATTTTTGATTTTTCCTTTTTTAACTATCTTCAAGAAGAATAATCTTGAATGCTTTTGTAATCTAAAATTGCTTTTTCTGAAAAAAATTATACAACTTAGTAGGCCTACTCATATGACTTAGAATTAAATATAGGGCAAAAAGAGGTGCAGATATTGCAGGAAAATGTGAAAAAAAAATAAAATAGTAACATTTTTAAAAGAAATTATTGAGTATATCTTCCTATGTCGTTGTACCAATTTATATTTTTCTTATATGAAAAAGTAATTTGGGCAAACACCAGTGAAGTCAGATTACATCCAGAAGAAAATAGTCCTCAATGGAAAGGTAATCCTTGTTTTCAATTTAAAAAATAGATGCAAAATGTAAGGAAATTACAGAGTTGATTGCTTCATTACAATTAATTAAAACTATTGAGACACTCACTGTTGAGTTTTGTACTTAAGAATCGTAAAGTCTATGTAGCTGGATGCCAGAGTTTATTTCTCTTCAACAAGAATAATACCGCAATCATTCCAGGAGATCTAGCAAAGGCTTTAAGAACTTCCTCTCATTTACTGCTTGAACAAAACTTTTAAAATAAAATTTAACCATTAAATGCCTGAAGCTTGTTTTGATCTTGTCTATATGACAATAAAAATATATAGTCTGTGGTAAACTGAAAAGTATGAACTTTCAGACAGACTTATCTGTTAAATTATTTTTCCTGAGGCAAAGCCAACAGCTAAAACTTTTCTGTACAGTTGGCAGTTGGGACTGGAGAACAAATCTGTCAAGCCTGTACAGCTTTCAAAAAATGAGCAGGCCAATTATGATTGAGTTCTTTCCATAATTCATATGCTTGTTGGCTTTTTTTTTAGTTTATTCAATATACAAAGTGATAAGTTTTCAGCAGTAATACACTCCAGTTTTAATATATAACAATACACAGTCATAAGCTCTTTATTTGATAGTTATATAGTTCTTTTATTTTTTGGACACTTGCTTTATTTTAATAATAATATACTGCATGCTAAAATGATCCTCGCATAGAATTAAGTTTCAACTATAACCTGCACCATTAAGATAGCAAAAATAATGTGGATCAATTGCCAGACTGGAAACTTACTGCTATTCTGCTTCTTGTGCAAACCGCTATTCTATGGAAGGCTCAAAAATATTCCATGGTAATTTGTTTATTGTGTGATTTATTGAAATACTCTTGGACTTTATCTAAGAAGACAATTATAGCATATGAATATTTCATTCATCAGTCTCACTGAAAAGGCAGCAGAGCTTTGGTAGTGTGAGATTGTATTGTCACCTAACTCATAACTCTCCAAAGAGTAATGATATCAACAAAACCCACATGAGGATCCTTGACTTGAATAAGGTGGTGATATACAAATCTTTCTAAAGTTTTATTGATTATAACAAAATCCTTCTCTAATTCCTAGTTCTATAAAACCCCAATCACATAAGAGTCAAATTTTCTCATAAAGTTATAGATAAAATGTCACCATTAACATTCACATTTCTTTGCTTTATTTTACTCTGCCTCTCCTTCAAATACTTCCATATATTCTAATATGCAAAGTTGACTTGTGTTACCATTAACACTGATTTTTTAAACAGCTATTTTCTGCAGGTTTTTCTTTTATATTTCCATCTTTAACAGGCATTTTATGACATTTCTGAAAGAAAATTACTGTAACTGATGTGAACCTAGACATTGTTTAAAGCCTTGCCTTGTGATAGTAATGTTATTTTCTTCTATCAATGGAATTGCTAGCATTTTATCTACTAAGGTGTCAATCAGTGTCAACTTCTTACATGTCTAAGATTTTCAGATATTGCAAGGTTAGAAACATCGTTCTGAAATAAAATTTTATTTTCATTTCACCATTATCTTTTTTTTATTAGCCTTCTCTGTGAGTTGTGCCTTCTCCCAGTTCATCTATATCCATAAATGTCCTGCAGAGGGAATAGTCACAAAGATCAGAACATTTCATCATGTGTGGGCTGGACTCCTCCTAGAAGACTGTAATAATTTCACAGTCCAGATAAGCTTCTATTCCCATCTCCAGCACCAAAGTGGATACTCATAGACCTGAGTGATGTAAAGTAGAAGGCAATATATGGTAGCATCAAGCTAACGTTTCTGTTCAAAGACAGACAATTTCTGCAACAGTTTTTTTCACAACTCATAATTAGTTCCTAAAAGAAATGCTAAAGAGATGGTTAGTTAAAAAAACATCCAAGTATCAGATCTGCAATGGAACAACAATGATAGGAACTACTTATGTGACTGCACTTGGGTATGACTTTTAGGAAACTGGAATATAATGTCTCACACCACTTCCACTTTCACTCCCATCTGCCAAAAGAAAAAAAAAAAGCTAGAGAGGTAACAGGCATGGTAAATGTTTTTCTAATTTTTTATGTTGATTTGCCTTTATAGCATCTGTTTGAACAACAATGAAGACTCTGAAACGGGGATAATTTCCTCTTGAATTAGCTTCAGTATCCAGAGAAATGTATCAGGAAGAAGGAAGGCAGTAAGTTAAATTTATAGGCTTAAAATGAATTCTACAGAAGAAAAACACTGGTGTAATTTTTACTTCTAGAAAGAAGAAAGATTTCATAATGGGGAGGACAAAAAAAAAATTGAATCGTTTTTATCAAGTTTTCTGGCATTCCTTCCACATCTATGCTGTTTGGGATATGATATTGGGGGAATCCTAAGCATTATTTTGTCACATTGCATGTTTAAGGACTGCTGAAGTATCCTACATTTGAAGTAAAAGCATATAATATATTAGCAATACAAGCTAGAGGGAGAGAAAGATGTGAGCAAAAGAGAAAAGAAGAAAGCTTTTCAGAGTTGATTTATTCTAAAAAATTCTAACCTTCGTCAGAAAATATATAGCCAGATTTTTAGCAGAGATTTTATTTAATTAAATGCTACAATTAATACAGCAAAGACCACTTCACATGAATACAGATGACATTTTTAACTCTCTCCCTAAAATTCTTCAGTTTTGTGCAATTAATTGTGTGAAGTACTCAGATCCATATGATGTATTAGCTTTAGAGCTTTGCAGAGAGGATATATTTTGAAAATATAGTTTAGCACTTCCCTGAACACCACATACAAACAATCTGTCCCATTTTAAAGATTTTTTTTTTTTAAATTTAAACTGTTTTCTTTCTTTCTATAGTTCTCTGAATGACTGTTCTTTGTCTGCAGTTCTTATGAGAAACACTGAAAAAGATAACACTTTATATGTCCTCAAAAGTAATTGATATTTAAGTGACACTAGAAATTATAAATTTCAATAAAAATTGAAATAAAAGTGATCTCTGTCTGCTCTAAGGAGTCATAGTTATTTCAATATTTTGGGTATTATTATGAAAACTACTGCTTTGAAAAAAAAAATTCAATTCTATAAGAGAAGATATTTAAGTTCTTAAATTAGTCCTAATGTAATAAGCTGCTGCTAATTTCATTGTTTCAATGCTACTTAAATAATCATGCCATTCTGTAGCCAAATAGTGACTTTGAATATTTCAGGGAAAACCACAAAGAGTTATGTAAGTTCATTTAGCCTTGAATTAGTGTTAATAGAAACTCAGTAAATGAGCTACAAATTAGATGCCTGTTTTATATTGAAGTGAGACAGGTACTGAGCAAAAGTCTTTCTGTATTAATTTTGCACAATGCTTTATATGAACATAATTCAGGACTTTATATCTTGACTCAATCCAGTGACCTGTGAAGTTTCATGGTGGGTACGAGGACTGTTTCTAAAGAAGATGGAATGAACTTTTCTGAAAATACCTTGTTTTTACTCATGGGAGAACTTTTGCTCATACTCTCCATCATTCAATTTTGATATGAAGCATAGATCTGATGAAAATAAATATTCTCTGTTGTCAGCATCCTCTATTTGAAAATGTATCCTTTGAAGAGGCAATTCAAAGGCTTGCTTAATAAACTGGAGTCATGTTCAAATATTTCTAATTTCCTTGAAAATCTTATGGGAAGGGTGAAGAAAGTAAGGGTGTTTGGAAAATATTGAAACTAGAAAATAAGAAGTGAAAAGGATTAAAACAGACACAGGGATTCTGAGTCACCTCTACCATAAAAACTGCTTATAGAAGCATTTTTCTCTGATGAGTTTATAATCTCTGAGATGTGTTTTCAGTTTTGTTGACTAGATGTGATCATTCATGTATGATTTCATGTAGAACAGTCCTAAATACTCTGCTCTGTTCATTCATATTTCTCAGAGGAATTTACTATCCTTTTAATTTATCCATGGCTGGTATCCACTGTTCTGGAGGGGCTTGTATACTTTTTTCCATTTCCTTTTTTTACCTATGTAACATCTAAACCAGAGACCATCCAAACTTGCTTTTATTGAAGCATGAAGTGACTCCATGTATTTTAAACAAGTTATCTAAAAAAAATAGACATATGATAAGCAATAATTTGCATCTTAAATTAAAAAAAAAAATACATTTTTTGCATTGATGTGGTCAATCTTTCTGTTTTCAAATTCATGAGTAAAGAGATCACAGACCTAAGGAAACTTGACCATCTGTAAAAGGGAGCATCCTAAAAGTATTATCCTATAAGGCACATTTTCACTATATCTACACTAATAAAATATGTAAAAAAAAAAATCCATACTTCTTTGTGTTCTTAACAATTTTGTTCAGTTTCTATGGGTGTTATTTTCAATTAGCTGGAGTGATGCCTTAAGTTTTAGGTT
>VYXF01000857.1:0-81934 GCA_013397295.1 Polioptila caerulea
ACGGGGGTGGCGGTCAGTGCTGAGCGCTCCCCTCGCCTTTTCTCGCCCCGCAGCTCCATCTGCCCGTGCCGGGGCACATCCCGGGGCAGCGGGACGATGAGACGCGTGTCCTGGATGCGCTCGGTGCGGGGCCGCAGCCCCCAGCCCCGGCGGTGCCCGTCCAGCTCCTCGGCCAGCCGCCCGCTGCCGCAGGAGCCGAGCCAGGAGCCGGCCGCGGGCCAGCGGCGCATGAACCCCCTCAACATCCAGATGCTCTCCAGGACCCTCCACGAGCAGATCTTCCGGGGGGCCCGGGTGCGCTACTCGGCGGAGGAGGTGCAGCGCAGCGTGCGGCACCTGCAGCGCCACGACCTGTGGGGCAAGGAGACCTCCACGCTGCCCGACGTGGACCTGCAGCTGCCCCGCATGTACGGGGACAACATCGACGAGCACTTTCGCCTGTTGGCGCAGAAGCAGAGCTTGCCCTACCTGGAGGCGGCCGACGAGCTGCTGCGCTGCCAGCTGCCCCCGCTGCCCGAGCAGTGGGCCTGGAGGCTGGGCTGGACCCGCTACGGCCCCGGCGGGCAAGCGGAGCCCGTCGACTTCCCCGAGGAGCGGGCGCTGGTGTTGGATGTGGAGGTGTGCGTGGCCGATGGCCAGTGCCCCACGCTGGCCGTGGCGGTCTCCCCGCACGCCTGGTGAGATGCGGTGCCAGCAGTGGCGCTGGGGTCACAACAGGGCTGGGGGGGGGACACAGTTTTGAGAGGATGGGGATGGTCCTGAGCAGAACATCTTCCCGCAGTCCAGTGCTGGCCTGCAGGGAAGGCACAACAAAGCCCCAGAGCGTGGCTCTGGGATGTGTGTCCTGCTTAGCAAGCACAGCACTCCGTGGGTTGGTCACCTCCCTCCCACAGGAGGTGCTCAGCACCCCATGGCACCGTGGGTGCTCTGTCACAGCTGCGGGTGCCGTGTGTCCCCCACAGGTACTCGTGGTGCAGCAGGCGGCTGCTGGAGCAGCGTTACTCCTGGTCCAGCCACCTTGCCCTGGCTGACCTCATTCCCATGGAGAGCCCAGCAGGCGCCAGCTGTGCCAGCAAACAGGACTGGACGGAGAGAGTGGTGGTGGGACACAATGTGGCCTTCGATCGGGCGTTCATCAAGGAGCAGTACCTTATCCAGGTAATCTGCTGAGCCTTTGCTTTGTACTGTTAGCTGCAATTTTTTGCACAGATAATCGTTTGCACTGGCTATTGAGGGTTATTTTGACACATAGTGTTCTGCACAGGTACGCAGGTTTGTGGTCACTTTGTCCTGCAGAACAGGTTGAGGCTGGATCCCTTTAGAGGAAGATATTCTTGCACCCTATAGGGCTGCTGGAGGCTGCAGGGTAGCAGCTGAGGATGTGGCAGGAGCCTTTGAGCAACTGACAGCCTGCACTGGGGATGCTTTTGGCTCTCAAAAGGGGAATGTGGGAGGCAAAATTTCCCATAGCAAAAGCAGCTTGAGCAGAGGACTTGCAGCTCCTCCAGCATATCCCAAACCTTCTCTTTTCTCCCACTGCGTTGTGTCCCAGGGCTCCAAGATGCGTTTCCTGGACACCATGAGCATGCACATGGCCATCTCGGGGCTGACAGGCTTCCAGCGCAGCCTCTGGATGGCTGCCAAGCAAGGCAAGAGAAAGGGGCTGCAGCAGGTCAGGGAGCACATGAAGAAAACCCGCAGCAAGGCAGAGGGGCCGGCGGTGAGTGGGGGAGCTGAGCTGCTGGCAGTGCTGTGGGTGGAAGAGAGCTGTAATGGACTGCTGGACTGGGAGCTGTCCCACGGGAGTATTTGGGAGCTCCCTGACTCCCTGAGCACTGTGTGCTCCTGTGACGGGGCTGTTTGCTCCTGTACTGGCAGAGTGGGAGCTGTTGGAGCAGCTCCACTGAGTGAAGCTCTCCCAGCGCATTTCAGATAAGGTGGCCTTGGTCTAAGCTGGAACAGCAGCATCCTTTACTCCCCCTGATCTTAGCTGCAGCTGGTTGTGCTCCCACACTGTCTGACCCCCCCATTGCCCACAGATCACCTCGTGGGACTGGGTGCACGTCAGCAGCATCAACAACCTGGCCGATGTGCACGCGCTCTACGTCGGGGGGGAGCGGCTGGAGAAGGAGGCACGGGACATCTTTCTGAAGGGCACCATGGCTGACATCAGGAGTAACTTCCAGGTGCAGGAGGCCATCCCACCATCCTGACAGGCAGCAAGAACTGGAGAAGGGAGCAGGGTGGTAGTAGCTGCTGGAGTAGTTTCCATTTTGCTGCCCTTTCTAGCAGCATTGGGTGTGCATGGGGCTGGGACCTGCTCTGTGCTCCTGCAGCCCCGATGCCTTGCCCTGTGCTGGCAGAGGGGTGGCTGCTTTGCCTGCTCTCACCTGCTGCTGTCCCCAGGACCTGATGTCATACTGTGCCCGTGATGTCCAGGCCACCCATGAGGTGTTTCAGGAGCAGCTGCCACTGTTTATGGAGAGGTGAGAGCTGCCAGGTTCTGGCTGATGTTGGCCAAGGTGCTGTGGGCTTGGTGGGCAGTGGGGAGGGTCATGGTCCCTCTGGGCATGAGATGCAGCTCCTCTTGTCCTTAGAGTGTCCTGAACCTCTTTTCAGGAGGGACTTCAGACCCCTCCCATGTGAGCTGGAATAACCAGCAGCAGTGTCTGAGGGAGGTGAGCAGGCTTGCTGAGGCAGTCTGGAGCAATACAGTTTTGGGGTTACAGGGCAGGCAGAAGATGCAGGAATCCTTATGGTTTAGGGGAAGAGCATCAAGGGTTGTGTGAGGCTGGGAAACTCTGGATGAAGACACATTCGTATCTCTTGTAGTCTGGTGTTTCCAGAGCCAGTCCCCTCTAGCAGATATCTGATTCCTTCCTGGTTTGGGGTCCAGGTGCCCCCACCCTGTCACGTTTGCAGGGATGCTGGAGATGGGAGTGTCCTACCTGCCAGTCAATGGGAATTGGAAGAGGTACCTGAACGATGCTCAGGGTATTTATGAGGACCTGCAGAAGGAGATGAAGAAGTCCCTGATGAACCTGGCCGACGATGCCTGCCAGCTGCTGCACGATCACAGGTACCATGGGCTGGGGCTGCAGGAAGGAGCTCAGGGGCACCAGGTGGTTCATGGAGGGCTGTGGGTGGCTGTGAGGGACAGGAACAAAACTGTGGTGTGACAATGGTGTGTCATCAGGTACAAGGATGACCCTTGGCTCTGGGATCTCGAATGGGACACACAGGAGTTTAAGCAGAAGAAGAATCCAGGGAAGAAGAAGAAAGGCCAGAATGGGAACAGCCAAGTCTCCCAAGCAGCAATGGATGCAGAAGAGTCAGCACAGGAGTGGCAGGAGGGTGAGCACAGGTGATCCCTGGGGATGAGGGATGCTCCAGGGCTGCCTTCCCAGGGGTGCCCAGACAAAGGGACAAGGTTTGTTGGTGCTGCAGGGTGAATCATTGCTGGGGTATGTCCCATGCTGCTGCATGTGGTAGGGGACTGGTTTGATGTCCCTGTCTCCAGAAGGGTGGCAGAGAGGGCCCTTTGCAAGCCAGCTCTCCTTGCCCCACCAGACCCTGGTCCCCCCAGTGAGGAAGAGGAGCTGAAAGTCTCTGAGAGCCAGCTCTGTCTGGAGCGCCTGAAGGAGACAGTTGTGCTACAACCCAAGAGACTCCAGCACCTGCCAGGCCACCCGGGGTGAGTTGGGGACCCTGTGTGCCCCTAGGGCTTTCCCTGCACTTTCTGACCCATCCCTGCTGCTCCCCAGCTGGTACCGCAAGCTGTGCCCACGCCTGGAGGAGGAGGGGTGGGTGCCTGGCCCCAGCCTCATCAGCCTGCAGATGAGGGTGACCCCGAAGCTGATGCGCCTGGCCTGGGACGGCTTCCCCCTCCATTACTCAGAAAAACATGGCTGGGGATACCTGGTGCCGGGACGGCAGGACAATTTGACAGCAGCCTCTGTAGAGACTGATGGCCCCTCCTGCCCACACAGGTGAGACAGATGTAATGGGCAGCTGGGCTGGGAGCTGCCCCACGGGGGTATTTGGGAGCTCCCTGACTCCCTGGCACTCTGCCCAGGTGCTGCCCCAGAGCCTTGGGCCCTGTTGTGGGTGCATCAGCCCTGCCCTCTCCTCTGCCAGGGTGATTGAGGACCTGTACAGGCAGCACTGCCTGGAGAAGGGCAAGGAGCAGCCCCTGAGGCTGGAGGCAGCTGTAGAGGACGAGCTGATGCTGATGGACAGCAGCACGATCTGGCAGAAGGTGAAGCAAGGGATGGAGGGTTCCCTGGTGCGAGGGAGGTGTGGGGCTGTGCTTCTTCCTGTGTGCATGCAGTAACCAGCCCTGCGTGCAGTTCCAGGGGCTGCAAGCAAGAAACTCCCTTTAATAAGGGTTGCTGGAGGATTGGTGTTCGATCTGGCTTCCCCATGGTCCCTCTCTGCTGCAGGTGGAGGAGCTGAGCCGCATTGAAGTGGATGCAGAAGAGAAAACGAGCAAAGCAGATCAGAGCCTGGTGCTGGTAAGGGGAATTTCCTGTGGAATGGGGTGGTGGATTGGTCTCTCTTTCCTTGATTTCCCCCTCCTGCCATGACTGAAAATGTTCCTGGCATTGCCTCACTTTGCTGGTCACAGGAGGAGATGGAGGAGCTGAAGTGGACAGAGAAGAGTCAGCCTTCGTTCCACCATGGCAATGGTCCCTACAATGATGTCAACATTCCTGGGTGCTGGTTCTTCAAGCTGCCTCACAAGGCAAGTTGGGGCTTCGGGGGCTCTTCCAGTGCTGCTGGGACCCACATTGATCTCATCCCATGGGATTGGGTGGGAGAAATCCATCTCTATGGCTGGGACAGTAGGATGCACAGAGCTTTGCTGATGTGGAGCAGTGAGTTGCTGAGCCCTGACACCTCTTTTGCTGCTAAAGGATGGGAACGATAACAACGTGGGAAGCCCTTTTGCCAAGGATTTCCTGCCCCAGATGGAGGATGGCACCCTGCGGGCTGCTGTGGGCCGCACCCACGGGACAAGAGCCCTCGAGATTAACAAAATGATCTCGTTTTGGAGGAATGCTCACAAACGGATCAGGTGAGCAGCTGCTTTCATGGTGACACCTCTGTGGGTGGAGGCTGTGTTGAGACTGAGGAGTTTGTGTGGATGCACGAGGGCTCAGCATCTCACCTGCCATGTGTCCCCTCAGTTCCCAGATGGTGGTGTGGCTGAAGAAAGGGGAGCTGCCTCGTGTGGTGACCAGGTACAGTACCCAAATCTGGACTGTTCTTCCCTTTACCTCGTGCCAGGAGGGCTCTTGCAGGGTGATGCTCATCCTTGCCTCTGTCCCAGGCATCCTGACTATAACGAGGAGGACAGTTATGGAGCCATCCTGCCGCAGGTGGTGACTGCAGGCACTGTCACCCGCCGGGCAGTGGAGCCCACCTGGCTGACAGCCAGCAACGCCCGGGTATGGCCACGCCCGGGTCCTTGAGGGAGTGTTCTGGGGCTCCCTCTGTGTTTTGGACCGATGGGAGCTGCTTGGGTTGGAATAGGAGTTGGATATGGATGCTGGGATTTGGGGTAGCAGGGCCAGAGCTGGGCTCCTCTTGCTGATGTGCTTTCATGTGGGAGAAAGGAAGGAGTTGGCAGAGGCCCTGGAGCTTCAGGATGTGGTGAAAGGGGAAGAAAACACCAATGTGCCAGTTTCTATCTTTTCTCAAGCTCCCCTTCTTCTCTGCTGGAGTAACCAGGCGGGTGATGCTCCACATGGGTTAAACCCAGTTTTGACATTGAGAGCAAAACTTAGGGGCACAGGGAGTGCTGTGCCAGCACTCTGTGGCTGTGGGAAGAAGGCTGCTCCTGTGCCATGGAGGAGGAGAGGGATGTGCTCACCTGGGCATCGTGTCCTGCAGGCCGACCGGGTGGGCAGTGAGCTGAAAGCCATGGTCCAGGTGCCTCCTGGCTACTCGCTGGTGGGAGCAGACGTGGATTCCCAGGAGCTGTGGATCGCCGCCGTGCTCGGCGAGGCGCAGTTCGCCGGCATGCACGGTGAGCCGGGGCCGCGCCGCGGGGGAGCGGCTTTGCCGGACAGGGAGTGATCCCCCGGATCCTGGTCCTGATCCCGTTTGGGAACCTCTGCCCCTCTCCCACAGGCTGCACGGCCTTCGGCTGGATGACTCTGCAGGGCAAGAAGAGCAACGCCACGGACCTGCACAGCAAGACGGCCACCACGGTGGGCATCAGCCGGGAGCACGCCAAGGTGTTCAACTACGGGCGCATCTACGGGGCGGGGCAGCCCTTTGCCGAGCGGCTGCTGATGCAGTTCAACCACCGGCTCACGCAGCAGCAGGCGCGGGACAAGGCCCAGCAGATGTACGCCGTCACCAAGGGCATCCGCAGGTGGGTGCCGCCCGGGGACGGCGCGGGCAGGGCTGGTGGCACTGTCCCACGGAAGCTGCGTCACCCGCTGTCCCCTCCAGGTTTCATCTCTCTGAGGAGGGGGAGTGGCTGGTGACGAAGCTGGAGCTGGCTGTGGACAGGGCGGAGGATGGGTCGGTGTCGGCTCAGGATGTCCATCGGCTCCAGAGAGAAGCCATGAAAAGGTGAGATGGTCTGGCATGGTTCTGTGGCATGGGGATGTGAGGCAGAGAGCGCTGCAGCCTGATGGGCAGTGGGCAGAGAAGGGAGATGGGGCTGGATAATCTTGGTCTGCCCTTCCTGCTCCTCCAGGGCCAAGGAGGTTTGATTTGGGGGCTGTCAGCCTCACCCACTTTCCCAGTGATCAGTTGGCAGGGTCTCCTCCTGCTGCCCCAAACCAGGAGGGAGTGTTTGAGGGTCTCAAATGGGGACCTGCAGCCCCCTCCCACTCTTCCAGCAAACCTCCCCTCTGCCCCACAGGTCCCGGAACGGGAAGAAATGGAATGTGGTGGAGCAAAGAGTGTGGGCTGGAGGCACTGAGTCTGAGATGTTCAACAAGCTGGAAAGCATTGCCTTATCCCCCTCCCCACAGACCCCAGTGCTGGGCTGCCACATCAGCAGAGCCCTGGAGCCCGCCATGGTCAAGGGGGAGGTAAGGATGCAGCTCTGGGATGCTGAGATTTTGGCTTTGTTTATCTATTCTGAAATGAGTACCTGATGTTCAGCCCCTCTTACACTGCTGGAGACCACAAGGCTCTTGTAGCCATTCGGGAAACCCATTTTGCCTTAATCTCCATGCCCTCAAGAAAACCCAACCTCCCTGAGTTTAACAGGTTTCTCCCAGGAGCTGTCCTGTATGGGTACCGTGCTCTCGACTGCAGTGCTCTCTTACTTCCATCTCTCTCCTTTCACCAGTTTGTGACCAGCAGAGTGAACTGGGTGGTGCAGAGCTCAGCTGTTGACTACCTGCACCTCATGTTGGTTGCCATGAAGTGGCTGTTTGAGGAGTTTGACATCAATGGGCGCTTCTGCATCAGCATCCACGACGAGGTGCGGTACCTGGTCCAGCACCAGGATCGCTACCGGGCAGCCTTGGCCCTGCAGATCACCAACCTCCTCACAAGGTGAGATGTGACGGCTCTGGTGTCTCCTGGGGAGGAGCAGCAGTGACTGGGGCAGGACAGGCAAGCCCCAGGGGCTGGGATTGGCATTGCCTACAGCAAGCTGGTGCAGAGTGGTTTTCTGCTCAGGGCAAGTTAGCAGCACTGGAGGCTGCAGTTTCCTTCATGTGTGACTCAGGTGGCTGTAAATGGACCTTGGCTTTGATTTCCAGGGATAATGTGCTGGCAAGAGGGGGATATCATCAGCTTTTGGCCCTGTAGGGATGGGGCCAGTCACTGGCTCTGCTGGGATGCAAGTGCATCGCTTCCTGCTCCCTTCAGGTCTGCAGCTGTCACATGGCAGCAGCCTTTGGGCTTGGTTGAGGAGCTGGGAGCCTGAAACTGTCTCATCCTTCATCCCCTGTTGCCTTCAGGGGACAGGAAGGGGCATGGCTCATCTCTGCTGTGAGCACCAGCACTCACCCCTCCCACAGCGTGAGGTGTTCCTGCTGCTTCCCTACCCCACAAAAAACTAAGCTCAGCCTAGAAAGCTCCTGACCTTCAAGGGCTCCCATTTATTCAGCTCTGGCACAGCCAGCTTTGCCAAATCCTCTTCCCAGCACCGTGGGGTATTTGGTTACACAGGAGCTGGCCAAGGTGAGCTTTTTCTCCTGTGTGGAGGCAGGAATGCCACAAACAGCGTTTCTGCAGCCGCAGCAGGGACAGGCACCCTGATGTTCCTGCCTTTGTGCTGGCTCCTGCAAGCACAGTGCTTCCTGCTGGGAAAATCCCGCATCTGCTCTGCCTGCCAGGGAGGATTAGCCAGCAGTGAGGGGCTGGATTCTTCCCTTTTCCTGAGGAGGCTCCATTACTGTTCCTCCCATGCCCACTTTAGCAATACTTGACCCTCCTGCTGTCCAGGACTTGTCCCCCACCTGCTGAGTGATGTGGGTGCCTAATACCCTGTGAGGGGTGGCTGGCCAGTGTTTGGTAAGTGTGGCTGATTGGGACTGGGTGTGACAAGACCAAGGGTGATGTCCAGCACTGTCTCACCTGCTTTCTTGTTCTCCAGGTGCATGTTTGCCTACAAACTGGGCCTCCAGGATCTGCCGCAGTCAGTGGCTTTCTTCAGTGCGGTGGATATTGACCAGTGCTTAAGGAAAGAGGTGACCATGAACTGTGTGACACCATCAAATCCCACGGGGATGGAGAAGTATGGCATCCCTCAAGGTGAGCAGTGTCCATACAAGCTGCCCCCTGTAATCTCCTCTGCGAGCCTTCCCAGCTTAAGCAGAGTACTTGGCCCAAGGAGTCACTCCCTGAGGGCTGCCCTGTTCAGCTGAGGCACCTCATGAGCCCCTTGGTTCCTGACACATCATTTGACCTACAGGGCTACGCCCATGCTGGAGCCTGCCCCTCCTTCCTCAGTCCTCAAACAGTTTGTGTTGCTGCTTTCCAGCTATTTGTGACAGTGGTGAGCCAGGCCTGGCTCTGTTCTCCCACACTTTCTTTGCTTTGTGCCCCTTGGAAGAGCCCTCCTGTGCACTTCTAACACAAACCAAATTTGATTTCTTCTTCTCTGAAAGGAAGCACCTCAACAATCTTGTCTGTTTTGCCCTGCAGACCCAAACTTTTCCATCTTTCATTCCTTCCCCTCCTTCCCTGCTCTCCCTTAGCCAAGCACAGCTCTGTTCAGAGAACTGCTCTGGCATTGCTGGGTGCTTCCTCAGCAGTCCCAAGGCCTCAAGTCATCCCTGTCTGCACTCAATGTAACCCTCCAATTGCTGCAAGCAAACATTTAACTCGTGGCTGGGAGAGCAGCTCCTCCTCACTGTGCAGTAGCTCTTTCCCAGATAAGGGAAGAACCTGCCCTCACATTTGTTCTCTCAGTCACTGCACACATCAGATGCTCCACCCTTAAGTAACCTTTATTAGGACTCTTACAGGCAAAGGGTGCTTTCAGAAACAGGATTTGTGCTCTGTAGGCAAAAAGGGCACTTTTCACCAAGAACAAGGCAAATTAAACAAGTTCATCACAATCGGGGTCAGCAAAAACGTAACAGCAAAATTGTGCAAAACCAGCCTGGGCAGAGGAAGCTGTGGCCTCTTGGTGCTCAGGAGCTGCACACAGCAGCTTCAACTCTAAGGCAGAACAGCTCATGTTCTCAGCTCCCTACAGGTGCTGGTTTCTGCTTTCTCACCACCACCCAACACAGAAGTTTGAATAGATTTAGGGCTTTCTGTGCTAGATGCTCTGAACTAAAGCAAAGCCCAACCATTGCTCTCTTACATTGCACAGAGTGTACTGCAGGGAACTGACTGTTCCCTTGTCTTCCAGGGGAAGCACTGGATATATATCAGATAATTGAAATAACCAAAGGTTCGCTGGAGAAGCAATGATGACACCAGAGTGCCAGGACAACTGTCCAGACCACGTGCCAAAGCCTCCCTGTCCTTTCAGAAGCAGATCTTTTGGCAGGGACTGATCCCAGTCACTCCCTTTCCATTTTGCTGTAAGAAGGGATGTTCCTGGGGAAGATTTTCATAGCAGCACATTCAGACAGCAGAGGCACTTCTGATGGCAGCAGCCAGCTGTAAAACCTGAGACAGGGGCCAGAATTGCTCCCATGGACACAAAGGAAGAAGGCATAAGTATTTGGCAAGAGAAGCAATAAACCATCATCTCCATATCTGCAGCCTCTGAGACCAAGGCGAGTCCACCATGGAACGGGCACCGTGAGAGGAGGGAGTGGCAGCAACCCCAGTTTATTTTTTTCTCTGTCTCTTCTTTTTGGGCTCCTGGTTCTCATCTGTCTGCTCTGCTGTGCTGCTCTGGAGAGGGGAGGGAGAGAGCAGCAGTAGAGTGTGATTGTTTTCATGTGAGTAGTCTAAGGAATGCTTACCTAGAGCAAGAAGCCAGCTGTGCAGAACAGGATTTAGTGCTTTTTTTATTACTAACAAAATGACCTGAATATGGGATTCCTGTCAGCCATTGAGACTTTCCCCCTCCCCAGTTCATGCTGGAACTTAGACCACGGGCTACCAGTGGCACAGAATAGGGACTCTGTCCTGGGTTTTGGCTTGTTTAAACACTCAGGAAAATATGGACAGAAGCACCAATAAAAACCTGGACAATCAGCAGAGTAAATGGTTTCTTTTTCTTAAGCAGCATGTTGCACTTCCTTCACCAGCACTATGTAGTAGAGATGGGTCTGAGAAGAATGATGCCTTGCAGAATTTGCCCTGCCAGGTCTTTATCTACAAAAAATTGCATACAAAACTGCTTTGCATCATGCTGCAAAGGTCTGATCCTGGCCAGCAGTTTAATTTCCCCAAGACCAGGGACACAGAGCTGGTGCATGAAAATAAAGGCTGCTTGAGGCAGAGGGCTGGGGTGTAGGGGGTGTTCTGAGAAAATCTGTTCACTCCTTCCCAACAGCTTAGTATTAAAGTGAGAGCTAACCCAGGGAAGATGAGCTGTTCTAACCTCACACATTCCTGCACAACTCACAAATACAGCTGGCTTCTAAAGAGGAGGAAACCTATCAGGCAAAGCAGCTAAATGAGTTCTGACCTGGTCGTTGTGTGGCTCGTTCTCAGCATCCTCCGAGTTCCGCTCCTGCAGGGCGCTGTCCAGCACGGACGTGTTGATGCGGAAATCCCGGGAGGTGCTTAACTTCATGTACTGCATCAGGTTCACCTGCAGCAGCCAAGGGGAAACCAGGCAGGGAACACATTCAGCCATGAGCATCTTTAGTTTTCTACCCTGCCTAGTCCCTTGCACAGCACTGGGACAGAGTCCATCACAGTTACAATGCAGGATTGAAGCACAAAGCAGGTGAAAAAGCACCTGCCCCCATGCAGCTCAGGGGTCCATTTACATTTTCCTAAAAGCCAAGTGATTGCCAGCTACTCTCACTCTCATGTAGGACCTTGTTGGGGTACATTGCACAGCATAGACTGGGGGAGAGTGAGGAAAGCTGGCACGAGGTGTGCATGTTCCTGCTCCACCAGGAACCACAGGTCATAGGCAGAACTGATGTTGGCACAGGTTGGTATCAATGTGGCAACAATTCAGCAGTGCTGGGCCAGGAGCATGGGCAATGGCTGAAAGGTCCTTACACCTCCCTAATTTGAGCATTGAGACTTTAACAACAGCCCTCCACCATGCCATTGATCCCACTGTTGCACCAGGTGCAGGTCACAGGAGATCTCTGCTTTACATTACCTTTGACTTCTTGGAGAGGTGGATAAGGAACTTCTCATATTGCTCAATTGCAAAAATCAGGTTTGGGATTGGCTTGGTCTCCCGGAGCACCTTGGCCTGAAATGTGAGAGGAGTGAGATGGGTCAGATTTGGAAGGGCACAATGGCACTGTAGCATGACATGAAGACCACAACATTCCCAGTTTAGAGAAGTCTTCAGTAGCTTTGCTCTATACCAGTCCTGCCCCACCCAGCAAGCCTTGCCAGCTTTGTCACTAGCTTTAAATTGGCTCCCAGGATGGTTCTGCAGTGAGGCTCTCCTGTGCATTGTTTTGTGCTCTGCCTGCAGTCCACAGCCCTGATATCCCTGCCAGCAGGTCCTCTGCTCCAGCTCTCCCAAGGCATCACAAGCACGAGGCATCCAAGCAAGGAGCACCCTGACGTTTCACCACATTGTTGTCCTGCTTGTTTACCACCACTGGTGTTCGTTCCCCATGGTGACAGAGTGGTAAAGGATGCAGCATTTCAGCCCATTTCCATACACTCAGGGAAGAGCTAGGAAGATCATACTTGTGGCTTTTTTAAAACCTTTAACATCACAGGAATGTCTGGGACAGCAGACAAAGAAAATGCTGTCTGGGAACACAAACAAAGGACATCAAGGACCAGGAACCTGCCAGCCTGCTCACTTGCTCCCAAACAAATAATACAGTCATTTTCAACTGCTTTACTTTAGTGGAATCCATTATTTCCTTCATCTTAACTGGTAAAATTAAGAAACACTTAAAGAGGATGCAATATTGGTTCCAATAAATTAGCCCATATCTGTAATTGCATAGTAAAAAAATCAGACAAGGCAGACCATCCAGACTGACCTTTGTTTCATGTCCATGAGATTTTAAGCTGCATTTAGTGAAGATGGCTTTTTCGTTGTGGTTTTTTTGGTTGTATTTTGTTTGTTTGTGCTTTTTTAAACTTTTCTCTGAAGTTACAATAGATTAAATTTGATTTTTATTTAAAGGCCCAAATGACAAATTGTCTGGTGATCTGTAAGAAGCCACCAGGTTCCACAAGCCTCGAGGTACATGATCCTGCAACTAAAGCCCATGTTCTGATGGAGTGAGTCAGTCTTACCATTACTGTGGAGACTGCAGCAGCTTCATCCTCTTTCTTCTTCTTTTTCTTCTCTTCTACAAAGCTTAAGCTCTCACTGTGGATGTTCTGAAGGAGGGTGCCAAAAGATGTGTCATTAGAGGGTAAGCAGGGAAGAAAGGCCAGCCAAGAAAGGCCAGAGAAGTCCTTGCTCTAGCCAGCTAACAGCATTACCAGCTAGGTAGCAGAAAAGTAGTGATATAAGGATGGAATTAGGTTCGATCTAAAAAAAAAAAAAAAACCAAACCCAAAACCAAGAAAGAAACTAATTTCATAATTTATACATTCAGAAATGTGCATGTATGAGAAGTCCCCAGCAGTGATAGCTCTGCACACCACGACACCTTCCCCAATATGTTGTACAATTCCTGTGGTCCTCACACAAGTACCCAGTTCCTCTCCAGGCAGATAAATCCCAGCTCTAGCACTGCAGTCTTTGGCACCCACATTACTTCACACTGTGATGACTGCAGTGTTGTTGACCTTTATTTGCCATTGTGGTTAACAGCAGTATTAATCTCATCCAAAAAAACCCCACATGAACAGAGGGTAAAAAAAACCCAGCTAAAACCCAGCTCCTTCCCTGCTCAAGCAGAAATCAACATGCTCAGTCCCAATGGTGCTGAAATGTCTTGTACTATATTTGACAAAGTAAAGCTTGAACTGTAAGAAACTCAGGTCATGTCAAGAAGATTAATAATCCCCAAGGGTGCCCGTGTACTGAAGCTGATACACCACTCAGCATCAGTGGCTGTGATTCTGCCAGTTAAATTCAGGCCTTACCTGTACGTAAGTAATGAATGAGTAACACTGTGGGGTCAGATGGGAACCTGAGAGCTTCACCTGTAAAGGAGCAGAGAGGCTGCTTTTACTCCTAACTCAGGGCAATGAGCCATTCCCCCAGAAATTTGCTCACACTCACCAGCTTTTCCAGTCTTCCTGGAATCGTATTTGAGCTGCTGCGGCAAGCCTGGATATACTGCAAGGAAAACAGGAGTTTCTTCTAGGTGTGCTGCTCCCATCCTGTATCCAGGCAGAGCTCATACAATGGCACAGCAGGGAGGGCAGGATTTGCACAACTATCCTCCCCACTGGCCTGTTATATCCCAAATGCCATGTCTGCATTCCAGAGCTGTGAGAGGAGAGCTCTGGGGCAGTCAGCACCTCCTCTCAAAGGAGCTCCACAGGCCTGTGTTTCATGGCCAGTTCCCCCAGGTCCTGCTTCAGGGAATGGGAATGAGTGGCAAGGGCAGGGCTGGTGAGCACTGTGAGTGCCCTTCATTGTGCACACCCTTGTGTAGAGGAACCCATAGCACACACTGGGAACAGCAACTCCAAGCCATGCAAAGCCAAATTCAGCAGGAGGGAAGCTTTCCTTTTATCACCACTGGTACAACTATCACTGCTCAGAAAGGTCACGAAATTGAGGGCATGAAAGCCAACAGAACAAGGGCTCAACTCCTGCAAGAGATCAACAGCCCAGTCCTGAGTGTAGCTGCTGCTGGGGTCACTGGGACCTTGCTGCAGCAGATGGGGAGAGGGTTTTTAGCTCAGAGGCAGCCCACTGTCAGCAGAGCACACTCACGTGTTTGATGAGGGAGGTGAGAATTGCATATGTCTTGCTGAGGCTTCTCAGCAGTGTGTCCACACAGCTCCCTGCTGGGAGTGCAGTCTGCACCAACTCATGATAGACTGTCAGAAGAGTTCCCAGTTGCAGAATTACACCTTTCTCCAGAGCCTGAGTTTGGTTTGATACCTGAGAGGAGTCTTCTAGAGGAAAGAGATGAATATCTGGTGAATATATATATCTAATGAATCCAGTTGTGCAGGTGGGAGGCACAAAAGACCATCTTTGTGTCTGATGCATAAAGCCCCAGTGGGGCAAGAGGAAAATAATCACTGGAGAGATTTTGTGACAACACCTTTATCTTACTTTGTTCATGTGGAACCAGCTCAAGGGAGAGTTTAACCTGACCTCAGATGATGCTGTCTCAAAATCCTCAAATATCTTTTTGCTCTCTGTCTTTATCTGTTTTTGACAAAGGTGTAACAGTAAGAACTGGACCACTTTCATTACCTGATGTGTCTGACCCCAGACTGGTGAGTTTCTTGATAAGCCAATCCACCTCTTCAAGGACCTTGTCCACCTGACCCAGAACAAGCAGCTGAGACAGAAATCAATAACAAAACAGGTTTTTGGAAGAGTTTGGCACAAGGGGAACCTGCAAGCTGCTCCAAGCACAGTAGCCCTGGACACTGCAGGTGTCACACACACACTGTTCTGACTCACACAGACAGTGGGGGCTGCAGTCTTGGCATTCACTACGGCGAAATGGCACCGACCCTCCACTTCTACGTCCTGAGCAGAGGAGAGAAAACAAATTCTGGTGAGTAAAACTTTAACTGCTGTCACACAGTTTGCACCAGAGATGCACTCAATTCTGACAGCACTGTGTGATGAAGAGCTCAGCTGCTCCTGCATCATACCTGATCTATATCTCCCAGGCAGGCGTGGATGTCTTGTGCAAGTTCCCGCAGGAGACCGACAGGGCTCTTGTAGAGAACGTGGACACTGAAGAGCAGAGACAGCAAACCCTTGCAGCAAGAAATATCCTCTGTGGGGAAGAGAAAGTGGCACAGTGGCAGGTGCAGAGCTTGCCTAGCTGCTTGGGAACATCAGACAACCAGTGAGGGAAAGTCTCAGATTCTGTATGGATTTAACAGTAGGTGAAATCCTATCAAAATGTAAAATCCTAATCAATGCTAAAAAAGCAGGGTTTAAACATCAGGAATTCCATATAATAGTGCAAGGGGAACTATGGCCCACTGGAGCTGTTGGGTCACAGAAAAATAGTGACCAAAAGCACTGAGAAAGTGCAATACAAACCCTGGCAAGAGTTTTGTTTTTCCAGAATATAAATCCCAATTTGAGCCTAAATGACAAGGGAGAAAAGTCAAGTATGTGAGTGGCTTCCTTTCCTTCAAAAATGTTAATAATTTTAGGGATGGAGTTCCCTTTCTTGTACTTATAATCACAATGTTGTGGCAATCTGCCACAGAATGGGACCTGAATGTATCTTGATGAGGAGGTAAAACCAGGACAGAGCATGTAAGGGTCTAATATCAGACCTGACACATCACATCTAAACATGCTCCTCAAAGCTTACTTACCAAGAGCATTTTCTTTGCAAACTTTGACTGTCCAAGTCAGGAACTGAAGGAACTATTTAAGAGGAGAAAAGATATCATGACTTTAAAACAGAATTCAAAATACAAAACTGCTACTACTACTACTAAAAATTCAAGACAATGAATCACAGAAGAGGAAGATGAGTAGAGAACCCAGCTGTGATCTGTGAAGTTCCATAAGGGACACTTAGCCTACTAACAAGTCAAAAGCTGAGACCCAGGGCAGGGTAATGGCTATACATTCCCTTGGACAGAGTAACAGCTCCATTTAATTTAAGGTAAATGATTACTCCAGACTTCTGGCACAGTTAGTGCAGTTCCTAGCTTGTAAAATTTGGGCACTTTAGAAAATGACTCCTTGCATGGAGGGAATTAGGCACTCAGCCAGTTTGGACTGGACACAAGTCTGCTGGCCTTTTTTGCCTCTACTCCCATGTGGAGGCCACACCACAACTAGGCTATGTTAGGAGTCCCTGCTCAGGCAAACAAATCATTCAGGTGCCTAAAGGCAGGATCAGAATGTGCAAGAGTGGGATGGCAAGACAACTTCCTCTTAAGTGTCCTTGCAGGTGTGTGACAGGAGAGCCCTTCACAGTGTAACAGAACTGTCCCTTTGACCTGGTGTGGTCTGTGGGAGGAGGCAGGACACACAAGTCAGAGCCCTTATATGCCAACCCTGTCTGATAATCTCCTTCCCACACCTATGGCTATGACCCCCAGCCACCAGGTGAAGGCTGAGGAGTACCTGCTGTGAGGCTGGATCCAGGAGTTTGGACAATGTGGAGAGAACAGTGATGAGTGACTGCGTTTCCTTGGCGTTGAAATCATCTTCAGCACTGCTGAGCTGGTTCACCAGGGACCTCTGGTTAGGGGAAGGAAAACACTCCCTGAGTGTGAATATGTGTTGCATAAGCAAATAACCAGAAGCTGCGAGCAGATAAAGGGATCAGCAGCAAGGAGAATGACAAAGAGCACAAAACCAGGACTCTTCTCAAGAACAAGTGCTGATTTTTGATAGGAGTGCTTACATACAGGCCTGCATATGGTCAGTGTGACTTTTAGAATACTCAGGTAATTTTATGCTGCACTGAAGAACCAAGAGTTCTGTAAATACACATGCACGTCCACCCAGCTCAGCAGGGCACCCTGAAGAAGATTTCCTTAGGGATCAGAAACTTTTCTGAACTGCTAGTGAATCAGTGCCACAGTTGCTATCACACACTCAGCCCTGTGGTCAAGGACGAGAGGGCTAGCAGTGTTTCCTGCCAGAATCCCAAATGCTTTGGAACACTTGCAGCACACAGTGGTACTCACCTGAAACTGTCGGATCTGGAAGGCAGCTTTCTCTGTGACATTAATATCCGCTTCTTCTGCGTCACCATCAGTAATATCTGGCACAGGCAGAGAGGTGCAGAAAAAAAGCTAAATGCCAAGAGCAGAATACAGGATTTATTTCCAAAAGTGGGAAAGACTGCTCACAGCTAGAGGAGGAATACAGACTGCAGAATTATGGTGAGCCGAAAAACATGTTAAAGGCAAACTTCAAATAGATGAATGCTGTATCAAACCCCAACTATCCTCTGCTGACAGACTGAGAGCTCTATAAAGACAGGTAAAATATACCTAAAATATACCTCTAGAACTCGTCTCTGGTGTGAAAATCTATGCTACTAAGCCCACTTTGTTATTGACAAGAACCAGACCCATCTCTCTCTAGTTATGGATAAAGGGTGCTGAGTCCCTACCTGCCCACACATGGGCTGGAACCTGGAGGGTAGAAACCAGAGCAGAATTGCATCATGTGCCTACCCAGGGCTTGCAGAAACTGGGGGATCCTGGCAGAGTACAGCTGCTGCACCGTGTTGAAGATCCGCAGCAAACCTTCCAAGCACAGAAGAGAAATGCTTTTGCCCTTCTTCTTCCCTGATTCTTCAACAATGGTGGGAATTGAAGTGTACCTCCAAAGCAGAACCCTGTGGGATGGGAGATGAGATTTACTCCAGTAAAGCTGGCTGCACAGGGCAAGAACTAGACTCTACTCTGAGGATCGCATTTCAGTATGACTAAACTGGAAGGTCTTTTGCCTACAGAAAAAGGGTGGGGGAAGAGATCTTTTTTAAGAAGATTTTATTTCAATGTCAGCAAAACAGCTACTGCATTCTTCCTGCACAGCTAAATAATTTAATTCTTTCCAGCTGCCAAGGGACCTTCCAATCCCATTTCAAGTCCATCTTTATACACTCATTTCTTCCAGCCAGCTTTCCCTCTTTCTCAGACTACCCTGACCACTGGTGTCAAATCCACCAGTGACAAGAAGAGCTTTTCTTGTGGCAGTTTGGACCTGTGAGATGTCAGAATTCACTACAGGGCTCTCTATAAATAAAATCAGAAAGGTAAAGGCAGGCAAAGCAAAGTAAAAAGTTGTGAGGAAAGCAAAATTGTTTGGCCCAAAGGAAACTTTTCTGTTTGTAGGCAAACATCTTTTTCCTGCTTCCCTAACCCCACTTCTTCCCTTTTTTGTTCCCTATCCTTTCTTCTCATTAGTTCTGTTGCCTGCACAGATGATCTTATTCTGTTTCAATGTCCAATCACGCCAAACATGTAGCTCACATGTAGTCCTAATGACTGCAACAAAAATAGCCTCTATTATTTGGGGTGAGACACAAAACCGGCATTATGCATGGCAGGGGTAATTTGCATTTTGTGCTCTCTGCTGACTGGGCTCTGAAAAGACCCCATGCAGATATGACCTAGATTCCAAAAGACATTTACATGGTTCACATTCTTGGATTTCCAAAGGATTATATGCGTGAATGTCTCCAAGCATCTTGCAGAAGTCCTAAACAAATGCTTTCTAAAGCTTGTGTCCCTCATACATCTATTTTGTTCTGTAGCTTGAAGTGAATTTTAACTTTGCTGCATTCCAGAGGCCTCAAGAATCCAGCCTGTAATCATCTTACCTCCTCTGTGACAAAGAGTGATGAACAAGAAGTCAGAAAGAGGCTGAAAATGTTTGATTTGGTTCTTCCAGGCCAAGTTATTAAAGCTGTATCACTCACTATGGCACAGAAACTGTAGTGCCTCCACTTGATTTCTCAGGAACACAGAAAGGCAGTGACCTCAACCCAGCAACAACAACAGTTTGAAACAGTTAAGGACTGCATTCTTCTTTCAACACCCTACCCGAGAATCAAAAATCCCCCAAAGACACTGCTGATGTCTCCACATGCCACACTGACTCACTGTGTGATTTTGCAGAGGTTCTGGAACATCTTCTCTGGATTCTGTCCGTCCGGCCCGTCCGTTTGTCCCGTCTCCTCCAGCTGCTGCACCTTCTGCAGAGCAACACCGACAGCGTAGCGCAGGAACTCCGTGCTGGAGCGCAGCACAGCCAGGCTCTCCTCGTGGCTTTGGGCATTGTCCCTGCAGGACCAGAACTGTCTGAGGACTGGGGATGCACAGGAGAAGCTCAGGGACGGCCTGTGAGATCCAAAACTTAATTGCATTTGTAAATAAAATCTCTCGCTGAACTGAGGGTGGAAAAGACCCTTTGTTTTGGTAGCTTCTGGTGAACACTCAGAGGATAAGAGCTGCACCAGCATTTCCAAGCAAACTAACACATGGTTTGAATTGATGTCTGGCTCTGCTCCACAGAGGACTGGACTCCTTCTCACCTGAACAGAGCTGTGAGCAGAGTAGATACAAAACCCATGGACAAGAAGCTCCGTGCAGTTTTGTTGCTTAAGGCAGATTTGTTCTTTCCAGCTTTCTCCCTCAGGATTTCAGAGAGTTTGTTGTAACATGTAAACAGGCCTAGGACATCCTCAAACTTGCTTTTACTGCAATAAAATAGTAGAGAGCATTAATGGAGAAAATACATTCTTGGAGTTTCCCATTTGAAGCTTCAGCTGCTAAATTACACAATGACGCTGCCTAAATGATGAAACCTATTACATCTCCCTGCCTCCCTAATAGAGTATACCTCACCCAATCCTCCCCAACCTGCTCTTCTACAAAATGTCAGATCCCATCTCCCTCAACACATGACATTCCAAAGGAAAACACTCCCCAAGGCTCTGTGAGTGGCTGTGCCACGAGGCACTCACGCTCAGATCACTGATTCACGTGGCACTACCATCCCGTGCCTGCAATGAGGCTGTACTCCAAAGAGCTGGGCAAATAATAGCACAACTAGTGATAGAGGGCAAGATTTAATGTTTTACCTGAAATTCCCGATGCTGAAATTGTACTCAATCAGAACCTCACAAATTCCCATCACCTGAATGGCATAGATGTTATTTTTCACACCGACGCCAGAAGACAGTGAAAAATCTGCTGATTTATCCTGATTTAGAGGTAAAGGAAACAAGTGAAAAATCTTTTCAAAACCTGACAAGAACTCGGCATCTTCTCCCACTGAGTCAAACTGAAAATCTGATTTACCAGTTCAAAGTCTTCCAGCTCGCTCTTGATCATTCGCCGTGTGACAGATTCTAACATCTCTTCAAAGTTTTCCTCAAATCCCACACCCTCCTCCTCCTCCTCGTCATCTTCAGCTCCTTGGCACAGATGCACAGTGCTCTTGTACCAGGCGAGACAGTGCTGGATGCAGCAGAGCAGGTGGGCCTGGAGAAAGCAGCCACACAGTCACACTCAGCCTCTGAGCTGGAGGTCACTGGCAGAAGTGGGCATGGGCCACATTGTTATGGTGGGATTTAAGAGCTGCAGCTGCCTTTGTAACTGCCTTGAGTCTTAAGGATATGCCTCATTCCCAGATTGAGGGGATCAGTAATCTCACACACAGCTGCCCAGTTCCAGCTTCAGACAGTGCTCTCTGCCTGAGCTTTTCTAGATGGGATGTAAAGATGATAACTCCCACTGCTCCCTCCACCCAGCCACCTCAGGTGCTGAAGGAGATGGAAAGGGAATTTCCAAAGGGACTCTCACTCTAGCTGAAGTGTCTGCTCCCTTCCTGGGTGTGTTAATGCACACAAGCTTCCTTAGGGGAAATCAAAATGATTAATTTGAATTTGTACCCTTGGAAATCCAACAAATCATGGAGGTCTTGTCTCCAGCAATTTCAAAGGAGCAAAACCAAAGGACAAATTCTTCCCCCTGCTACACACACAAACACACAGCACAACTATTTTATGTGGAATTAAGTTAAAGGAGGGAAAAAACCCCTGCAGGGTGAACTCAATAGAGGATAACAGAAGAACACTATTCCTAGAGCATTTTTCACACAGGTGCCCACAACCACTATGCTTGGGGAGCTCTAATAAATAGCCTGAGGCAGGGGTGAGATGCTCAGCTCTGTTGCTATTAAAAGAATTGCTCCAGGCTAGAAGGAGCACAAGGTATTCAGCTCATGCAGGACAACTAAAATGCTAGTAACAGATGAGCTTGCAGCTGTGGCCAACCAATATAGCTCTTACCAGTGGTTCCTGCAGAAAGATTTGATCTCCTTGAGCTATAATACATCCCTCCAGTTTGAGTGGAGGCAGGAGGTCTGGCTGGGGCAAGTAATATTGCTTTATCTGTCACAGAAAAGAAGAAATAAAAATAACCAGTTACTTGGTAACTGAGCCTCTTAGGATGTTTGAAAACACAGTACAATAATCTTTGCACCCCATTCTAGAGAGCAAACCCTGGTACTGTGATAAGGGGACTGTACAAGTACATGAGCCACGTCATCTGCTCTACTGGTGATTAAAATCCCTCCTTGAGTTGCTCCTGTACCTCAGCCAGGACACATCAGTGCCCTAAAACAAGATTAGCTGACCACTTGCTGTTGTATTGTCTCAACAAGTAACATCACCTGCACCCCACCTGCCGTGTTACCCCTCCTTTAAACAGTGAGGATCAATAGCTGCTGCTGCTATATAAAGTTATAGATACATAATGATGCTATAAAATTTTACACCTTTACACCAACTTACTATTAAGTGCCCTCTGTTACCCAAAAGCTGTCTTGGCTCTGTTCATGTTCCTTTCTCAGACCCTTATACTGTCATGGGAAAGCTGGAATTAGTCAGCATGAACTCTTTGGATGATTAAAGGGAAGAAAATTACTTGTCTCGAAGAAAGCACAGCCTGTCCAATGGATTGAGGAAATGTGATTGTCTTGTTGCCATGAGCAACGCTGCTGGGGGATGAGTTAATCCTCCCAGATCCTACATGGACTTGGGTATTCTCCCGATGGGAGGACAGCAACAATAATTACTGTGTCAGCACATATCCTTGGGGAACTATGGGAGGGCAACTGCTGTGCACTGCTAAGGAACAGGGAGAGCACAAAGAACTTCTCTGGGCTCGCACTTCCCAGAGCACCTAAGAACTGCAGGGCTGGAAGGAGCTCCAAGAGATCCTTCCTCTTCCACCCAATGGCAGGAAATGGACCCATCTCCAGATGTTCACCTAGTCTGCTCCCTCAGCACAGCAGGGGCTTGAATGTCTCTTTAGGGAAGTGCCACAGCACTCAAACATGTTTCCAGTGTGAGGGAGAACCTTTTCCCCAATATTTAACCTGAATTGTTTGCCATACTGGATGAAGTGCAGAGTTCTTAAGAGTCCCTGCAGCCCCACCACGGAGAAGGACTTTACCTGGGACAACAGTGTTTCCATTATAGAGCTGGCCAGCTGGGAGTTCCTGCGAAGGACATCATAAAAACCCTGGAGACAGGAAGGAAGGACAAGTTGGCTGACACAGCAGAGAAAATGAACCACAGGCAGAGAAAGTTGGCGTCATAAGATAGCAATGACACTTTGGCACCGCAAGGAACCATGAGGAAGTAACAATGTGCTCAGTGTAAAACTCTATACCTGGCAAAGCAAAGGCACCACAGAAAGAAGGTATGAATCAGAAAAAGTATGAATTTCCTCACAGGAGCCCTCTCACAAGCTGTATCTCCCTAGCAGCAGTGGCACCAAGCCCAGAGTGACTTTCACTGCTATTTAACACTAGCACAAGATCCAACCTCAAACTGTGAAACCCTGCTTCAAAGGCAAAACAAGCCAGTGGGGAAACTGTAGGAGGCAACAAATCCTGCAGACTGAGAAAACTCAGTGGATGGATAAAGTAAGCACAAGTTTTCTAGCAACAGTGACGAATACACCCAGAACTTGCAGCTCATCAAAGGTCAATCCAACCCAAGACAAGAAGGAAACAAAACCTCTCTAACTTGTACAGGTTTTTTTTCTCAACACAACCTAAGATATGCACCCAAAACCAGCCCTTTTTAACAGGCCTATCACAACAGATCTAAGACAGCCAAGCTTTTATAGAAACTTGGAAAGGAAGAGAAGAAAAGACAGATCCCTGATGCAGTCTCTAAGGAAGTTTCTCCATACTCTCCAGACAGGGTTTTCTTTGGAGCTCATAATTAACCTGCAACAGCTCCACATCTACCCAATGCCTGTTATACCACTCCTCCTCACAGGGAATCAAACATCCTTCCCATTCCCTAGGCTCTACCACAGCAAGACAGACTTTGACATATTTTTGCTCTTAAACAATGCATGAGCTGAAGAAGATACATCAACGTGTCTTTGGGTTTATAATGGTCAAAAAAAACAGCAGCAGGAGTGAAAACATGTTACACATGTCCCATGAAGAACAAAAANGCCAGGCTCCTCATCATTGTCATGGGGCAGTGGGAATGCTCCCCAGAACACTGGTGCTGTAAGAGAGAATGACTCTGAGAAGCAACATCTCTAGACCAGCTTCTCTTTGCACATTGCACTTCCTGAAGCTTTCCTTACAGGAAGGAAATCCTTACTGGATTTCCAGGACTAATCTTTACTAAAGCTGTATCTCCATTCTGGGGGAACACTTCCCTTTTGAGTTGTTTCAAACAGTGAATATTAGACACCAGACTGTCTCACCTGTCCACAGGGACTGCAGAACAGCACTTACCTGAGTGGCACCAATGGCCTGGCTGCACTGGGAGGAGGACAAGCTGCCCAGAACCTTAAAATTTCTTAACAGCAGCAAAAAGCCAGCAACTGCAGCTTTACGAGCATCAAGCTGCCTGGGAAACGGGACAGGAGAGAGGATTACATAAGGAAACATGGAAGCAAGAAGATCAGAAGCACATAAAATCTCAACTCAGCAATGAAAAAAGGCCACAAATACAGAGTGACTGGGCCCTGTACAACTGTATTTCCCAAAAGGGCAGTACTGTCCCAGTCAAGAGCTGGGCAGTTTGCTGGATCCTCCCCGCTCTACACTCTTACAGTGTTCAGTCTCCTTTCTGTCCTTACAATGCTCGCACTCAGGAAGAGCTCAGGCCAAGACCCAAGTATTAAATATCCCTTGAAAGCTGGGAGAGTGTCACAGACCTCAGAGCTGGAAAATTCCTAATAAAAACCTGGTGTTTTGCTTTGCTCACAGAAACACCAAGCCTTTCCCAAGACCAAGTCCCTCGCTTTGAAAAAGAATCCTAAATTTTGAATTCCTCATTCATAACCAGGCAGCCACTGGCCAACAAAATCCAGTCTACAATCACAGCAGGATGTTCTGCTCAAAGCATGAGCAAGACAACAACCTGTAAGGGATCAGAGGGAATATGGTAGCTCAGCATTCTGATCAGTGGTTCCTTCCAGATCTTCCTTGGATGTATTGAGCTGTGCTAGACACATGTTGGAATTGGCTTTAGTTTTGCCTATGTATTTGGAGCTCTCAACAGCTTTCTGAATTTGCAAAGCCCATTCATTCAGATGGGGGTTGGGATTTGTGTCTCAGTTCATTTGTGACTGTACCACAATTCCAGGCTAAAGGGACAGGAGATGTCACTATCTAGTCATGGGAAGAACACTGTAAGAAGATACGTAGCCAAAATAAAAAATACTTCTGTTCCAAAACCATAAAGGAGTTGTAGAAATTTTTTCAAATTTTTTCCCAGCTTACCTGGAAAAGATAGCTTTTTGGAGAACAAGTATCAGGGAGTCCCTCACTGACATGCTGACTTTGAGCAGAGGCTGGAAAGGAAAATAACCTTTGGAGAGAAAGGCACTAAAGCATGCCAAGCCCTTGGGGCATATGAGCTCATCTTCCTCAGGCCCATCTGGCCCTGCATTTCCAGTACTGTCATCAGTACAGTAGGAAGACCAAAACATTTAAAAATAGACAAGAAAACCCATAGAGCTGTGGCAGTGAGAGACCTTAGCAGGTTACTGAGGACACAGTGCAAGGGTTTAGGAAAATAACTGTTATCCCTAGGTTGGACAAAATAGGTAAAAGTTAAACCACCAGGGCAATATCTCAGCCCAGGCAAAGAGGAATACTGACATGGAGCTTGGAAGGAGAAAAACCAACGTGACAGCTATAGCTGTTTAGCTAAACACTGTAGACTTAGTTTTCTACAGGGTGCAGCATCTGGGCATCTTCCAGATGAAAGGTCAGCACAGAGCAGTTTTGGTCCCATGCCAGACCACACCATATGCTTTTTGCTGGAGGGCACATGCAAATCCATGCTTAAAGAACAGTTCTATGCTGCACGGAACAACCCACAGCAGAGAATGAAGGCTTATTTCATGAGGAGGGTTATCAGATCATGCATATAATTGTGGCCCAGAGCTGTCACTGGAACTGAACTATCAAGGAGATCCATGGAGAAATGCAAGGCTTTACCTGTACTGCACGAAGGAGCCCTTGCACTGTGTCAATGGGCAGGAAGGACAAATTGTCAAAGGTCTCTGTGACTTTGGAGGATGAAGTCTGAAGCACGAGAGGAGCAGACACAACAATATTGGACAGCAAGTCTGAAAAAATAAAAGGACAAAAAGAACAGCTAATGTTAAGGGGCCAGAAAAAATGCCTCAGCAGAAGATGGCTGTGGAGTTAGCAATTACAGACTAATCAAAGACCTTCCATGACACAGAGAGGTCATGATAAAATGAGCATTGACAAACTCAGTCTACCGCAGGCACCAAGCGTTGAAAACGCTCCCAGCCCAGCTGAGGGCCTCACCCCACCAGAGGGCACTGAGATGCAAGGGAAGAGGCTGCAGCACTGACATCCCAGCAGCCCCAGAGGCTCCCAAGCCCAAGGACGAGGAGAAGGCAAGGCTGGGAACGTGGAACAGGCAACTAACTGACTGATGATTCTGACTTTCTGTGCGTCAGCTGTTCCATGGCAACTGCCTGCAAACACACCTTTCACCCGTGATGAATACAAGGCAATCTGATGCAGCTGATACCTCAGAGGAGAAGGAACAACTGATTTTCTTGGCTTCAGGTGACTTCAGCAGGCACTTCAGAAACCAAATCACATCCTGGGCTGCATCAAAAGCAGCTTGAGGGAGGGAATTCTCCCCCTCTACTCCACTTTGGTGAGAACCCCCTTGCAGTACTGGGTCCAGCTCTGGGGTCCTCAGCACAAGGAGGACAGAGACCTGTTGGAGCAGGTCCAGAGGGGCAAAAAAATGCTTAGAGGGCTGGAGTACCTCTGCTATTGAGATGGGCTGAGGGTTGGGGTTGGTCAGTTTGGAGAGGCAGACTTTGGGGATATGTTGTTGTAGCCTTTGGTACTCAAATGGGGTTTGTAAGATGGGGACAGACTTTTCATCAGTAGCTGTTGTGATAAGAATAGCGCTAATAGCTTTAAACTAAAAGAATGTAGATTCAGAAGCATATAAAGANAACAACTGATTTTCTTGGCTTCAGGTGACTTCAGCAGGCACTTCAGAAACCAAATCACATCCTGGGCTGCATCAAAAGCAGCTTGAGGGAGGGAATTCTCCCCCCCTACTCCACTTTGGTGAGAACCCCCTTGCAGTACTGGGTCCAGCTCTGGGGTCCTCAGCACAAGGAGGACAGAGACCTGTTGGAGCAGGTCCAGAGGGGCAAAAAAATGCTTAGAGGGCTGGAGTACCTCTGCTATTGAGATGGGCTGAGGGTTGGGGTTGGTCAGTTTGGAGAGGCAGACTTTGGGGATATGTTGTTGTAGCCTTTGGTACTCAAATGGGGTTTGTAAGATGGGGACAGACTTTTCATCAGTAGCTGTTGTGATAAGAATAGCGCTAATAGCTTTAAACTAAAAGAATGTAGATTCAGAAGCATATAAAGAAGAAAATTTTTACAGTGAGGGTGGTGAAACATTGGCACAGGTTGCCCAGAGAGGTGGTGGATGCCCATCCTTGGAAATACTCAAGGTCAGATTGGATGAGGCTCTAAGCAACCTGGTCTAGTGGAAGATCTCCATGCTCATTACAAGGCAGTGGACCAATGACCTGCAAAGTTCCCATCCAACTCAAACCAAATTCCAATTCTGTGATTCTATAATGTGTTTTGAGGAGCTGTTTTGTGGCTGTCCACAGAGCAGAGCACATTTCTCTCTCTTTTCTGTTACCTATGAAGTGGCTGACAGGAGAAGCTGCTTTTGTAAGGACTCTGTTCAGGACCTGCTCAAGAATATCACTTCTGATGGGCTCATGAACCTGAAGGAGCAAGAACAATAAATAAAAATAAAAACCTTTAAGATATTCATGTACTTCACAGCACAAGCATTGTACTGTATAAAGCAAATTCAGAACTGACAGGTAAGCAAGGATGGTCATCATAAGTCCCCTTCCAGCTAAATCCACACAGATTGATTCAGATTTCATCCCATCAGAACCAGCACATCCAGGCACACACAGTGTACTCAGAACATAATGGTTCCAATCATCTATGGGATGAAAATTTACCAATCTGGCAAAGATGAATGGGTTTCAATCCCGCCTTGTCAGATTTTATTTGTACCTCTGAATTTCTCTACCTTCTCTACCTCTGCAGTTTCTTGGAAACTGTTATAGGGATTACACAAGTGTCATGACAGCTGGAACAGATTAGAATTAGATCTTCATGAAGATGGCCTTTTCCAGCTGGAAAGGGGAAAATAGGAGACAAAATCTAGTATTGTCTGCAAAACACTCACAATGGATATAGCAGGCAAGGTTTTGACACCGTTTACCAAGAGAGAATAAGAACAGATTTGTTCTACCCCTATCAAAAAAAGACCCCTCTCCAAGACATACACTACCTTAAATGTTTCCAGCAGGATATTTGCTCCCAGTCTGCAAGCCTGCTGAGCTGGCATTTTTGAAAGGCCATAACTGTTATCAGCAGCTTTTCCTCCAAAAGGCTTTTTTGGTTCATAGGACTCCATTAGGCTGAAGCCAAGATCCACCAGGCCCTGAGTAACGTGGTCCCAACCAAACGCACTGAGGAAAACATTAAATAGATGAGGAAAGAAACAGCTTAGTCATAGGATTAGATTAGAGCAGGGGCAAAATCTTCTGCAGTCATTCCAGGGTGCAAAGCAGCAGTGAGAGACACTTGATGACAGCAGGGAAGATGACAGCCCTCACAACCCTGTGACTGTCCTCAGGCTGAGGGACAGGTGCTCAGCACACCTCTGCACTCCTAATCCTCCCTCAGAATTCCTTTCCAGCCCAAAGGTTTCCTCACCATCGGGAACGATGTGCCCTCAGGTCTGACCTGAACATAACAGAAAGCTACAGCTGGGATGCACAAGTACCCTACTGATCAAGGTCTTCAAGTTGGAGTAAAAAAGAAGAGGAATGCCTCCCATGAAACTAAAGGACAGCTGGTGACAGACCACAGCTATCCCACAGGATGTTTAAAGGACTAACCAGTGAACCAGATTAAACAGTGAACCTATTCCTCATCCCTTGATCAGAACAGAAACTACAGCCAGCAGCATGACTCACACTGCAGATTAGGCCCTGATCAGTTTAGTCCTTTGTACCACCAGACCCTGAGATTTGGGGTAGAAGGAGCAGATTTATACAGCCGCGTGTTTGTTGTTTGGTTTTGTTTTTTTTAATTCGCTAATATAAAACTGGGATAAAACCTTTGGATTTTGACACTGATCCCTGCCGGCACATGGTCAGAAGTATTTAGCATCCCAGTGTTTTAACAAAGCTGAAACTCTCCCCACTCTTAAAGCCTACTGAATGTTCTGCAGCACGTGGCAGCAACTCACCTATTTTTCACCACTTCCAGAATGACAGCAGTTACATCATATTGTTGAGGAAACAAATCCTGCAGGAACTTGGAGGCCTGAAGGAACTGCAGGTCCTTGCAGCTTCTTGTGATTGATGTTTTCAAGAAATCAAATATCTGGAACATAAAATCATTAAGTGTGAGGAAATGATCTTTGAAATGGGACCTGTATAGTCTTGGGTATGTTCCAGTGAGAGCACCAGCCAGACACAAGTTCCACTACAGCCTGCCAAAAATCTTAACTCACTTCTTTGTCAGGACAAATACACCAGTCTCATTAAGTGCCTCAAGGAGGGTGACTTGCTGCCAGATGCTCTTCATGTGGCCACCACAGAGCCAAGACATTAGAAAAACAAGACTGCTTTTCTTCTCATCCTACAATACCAAGCCACAGGAAACACTACTCTGGAAAATTGTGATATTGCTCTGGGGTCTTTTACAGTGTTCAGTAAAGTACAGCATACCAATGATCTAATTGCCTAGCCTCGAGCATCCTGAAACCATTTTAAGCCTAATTCTGATGGGACTCTGACCTAACCATGCTTCCTTTCCTTTACAGGGTGTGCAGAGTGCCCATGGAAGCTCTCTGCAAGCTTATCAAGCACATACCTGCTCTTGCAGTCTGTGTTTTACAGCAACTGACAGCAGAAGAGCCACGCTGAAGGGACATAGGGCTCTGCCAGGGTCCTTCTGTTGCTCAGTCTAGGAAACAGCAAGGAGCAGTGAGAAAACTTGTTATCTTCAGCTGAAACACCCTGTAAATTCAGGAAGCCATCAGCCACACGTCTCTTCAAATATATCACAGCACTCGCCAAAGAGAACAAGACTGCAGTCAGAAAAATTATTAAATCCCTTGTCCAGATAATAAACTAAGTTTTCAAAGACTGCTCCAGGTATCTTCAAGAAGAATGGCTGCTCCATCTTTGCCATACCTTCAGATGTCTAATTAGCTCCTCGCCCAGGTCCTGGTCCAGGTTGATGACAGAAACAATGTGGAGAATAACGGTGCCTTCCACGTGGCGGAGCTGGTCCAGGGGCACTGTGGCCACCTCAAGGTCCACTGACCTGTAAGTTTTACCAGAAAATAACAAGCCATCCAAAGCCAGAAATCATTCCTTATGGATCAAGAAGGATGTTCTTGTACAAGGTTTAACTGTTCAAGGAGCCCTGGGCAGGATCAGTGTGAGTACAACTACCCAGGGAGTAAAGAAAGGGGTGACAGAGCAAGAACTTACTGTGGAACCCTCTGTTCTTCCTTCTGTCTCTTATCCAGCTGATTAAAAAAATTGATGATTCCTTCCAAAACAGTCTTCTTACTGCCCTGCAAGGCAGGACATTACATTAAGCCATTGCAGTGCCTGCAGTATCCCAGAGAACAACACTCAATTCCCACACCTATCACAAATCTCAGGGTATCCTTCATTTCCCTCCATAAATTGCTAAGGCAGGTGACCGCTCCTGTACGGCTCATTTCCAGACTTCCAGTTTTCCTATTTCTTTTGACTGCACTTATTTCTTTTGACTGCATTATCAAATAGCTGGAAGAAACTCAAGCTCTCAGGTGTTCTGACTTTTTTCTGTTCTTTTTTTTTTTTTTTTAAAGTTATTAATTAGAAAGGATCCTTTATCTTTTAATCAATTGGAAAGGCTTTCAAACTCCTAACCTTAAATCTAACAATATATTTTGGCCAGTGGACCCAAATGACCCTCTATAACACACATATAATTTGTCTTTGGATGATTTTGGCATTGACTTGGTCACAAATGAAGCAAGGAAAAGTGCCAGATCACCCTGAACCCGGGCAGAGATGTCCCCAGCAGTCTCTGCTCTGGAGAAGAGCACAGGAGATGACACATTCCTAATATAAGTCAGACTACAGCCCAGTAAACAATCACAGTGCATGAGCTATTATTGCAGCATGCAGACCACAGAAAGTGAGCAAAACACTGAAAAAAAACCAATCCTCTCTGATGTCATCTAGGTCTGTGCTCATCCTTTATTTCCCAAAGGTTTGCTTCTTTTCCCACAAGGAAGACAAAGACCCCATCTTTCTCTGAGCAGTCAACTTCTTCAGGCTAGTGGGAGTTAGAGGAAACAAAGCCTGCTGATGTTCCATTCTGTCCCTACAGCGTGGTTTGGGAACAAGAACCCCAAAATCTAGCCTACAGATCACTGTGGACATTTTTTTTCTGATGGAATAAACCTGGGGGAAATCCAGCTCCCATGAGCTTTTACCTTTGCAGAAAGCAGCAGCAGCTGATAGACCAGAGGGGGAATTTCCTGCAGGTCTAATTTGGAGAACATCCTAAGGACCTTTTCCACCACAAACTGCAGCTCCTCTCCTGATAGTGGAATATCCCTGTTGAATCAAAGAAATTTTTTTAATAAATATATTGTTTATTTGCCAAGGCTCACTCACACATGGAATAAAAACCATGATGCCATGCTCAGATGTGTTTTGCATCCAAATGGATCTGGTGTGGATACTCATTGACCAGCCATCCATGGTGCTTTGCTTGGCATGGTTAGACCTCCTATTTGTACTTGCCCCAAACTGCTTGTGAAATAGGACACAGACAAGACCACAGCACAAATCAGTGTTGAAGAGAAAAACAATTACCTGAACATGTTGGCAAGATGTATTACACATCGAGGATCCCACCTGGTAAAACAAAAATACGTTGGAAGATTGAGAGCAAGCTGGATTATCATTTAGCTCTTCCCTCCTACACAATTATTCAGTGTCACCATTTCCCTGTTACATTCTGATACTAAAATTAGAAGCCAGATTCCCACCAGAAATCATCAACAGCAATCTAACCACCCACATTTCCATAGTTCTCAACTGCCCCAGCCCCTTTAATGAGAAATGCCAGAAAAGAAATCAAAACAAGCACTTCCTGAGACCAGTTCATGCAACAGTCTTACAAGATGTGGGAACAGAGTGCTCCCTTGCCTTCCCAGCTAGAGAAGACAGATTCAAGGCTGGCAGGACACACAGTTCATGGTGATGCCTTTTTCCAAGCACAATGTGAAGCACAATGTTTTGCCACGTAACCAGGACCTGCCCGACATACATACTTGCTGGAGCAGAGGGTATTTATCAGCTGTTTCTTAAACTCTTCCCCATTCAGTTCACCTGAAGAAACAAAAGTCTTAGGAGCTGATTCCAGAGGAAGGGAGGACAAGCTGCAGAGAAGGAGCTGATAGGGGTTACCTTTCCCATAAGCCAGGTTCTCCTTTGAACTGGCCAGTGCCGTGAGCACAGTGGAAAACAGCTCCAAGGATTTCCCATTGGTCAGGCTGCCCCCTTTAATAACATCCACAAAGAGGTTGGCAAGCTCTGCTAATGCATGGCCTGGCAGCTGGCGGGCCTGGGAGAATGTACAACAGGAGAGAGCCTGAGGCAGTACACAGAATGCCACATGTACATCCAAACTGTCACCTAAACCCAGCAGAAGACAGAATTTCTGCTTCCTTTAAAGGAAAATTCAGCCCTGAGATCTCTGTTTTGGACTGTTCTATACTGAACAGAGCAATAAATCAAGATTATGTGATTACAGGTTTAGAGTTTTGAGCATAAGAGTAAATATGTAAAGATAATCACATTCACACAGAGAGCCAATTCCAATACCAGCTAATTTAGTCGAGGGAAGATCTATGGAAAGGATACAACTGATTTTCCTCAGTGGCTTAGTGAAGTATCTCAATTTACATATTAAATTATACTCAGCAGAGCCCAGGAAAGCCAGCCCAAGGGAGCTTTACCTCCAGCATCAGCAGTCCAATGATTTCAGACACCTTGCCCAAATGCAGGTCCCCTGACTCCACTAGTGGGATGCAGTGCTTGTAAACCTGGAGTCTCCTGACAACACCACTTCTCTGGGAACAGGGGGAGCCTTATAGCAAGCAAAGAGAGTGACAAAAGAATGTGGCAAAAAGTTATGCAAGTAACAACGTGTTGCTAAACTACAGGAAATAAGCAAGGTTAAACTGTCACCTGGCTGCAACTTCCTGACAAAATAAATAAAAATCCCCCAGAGAACAGGAAATAAGATACTTGGATAAAGTAGTTGGCCACCTTGTTATCACATCCTGTGGTTCACTCAACCTGCTGTCGGAGATCAGGAAGTGTCAAAATTTTGAGAAGAACCAGCAATTAGCTGTCACCTGGCCAGCTCAGTCCTACTGCAAGGTCCCTAAGGGCTCCCAACAGCAAATCGCACCTAACACGGGCTCACCACAACCCTAGCCCAGTTTGCCACCTCCCCGCGTGTATTTATGGATGTCGCGCTTCCCCGTGACAGCCGAGACGCGCGGGTTTCTCACCAAGAGCGACCCTTCCCTGTGCTGCTGAGCCCGGGCTGCACCCACCGGACTGCGGCCGCAGCGCCCCGAGCGCAGCTCACACCGCACCCACCTTTGAAGATCCCTCTCAGCAAAGCCGCCGTCTCCCTCCCCTTCAGGGCCTGCCTGGTCACCATGTCGCCCAGCTGCAAGGGAAGGGGACGCTGTCAGCCGCCGCCCGCCCGCCCGAGGAGCAGCCCCGGCGGCGCCTCCCCGCCTGGCCCGCGGGCACCGCGCACCTCGCCCTCCGCCAGGCTCTGCAGAGCCTCCTGCAGCCGCTCGGGGCCATCCTCGGCCGCCAGCGACAGGATGCGCTGGGCCATGGGACCGCGGGGCCGCAGCGGCGTCCCCCGAAATTCCCGCCCGGAAGTGCCCGCGCGTCACCCGGGGAACAGCTCCCGCCCCCGGCGCGCGCTTCCCGCCCCGCTGGCCGCGGGTTCGAGTCCCGCGGGGGGCAGCGCCGCTGAGCCACCGAACAGCCGAGCGGGCCGGGCTGCAGGCGACCGCCGTGGGTCACCTGGCGCAGCCTCCCTGCTCCGGCAGGGTCCTCCTAGAGCACATAGCGTAGGATTTCAGCCCGGTGGTTTTGGAATATCTCCAGGGGGGGGAAACTCCACGGCCTCTCTGGGCAGCCCGTTCCGGTGCGTGGTCGCTGCGCCGTGAACAAGTTAACGGAGTGGGGTGCGGGCACGTGGGGTGCAGGCACGGGGTGCACAGCCGGGGGTACCGGGGCATTTGGCACAAAGTGCCCATTCAGGGCCACCGGGCATTTGGCACAAAGTGCCCATTCAGGGCCCCCCCGCCTCAGCAGCGAGTGCCACCCACGTGCGGTTCAGATACATTCGAGTAAACCCCTTAATTCCGGGGGACATGAGGGGTGGCCCTTAGCGTACCAGGAGGTGTAGCCCGCCTTTAAGCAGCGGGATTTGGCCAAAGGATCCGGTGCCAGCACGGCGTGGGAGCTTTCGCAAGCTCCGTGCTCACGTGGAGCAGGAGTTGCTGCTGCTGGGCGAGGGGAGCGGGTTTGACATGGGGCTGTGGGGAGGGGGATAACCAGAGCTGGAAGAGAGATGCACTGTGGGCTCTGTCACTGTACATCAGGGTGGGACCCCATGGAGACCCGTTTACCCAGGACAAAACATTCACTTCGTGATGCCAGGGGTTGAATATGTGTCTGCAAAATTATTTCACCTGTGATGACCATGCTGGCCAGGATGCCCAGGTGGCCCAGGGGTCACAGGTTCTCTCTGGCACCCTAAAAGAGCATTACTTGGTCTATTTGTGAAACCTCAAGCCGATGATGTACCACTGTTATGCACTGAGCTGCACACAAAGGTCCAACGAGCTGTAGGAGGAGCCTGAGCCTTGCACCAGGGCTGGTGTGGAAAGGAGATGGGAGGGCTGGGGGTCTCCTCTGAAGAGCAGTGTGCAGTGCCTCTGGCCACAGTGGCATTGGTCCGAATTTTGGCACAGGTCCGAATTTTCCCTCAGCTGCACCCCTGGCTTTCATTTGGAGTCTCGTGCCTTCCTCCTCCTCCCTCCCTCACATCGGGGTCTCAGCTCCGCTCGCAGGACAGCCCTGTGTGGAAACCAAATCCGTAAATCCCAGAGGCATTACAAAACATGCCTTGTGTAAGCCCCTTCAGCTCTGCTCTGGTGCTTAGCCCTGCCCTGCCACCTCCCCAAAATCCCCATCATGGTAAGAGCCTGGCCAAGCTCCTCTCCTGGGCTTCAGCACAGCTCCATCCTCACCACATCTTCATCCAGCTCCCATAACCCTTGACCCAAAGAATTAAGGCTGCAAGGGCTCTCCTGCCCTGTGTAGCTTCAGTATGCTGGGGCATCCCAGAAAAATCATTTTGCCATCCTGCTACACGCACATGTGGACTCACCTTTGTTTCTCCCACATCCCAGGGCTCCCCTCCCTCATGGGTCTATGGCATCTCCCTCAGGGTGGAATGGTGTTGGGAGTTGAGGGTTCCAGTTCCCAGAGCTCTGAGCAGATAATCATCACTTGGGGGCATTGCAGAAATTTTGCCCATGCCTTCTTTTTTTTTTAAAAAAAGCTGAAAGGGGCCTTGTATGGATGCTGGTTTGGGAGGCCTCGTAGAGGAGGAATTGGAGAGCCCCAGGAGCATCCTCTGCCACAGCCCCATCTCCGCAGCCAGACCCTGCCCGCACGGCCAAATTCACAGCAGGGCCTTGCCAGGGTTTTTGGGGCAGAAGCTGGGGAAGAGAGCTGTCCTGCTCACCCCGGGGAGCAGGCTGGGATGGCAGGCTGCCCACCACCTGCCTCTGCCCCTGCCCCGTGCTAATGAGCGAGTTACACAACAAGGAGCTTTTATACTTTGTTAATCGGGTCCAGCATCCAGCCCGCCTCTCCACGCACGCTCTGGCTGGCGGTGGAGCCCCAGCTCCCTCCTTCCCTCTCCTCAGCTGCCTTTTGTAATGTTTTAATGGGGTTTCTTTCCTGGGCTGGGCTGACTTAATTACAAAGCTGCAGTGAGTTGATGCCTTGTGACGGTCTAATCCCAACCCGGTGACTCTACAAAGCTTTCACCCGGCTTCCTTGCTGCTCCACTCCGGCCTCGGCATCCCCACATCCATCTCAGCTCTGTGCACTGACCTTCTGGGGACAGTTCAGCTTTTCCTCTTCCTGGTGAGTATCCAGGACATTTCTCAACTGAAAGAACTGCATTGAAGGCCATCATCCAGCCCTCACTCAACCTGGCACCTCCAGAGCTCGAATTGGTTTTAGCACCTGGAACAAGGGGATGCTTTTCCCAGGGGTGTGGAGGGAAAGAGGATACTCCTGGGAAATGGTTGTGCTGGAGCCAAGCATCCCTCACACAGCCTGGGCTTGGAGCTGGTGCTACAGCCAGGCAGGGGCAGATGCTGGAGGCAGGATGAAGGCAGCCCTCCTCCTCCTCATGGATGGGAACAAGGTGTTTCACCCAGACTACGTTGGAAAGATGCTGAGAAGTTTATAGTCCAGCCTTGCAGTTGGTGGAGCAGTGAGACTTGAGAGTTTGGGAAATACTTCAGGGATAAGTATTTATTTTGGTGATATTATTTATTTTGGTAGTAGAAATCAAAGGATGGGCTGGCTCCCTGGCCAAAGTTGGATGTTCTGGCCATGTGAAGGTGGTCTGAGACAGAACAGTGCTGAGTGAGCAAAGGCTGAGATGCTCCCAGCCCAAAGAGGAAGGGCAGAGTGAGAAAAACATAAGAAGGTATCAGATGATCAATACACAGATTTTTAAGCTGCTTTTGCAAACGTCCCTGGTGTTTCTCCCAGCTGCTCAGCCTCCTTGGGCAGGCAGAGATGCAGGCAGTGGTAATGGAGCTGAGGAGGGTTGGAGGTGTCCTCACTTCTACCCCATCTTTGAAAGATGGGCAGGGAATTGGGCATAAGGGGGGCTGTGGAGACCATTTGGATCGATGCTGATTCCTCCTTCCCTCTGCCAGTGTCCTGCTGCCGACAGAAGACAGAGGACAGCATGTCTGCAGTTGTGAGTACTGTCCCCACACTGCCCCATCCTCTGGGCTCTGACCATGCCCTCCTTGGAGTGCTGGGATGGGGTGCAAGGGGTGCACCTTAGTCCAAGCAGCACACGGTCCATCCCAATCCCACTGCATCCCCTTGGGTGCATGTGTGGAGCCTCTCTCCTTCCCCGCAGCTCCCAAGGAGACTTGCAGTGGGGCAGGGGGCTGGGGGGCTGTCTGAGGAGCCCCCACATCCTCTCCTTCCTGCAGACGGGCACGTTCCGGATCGTGTCGGAGGAGGAGCAGGCCCTGCGCACCAAGCTCGAGCGCCTCACCACCAAGGACCACGGCCCCGTTTTTGGGAGGTGCGAGAAGATCCCCCCACACACCCTGCAGAAGGTGAGGTGGCTGTGGGGAACCGGGGACAGGTGCAGCCTGAGGCTCTTGCTCCTCAGTGCCCAGAGGAGACCCTCGACTGTCTCTTGCACTGGGGGGGATGCACATAGCAAAATGTCTCCAAGCTGGGGACTTGAGTGACCCTGCCCTCCCTATGCTGGGATGCTGCAAGGAGTTTCACTGTCCTCCCTCAGTTTCTGGGTGTCTCCACGACCTCGGGGGTGCTTTAGAATGTGTGCGTGGCACCACTGGGTCCCCTCTGTGCTCCCTCCAGGCAAAGGACGAGCTGAACGAGACAGAGGAGAAGAGGGAGGTGGCAGTGAAGGCGCTGCGGGAGCTGGTGCAGGAGCGGGCGGGCGGCGAGGACGTTTGCCAGAAGGTGGCTGAGAAGGTGCAGGAGAAGGACGACTCCTTCTTGCTCCGCTTCATCCGTGCTCGCAAGTTCGATGTCCACAGAGCCTATGACCTGCTGAAAGGTGGGGAGGGGTCCTGGGCTGTGATGCAGGGTGAGGACGAGGGTAGACATCCCTCAGCAGCTCCCAGTCCTGTGCTAGTGCCTCCTAGCCCAGACTGAGCTGTGCTGGCAGAGCAGGACCCTGACATAGAAAGGAAATGAAGACAAGGGACAAGTAGAAAAAAATCAGGGTTTGAAGAGAGCGGATAAATAGAAAAAGTTGGGGTTGAGGGGCTTGGAAAGAGTTGGGATGGGGAAAGAAATAAATGAAGGTGACACCAGGCATCCTGCAGCACCAGGACAGCCCCATTCCTTGCAAATTTACCCAAGCAAAATGGGAAAAACCCTCACATTTGGTGATGGTTTTGTTCATGCAGCAAACACAGCTGGCTTGGGCTGTATCCCCTTGAGACCCCCATGCCTCATACGTGCCCTACACTCCCCCCCCTGTACCCCTGTAAGGAGCCAGTTCTGCACCTCCCGATGCTTCTGTGCACAGTGCCTGGGGGGCTCTGCGCCCCTGGGGCACCTCTAGGTCTGGGGACAGGTTGGGGTGCTTGTGGCACCCTCTCCTCACACTGACAGTGACCCACAGGCATGGAGGGGGAGCAGAAGGGCAGCCCAGAGGGTGGCTGCTGACTGGAACCTGCCTGGCTCCAGCTCTGCTCTTCTTTGTGTCAGCTTAGTGGATAATGAGTTGTAATTATCAGTGCTGGCTCTCAGACGAGCTGTTGTTTGCCTGCATTTTCCCAGGATGAAATTCCTTATTTTGTGCCTGCAGGATGCCAAGAGAGGGTAGATGGGGGTTTTCACTCAAACAGAGAGGAAGGGGAGAAGGGAAATGAGGGGGGAAATTACTTTATCTACTTGCTGAGGCATTGGAGAGAAAGCAGGTGTGGGAAGCTCCTGGCAAGGGGAGGGATAACACCAAGCATGCTGGGGCTGGTCTGCTGCTGAGCTTCTTTTTCCCCCTTTGCTGGAGGAGACCTGACCCATGTGGGCCACAGGTAGAGCTTCCCACAGCTCTTGGGCCCAGCACTGACATCTCATCATCACCATCCCATCCCGTCTCTGGCAGCTCCCCCAGCTTCCCAAGGCCGGGCAAGCAGCCAGTTTTCCCAATTTTTGCCTCTCTCCAGGCTACGTGAACTTCCGCCAGCAGTACCCCGAGCTCTTTGACAACCTGAGCCCCGAGGCCGTGCGCAGCACCATCGAGGCCGGCTACCCCGGCATCCTGGCCAGCAGGGACAAGTACGGCCGGGTGGTGATGCTCTTCAACATCGAGAACTGGGATTACGAGGAGATCACCTTTGATGAGGTGAGCCCAGCTCCGAGGCTGCCCCCACAGCAGAGTGGTCCTGCTTTTGGGCTTGTCCCACTCAGCATGTCTGAGCACAGCATCCTTGCACACACATGTGGATCCGTCCAGCCATACAGTTGGAAACAAACGTGTAGCCCTTTGAATTTATCCTTTGAGGGAGCCTGGGAGAACATGGTGCACCCTAAAGGATGCAGTGCAAGATGCAGGCCAAATTCAGGGTGTGCATCCCACAGCCTATGTAACGTGGGCTGAAGAAAGGCACTACACCATTAAATCAAAGGCAGAGGAGGAAACTGAGGCATAGGACATGGAAAGGGCTTCTTGGCAGAGGTCTCCAGGCATGTAACTCACAGCTTCTCCCAGTTTCCTTTTCTGTTCAGCTCTGAATCTGGTCTCAATGTATCACTGATTCAGATCTGTTGCTCACGACTTCAAAAGAGAATGTGGTCACCCCCTCCCTGCTCTGAAATCGGGGCTGGCTGTGACCAGGAGGCTGGAGTCCAAGAGACCCTGGATAACACTCCATGGGACTCTTCCTGGGTGCCCCCTAGGGTCTATGGGAGGTGAGACCTCATACAAGACCCTGCTGTCTCTCCTCTCCATTAGATCCTTCGTGCCTATTGTATTATCTTGGAGAAGCTGCTGGAGAATGAGGAGACTCAGATCAATGGGTTCTGCATCATTGAGAACTTCAAGGGCTTCACCATGCAGCAGGCATCAGGGATCAAACCCTCCGAGCTCAAGAAGATGGTGGACATGCTGCAGGTGAGGTGGCAAAGTCTGCACCCAGCAGTGGCAGAGAGGACCCTGGGGAAGCAGGGAGCTCAGAGAAGGGAGGTGGCAGGGCTAGCAGGGTTTGGGATTGCCACTGTGCTGGAACAATGAGAATGCATGACGGAGAGGCTGTTCTCCATCACCCTCTCTCTGCCTTGTCAGATAACTGGCTTAATCCTTCAAAAATTTTCCCACCCCATCTTCCTGCCCTCTTAAATGCCTGGCCAGAAACAGTACTACCACTCCTTGCAGCATCCTAGGGCATGGTGTGGAGGTCTTTCCTCATGAGCATCTCAGCCCAGCCTGGTCCAGGCTGGATGGAGACTCACAGGCACTCCAGGATTTCTGTCCTTGGATCAAATGCCAAAGATAGTTGGCTCTTCCCTGGGAAGGTCCTTCTCTGGGAGTGGGAGCAGTGAGCTGTCTGGGAGGTTCTTCAGCTCCCTGGTGCTCCAGGGGTCAGGATGGGTCAGAACAGGAAGGGGCCATCAACTAGAGAAGGGGACATGGAACAAGGAGAGCCATGGCAGTGCTGGTGTATCCATTGCTGCCTGCTCAGATCTGTGCTGGGTGGACAGCACCATCTGTAACCATCTGTGTCTGGGTTTGGGATCCTAGGACTCCTTCCCAGCGCGGTTCAAGGCCGTCCACTTCATCCACCAGCCTTGGTACTTCACTACCACCTACAACGTGGTCAAACCATTCCTGAAGAGCAAACTGCTGGAGAGGGTGAGTGTGGGAAAGGGAACTGCAGGCAAAGGCATGTCCTTGGGTGAAACGGAGCAGTGGGGAAGAGCTAGCCTGGTCCCCTGCTGAGGGTCACTCCCATCTCCCTCCAGGTCTTTGTGCACGGCGAGGAGCTGGAATCCTTCTACCAGGAGATCGACGCTGACATCTTGCCAGCAGACTTTGGTGGCAACCTGCCCAAGTACGACGGCAAAGCAACCGCAGAGAAGCTCTTTGGGCCCCGCATCGAGTCCGAGGACACGGCTCTCTAGAGCAGGAGCCTGCTGCCCTCCCCTGTACCACAGCACCAGAGGTGGCCCTCCAACCCCAGCCACCTCCCTCCCGTAGCATTGGTTGAGTGACTGCTCGTGCTGAGGCGCCCCGGGCGCGCTGCTCCACGCCTGTCCCTCCTGTCCCCACTGCAGGCAGCAGGCTGTCCCTGCCAGGCACAGCACCCTTCCCCCGAGCTCGTGGAGAAAGGAGGCCACCAGCCCTCTCCCACAGCATTTCCTGGAGCTGCGAGGGGAGGACAGGAGAGTGTCTGCGCTGGGAAGGGAGGGCTACAGTGAGGGAGAAATAAAGTGTTTAACAGCAGAGCTCTGCAGTCCCTCGTGGTGAGGAACAGGGGCACAGCTTTTTGGGCACTGGCAGTGTTGCTGGTACTAAGGAGGAGTGCCAGCATTTGGGAGGAGACCCCCTAGTCATCACTGACTGCACTTTGGCACCAGGACCAAGGAACTGCCCATCTCCATCCTCCCTGCATTCCAGAATCAAGTCCCTTTTTTGCCTGAAAAAGGACCCCCAGTTCTTCTAACTGCTCTACCCAGGGAAGAGAAAACAGATGCAAACAAAAACCCAACCAGGGTCCCAGGTGGAGCTGTCTCTGCTTAATTGCTGCTTGGGCAGGAAGAACAGAAGCTGCAGTAGCCACTGAGACTAGGAGATGGATTTCAATCACAAAGCAATTGAAAGACAAGCAGAATGTACCCTCCTAAATCCTTCAAAAGCCTCAGCACAGTTGTTTCTCCTAGCACTGCACAGTGAAAGGGAGTTCAGTCAGGGAAGCCCCACCAAAAGTCACCATGGAGGGCAAAGGATGGTACCTGTGCAGCAAACAGGCTGCACCTGACACTGATTACACCTTGCTCAGGTGGGAGGAGGGAGGCAGAAGTAGCTGTCCTAGGCAAGGGAGTCTGTTCTGGTTCATGAACCAGGCATCTCCTCCAAAAAGCCAATTAGACACCCATTCCCAGACCATCTCATCCCTTGGCCAGCAGCAGGGCTGAGAGGAAGAAGTTCCTGGTCTCTGCCCAGGTTACCTTCTCCCTGGTCCCACAGAGTGTCCTGTCCCCCCTCCCAGCTCCACATGGGTCCTTCTCATCAGCCAGATCAGCCTTCCCCCTCAGAGCTGGCTGAGGTGGAGGTGCTGACAAGAGCCACATTCATCAGGGCACTGGCTCAGGCTCAAACCAAACAGGGCATCAGCCCTGAAGCCACAGGGAGGACGGGGCCTGTCTGGGGTTAGATCTGTTTGCTCCTGCCTCAGCTGCTTGGCAAGTCCCAAAGCCTGAGGCTGTGCCAACCTTGTGCAAGAGTCCAGAGACAGAGCAAAAGGCACCTCTCCACCTCTTTGGCTCCTTTCTGTACCTGGAGCCATCCCAAGGAAACCACGAGCGACAAGCCTGCAACCATCAGGCCAGTGCAAACACAACAGCACAGCTTGCCCAGGAGGCAGAGCCACTGCAGCTTGTGGAAACAGAACAAGGGGAAAAAGCCCATCCACACAGACAGGAGTATCACATTGCTGCCTCTGGGATTTGGACTGGGATAGTCACAGCTCTTGGGAGGTGCCCGTGGCTGCTCACCACTCCTGGGACAAATTGTCAGCTAGGAGCTTGCTTTGATGGGGAGACAGAGAACAGCACAGCAGAGCTGGCAGCTGAGTGACTGACCAAGATAGGAAGGAGTTTTGAAGTGGATCTAACAGCTAATTCACAATGGCCAATAAATTACAGATGAAGCCCCATAGTCTCCCACACAGCACCCAGTCCAGCAGGGCACCAGTCCCCATTACCCTCCACAATTCTCTCCCTTGGACTGTAGGTAATAAACCACACACTGGTGAGTTGTTAGGGTCAGGTCAGTGCTTTTGGCAGCCCTTCTGTATGTCCTAGGCTCAAAGATGTCACTGTCTTGGCCAGAGATGCTGGTTTGTGTTTCTTCTGCCAGCAGCTGAAAGATTAGGAAATGCACTTGCTCTCACATAGGGGAAAAAATAACAAATGTTCTATTCCACTGGCAAAAATAAGTCTTTTTCAGTGGTTTCATGGCAGGTGTGTGTTTTAAGCCAGTGCTATACCCATTCTCCACCAGAGTGGCATCAAAGACCTCTTCTTGGCCAGAAGACAAAAAGCCACCAGAAAAAAAGGCTTGATCACCACGAGTGTTTGTATCACCTTCCCCCCAGCCAGCTCCCCAAGCTGGGCCTCAGGGAGGACTTAGAGCCTCTGCCAACATATGGAACTTCACACACAGTCACTAGATGTAGCACTGACTTCAATAAGTCCTTTATTTTTAAATAAAGAAACCCCACTGAATCAAAGATAACAAAATTACATTTTGTTTTGCAATGACTTCCATTTTACACCACACGAGAACAAAAATTAAAGAAAAAAAAATCAAAGACAGTTTTATATATATTTATATATAATTTTAAAGGTAAACATCAGCAGATATAGAAAAATTGCATTGCTAGTTGCAAATCATCTCCCCTGCAGCTCTCAGCTCCAGAGAATCTGACTCAGAACATGGCAGCAGGGAGGGTGTCTCAGTACACATGCTTCTTCAGGGCAGCATTTAGAGATAGTTACAGAATATAATTTTGCAAAATTTAAAATATTTTCATAGTCAACTGCTCACCAAGAACGCTGGAAGTCACTGTGCCTGTTATAACACAGCTGCATGAGGAAAACAAGGGCACAAGGTCTCCTCTTCCCAAGTTCTTTAAACACCTTTTTGGCTAGGAAATTTCAGAGGAAGAGGTTATGCTTTCCCAAGAAGAATGGCTAGAGATCTGTCACTGGGAATTACAGTCAAGCTGTCATGTACCACAACAAGAAAATATGCCCCTTTGGAAAGCTGTTGACTTGGGCAAAGCAGTAGGATTTGATTATATCAAATACAAATGGGTTTTATTTGGTGTTTTTTTTAAATTTAAAGACTTTCCAATTGGCAGAGATCACGAGAAGGGCCAACATCCCAGCAGAACTGTAGTGGAGGTCCTAGAAGAAAACTCTGTATCTCCTCTCTGGTGATGCAAGAACTTTGATTACAACGGAAGCGTGACAGTCAGACCAAAGCAAAAGGGCTTTGTGCCACCTTGTGCAGATGTTCAGGATAACTCCAGAAATCTTTCCAGCACAGCATGGAAAGCTGGCAACTGTGTTGACTCATTGATGGCACTTGTACCTAAGCTCCCCTAACAGCTGAGGAAGTCCAGGCCAGTGTCACTCCCACTCCCAGTGAGAAGAGGATGCAGTAACAGGGCACCCTCCCTTGGGCTGGTGCTGCTCTGAGGCATTCTAAGCTTGGAGAAAAATCATAAAAGTCCTCACACCAAGAAAGGCTGTTTGCTTTTCACCTAGAAGCCATGGAAGAGACACTGCTTTGAGTCACTGTGGCTCCAGCACCTTCCAAAATGAACCAACCCACATAAGGGATATGGACACGTGGAGCATGACTCAAGCCAGAAACAAGATGTTCCCTACAACAAATGACTTGCACAGGCAGCACAAGGCTCAGGCCTCCTCTGGTCTGATGAAAAAAGATTGAAGAATTTTAATAAGCTCCAGACAAGCACAGCCTTTCCAGAAAAACTTGGAAGCAATGCAGGTGACTAAACTGGCAATTAAGTCCTGGGGATGGTACTCTCTGCTCTTTCCTTTGAGGTGTAGCCACTTGACCAATCTACCTCCAGCTATGCTGCTGGAGCATTAGCAGACACAAAAACTTAGGGATTGCAGGATAACAAGTCACACATTAAGCAAAGCCAACCCTGCTTCTATGACTCAATTCCTACTGCTAGAGGAGCAGAGAGCTCAAAGTGATCCACTGCTTACATACATTGTTATTTTAAGCGTTAAAATTGACTGTAGCCAGTTGTAGGCTGCCCAAAGGTCCTTTAAGTCAGCACTCAGTTGTACAGTGTGCATTACTGGTGTGTCTCAGCAATAGTGTCTGAAAACTCATTGACCAAAAAGCAAAGCCCCAAAAGCTCTGACAGAGCTGTTACTGAAGTCTCTAGATATGCTGATGTCAAGGGAGGAGGAGGAAGAGGGCAAGGCACCACGTGTCAAAGGGCTGTGGTCTAGGAACTTGTGACAGACCCAGGACAGATGACACACAGGTAGCTTGGCTAAATTCAGTACTGGAGTTAATAGTTCCCAACGTTTTTACTTAATGCCCTGTCTTTGTAACCCATAAACAGGAACTGCAGAAGAACACTCAGGAAAAGGATTGCAGGGAAGTTCAAGTGTTTGCCTTGACAGTGCAACTACAACACTGCCAGACTCAGCTGGAAACACCTTGATTTAGAAGCTAACAAAGGGACAATTAAAAATGCTGGCAGAGCTCTTGTAGTGGAAGCTGTAGTTCCTTGTGTTCAGTCAGAGCAAGTCTGAGCTGCTTATTTACCATCTTCAGATATCTCCAGAAAAATGGCAAAGGTGATGGTTGGACCAGCCTAACCATCAAAGAGTAATAGTTCTGCAACTTGCTGTCTGATTGAGAGGGTCCTCAGGGTTCATGTTCAAGTGCTACTTACATTCAGTGATGGGGAAGGTGTGTTTACCACAAGACTACCCATGGAAGAGCTCTCCTAATGATTTTTCTAATCCCAGCCTGAAACTAAGCAGAGCACATGTCAAATTCACCATGTTGTAATCTTGAACTGCTCTATCAGACCACACTGCAATGATCTACAAGTGCACACTTCAGCAGCCTCATGTGTTTTGACAAGAGATGAAAGATTTCACCTCTAAGACTGAAAAATTCAGACTGCACTTAAGGCTGGGTTCACTGGGCAAATAAAGACCACCTACCCACATAACAAGACCAGCATTCCTTATTTTGGGAGATAAGAGTATTTCAGATTAGGACTTGACAAAGTCCCATGTGTCACTAAGTATCAATTATCCATCATTGTCAGTAGCAAGATTTAATACATAATTTAGAAGTCTTTAGGTAACATGAACTGCAGCTTAATTCTCTCCTCTCCTAGTTCCCCAAGACCTCTAAGTGACTGCTGCAAGTCTTGCTTTGAAAGAAGCATCAAATTTGTTGAGATGAATAGGTTTTTTTTTCACACTGCTTCCACCTACAGGCTTAATAAGCTGAACCTCATGCTCCAGAAACCTTGCACAAAAAAGCCACTACAAAAGTTGTCCTTCCCCAAAGAAGCCAGACTCTGTCAAGTCACACACGATTTGAACAGTTTTAGATTCAAGTGCAAAAAACAGGGCAAAGGAGCAAGACAGAGACCCATGGTACTTCTGTAGTTGAGTTTCAGAAAGTCCACAGCATTGGCACTTCTGAAGTTTGAAGGTTTGGGTTGTGGGGCAGGAAGGAGTACTCCTCAGAAAGGCTCTCCAAGTCTAAAGAAAAATCTCTACTTGATGAGACAAAGCTACAGCTCCTGCTGCTTTGAGCACTGCCCAGTTGCTCACCTCATTTTGTGAGACTTAGACACCTAAATTTATACTGTATCTATTTGATGTGTACATGTGTTGTTTACACTCCACTTCTGCTGAAGCGAGAAGATATTTAAGTCATACCCAATGAATATTACATGAACACTACTTAAGCAAAAAAACTGAAATGTCTTTTATGACATACTTTAGTGATGCAGTATGAATAAGAGCATAACAACACAGAGACAAGATATCCATCAGCTAAGAATATCCTTGCTAACTGATGCCCTAAAATAGTTCTTAAGGAACAGCCACAAGCACAGCCAAATCTTGCTGTAGCTTTACTTAGTTTCATCTACTCTTTGAAGAAAAAAAGAAGCCCAGATTTACTAACTAGGAGAATGTGCAGATATCCATCGTGGATCACAGGCCAAGGTGTTTGGCCTAAGGCAAGTGAAAGGAATTTCCTGATATGACAATGCACCTCTGCTACAATAGTTAATTATTGCTTTATTAAAATGAAACTCCACCTACTCAATCTACTGAAGTTCAGGGACAGGGCAGTCCAGAAGGCTTGTTCCCCTGTACCAGACTGAAGTCTTGCAGCTTGTTTCACCCTTAAGCTATAAATTAAAGTGCCTGGAATACAGACCAAGGCTGAAGCAATAAAGTGCTGATGAGGGAAGTGTGACAGGAAAAGAACTTCACTGACACTGTGATAAAGAAATCCTAAGGATGGATTAATGACACTACAATATTGACAGAACAAACAGTAAGGAAAAAAAAAAAATCTTTTTGCCACTAGTTTCAGTCTCCAGATTGTCATGGGACAACTTTCCTTTAATAACTATCTTGGCACAGACCATCACTTGAGAGAAAAGCACAGGTGAGTAGCCAGCTTTCCTGCAAACAGCTTTCACACTTCACTTTGCACATTAAAACTGGAAGGGGATGTCTGGTTGTGGAAAAGAAATTCTAGTGAGAAGGAGCCCAGTGTCTTACTGGAGCCAATAATCCTACAGCATTACACAGATCTGGAAGTAGTCAGCCATGCAAAGTTGTCATTTCAGTTGCACAGGGCTGGAGACATCCAGTTCCTCATCAACTGCAAGGCAAGCCCCGTGTCTCAAACCCACTTGATGCTCTGCAAGCTAATGGGAAAAATTTTGGTATTATTTACCCTGACATAAGGGGAGTAAATCTAAATAGATACAACCCTACCCCCCACCAATTAATCCCTAAGAGAGTACAATAGCTCTCCATGAAATATTCTTTCAAACAAATTGAGCTCACAGAAAATATCCTGCAGATTCTTAATCATGGGTTTCCACTTGGAAGCCAGAGCCAGCCTTAAAAAGCCCCAGGTCAAACAAAGAATCCAGTACTGAAAAGATAACAGTATTTAAAAAGAGGCAAAGATGACAAGAAGGTGACTGATCAGGTCCTGGAGTGAGAACATGTTTACATAGAAACATTAACTGGCATTACCAGGCTGCAGCTTTTCTCTACTTGGAGACCCATCATAAAGCCACCCCAATCCACTGACAGCTCAAGCATGGAAAAGTTGAATATTTTTAAAGTGATTCACTTGTGCAAGTGCATTCCTAGGTACTAAAAGGTTTCCCTTGAGATGGTGCAAAGCTGACATTACACTTGCAGTCAAGCATCTGTTTTTCCAAGCCACACTGTAGTGGCTTACAGACTGAACCACTCACTGGCTTGTGGCTTGGTACAGGGATTTTCCAGCACCCAGACAGAGAACAGAGCCACAGTTATCCCATCATCTACACCTATATAAATGCTGCAGATCAAGTTTTTGAGCAGCAGGTAAAGAGACTTTGACATGTGAAACTTCTGCTATATTAAAGCAAGCAGTCTTTAGCTCAGTAGCCCTGTAACAAGCTACAGTCAGCAACCCAATTCTTCAAGCAGAGCAGTAAATTACAAATCCACATGATTGGACATCCAAAGAGGCTCTGACCAGATGTTAACCTCTGCTTTAACTCCATTTTGGAAAAAACACATGGTGATCAAACCCCAGCCATAGGACATCAAGGAGAATGGAAACCTGAAGCAGCAGGTGAGGGAACAAGATGTTCCCAAAAGGGGGAGATACACTGAAGTGATCCAGAGTCTTTGGGTCGATTACTCCTGGCCAGACACAGCCTGCTCAGTGTCTGAGCAGTGAGGCTTTGTCTTCTCCCACTGGCAGATGGCATTGGCATACTGTACCACGAGCTTATCCATCCAGGTAAGAGGTTCTGGGAATAGCACAGAGCCCTCGAAAAATCCCAGGTGGCCTCCATGAAGGGGCAGCACATGCATGACATTCTCTCTTTTCTCTGCAAAAGAAAAAGCAGCAGAAAATTCCAGGAAGTTAACATCTTCAAGCTGAGAATGAAAGCATCTTGAATTGCCAGGACAAAGGCTGCCCAGGCCCTGACAGCAATACTTGTATTGCTGTAAGGATGGTCATTCTTTAACAAGTGAGTACCTTTAACCCTCATCCACTGGAACAAGGACTGTTTGCATCAAGTGAAGCTGTACTAAGCTCTGACAGTGCATCAGGCATCTTGCTGCATGGACAGTGAAAAACTCTGTGCTTGCTTCTGTCTGAAAGCAGCTGGGGGTAAATTCTCTGCTCACAGCCTCTGACAGGAAAAGAATGAACCCTGCTTCCCTCCCTGTGCACCTACTCTTGGTGTGATGAAGCAGCAGCAGCTCCCTCTTCTGATCTTCTAAGGATAATTTACCTTTTTCCTTGTTTGAAGATAGACAGCTCAACTCCTTTCAAGGGAGAGATCCCAGTTCAGTGCCAAGTGACACAGCCATGCATGCACTGTCCCCATTTCATCAGCAAAGGGGGCTGTTTATCTGTGCTTCATCCAAGCTGTCACCACCACCCATCTTCCTACTAAATCCCAGTGAGCAATGGAGATGTGAGGAAACCTTCCTTCATCCAAGAATGTAACCTGCTGCTCTCAACACAACCAACAGGTGCCTGAAAGGACTGAACTTCTTCCTGCTCAGGGTTAGCCTTGTTAGCTCCAACAATTGGTGACTTAAAGATGCTTAGCACACCTCCCTCAGCATTACAGATGTAAGGAGGCAAGTCAAGCTGCTTTGACATCAGGAATTATGATGTTGTAAGCAAGCTGAAGGTACAAAAATATGCACAGCTTGAGGAGACTGTTTCAGCATACCTGAAAGAGCTCTTGGAATTGACAGAAGACTCTCATGGACAAGAGGGTCATCAGCAGCATTTACCAACAGAAGAGGAACATAGATCTGCATCAGGAAACATGACATGAAATAAACAAAACAGAAAGGGGTTCATATTTGAATGTCAATCTACCAACTGTAAAAGTATCTCAGCGTAATTCAATTAAGATCTTTTATTTCAGAGTTAATTTTTTCCTCTAACCCAATTGTAAGAAAGAGGCAGAGAGCAAATGGACTGAGTCCCCATTCTTAGAACTGAAATAACTACACCCTTTTTTCACCCTGCATTGCCTTGCACATCAGGCAGCTATTGCCAGCTCTGTTATGGACACCTTGGTTAAAGTCCAGGAAACTCCCTTGGAACATCTCCATTCTTTGGTTCAGTAGAAAAAGGAGGAATTTATCTCAGTTCCACTTTGGCAAAGCTTTGCTCAAGCATCTGCCTGTCAGCATCCTGAGTCTCTTCCACAGTAAGCCTGTCTTCCTTGAAGGTGCAGGCACCCATTTCCCACTTTATCCTCAAGCACTCGGAGCAGTTCAGCTGAATGTGTGGCTTTATCTCCATCTCTTGGGTGCTGCCACGTGCCAGAGTTATAAGCACTCAAGAGCCCAGAGAATTTAACCCCAGTGTTAGAGGTACCAAGATCTGAAATCCCACTCCAATATACTGTGCCTGATTATTTCTGAAAAATCCCAGCTAAGACATCTGCAGGTATCAACAACAGAAACCACAGAGTATTTTCCCTCCAGCACATCGAGCATCCCTGTGCAAGTACTGCAGGCAACTTTCCTCTTCATAGTACTCCTTCAGTGAGCTGTAGCCATGGAATTTCCTGAAACAGAGCAGATTGTCATTAATATCACCTGCTTCAGCCATGTCACTATTACTCTTAAGTGAGGACACATACACAGAAACAAGAATGATGCCTCAACTGTCACAGACAGTTTTTTTTTTTTTAAATACCCAATCTCTTTGCAAAACCGTTTGGCAGCACATGCCTGAATGGTTTCTGTGCTTTCTCAAACATTCTGAGAGCATGGGGAAGTCAAACATGCCAACTGAAGACCAGCAGCCAGCTGGTGTTTCTTTTAAAACACTCCACTTTTACTTAATTGTACAAGTGACTGAAAATGTTAGGATCTGGTTCATCTTTCCCCAAGAGTCTTTTCAAATACAAACCAGCACAGGTTATTAACCTCAAACTTACTAGACAAGTTCCTCAGAATTCACTGTGGTTCCCCTTCTTTGCCAAATACCTTCACACCACCCCAAACCAAGATTTCAGTAAGCCTATATTCAAGTGCCTTTCTTTTTATGTAAGGGATAACACTGCTGTTGGTCCAAACTAGAAAGGCCTCAAGGACGAGGGACAAGCAGAGAAATTTCTCAAGGAATGGATTTTTATAAACAGCCAACCATGGTCCCAGTTTGTCAAAAGTGTCATAGCTTTTTAGCTAACACTTTACAGCTTTATTTTGGAGAGGGGTCAATGCCTGATACAGAACATGCCATGGTATGAACACGGCCACTTCAAGTGCTATGTTACTGTCGAGGACACAGGCAGTAACAGGCTCCTGCTTATTAAAGCAGAGCACTTAATTAGGTGTTAGTATGACAAATAAGAAAGGTTGCATTATCTCAGGCAGCCCTGTTGTGCATTGAGAAAGCAGCAGTGTTTTATGGGGAGAAGATTTTTCAAACAGAGCTAAGGAAAGCCATGAGCAGTTTTAGCTGCTTCCTGCATTCCCCTTTTTTGTTGCTAGAGCTTGGCAGCAGAGCTGGACTCTTCCTGCCTTAGTGAAGGCTGCAGGTTCAGGTGTTACCAATAAATAAATGCCTCCTAGATGACTTTAAAGAAGCTGTGACCATAAACAGTATATTGTTTTTTGTTGTTTTTTTTCTCTGCTAGATTTTCTTTAATGTGGAGGCAAGCAAGAATTTGAAGTCATGTTCACTGTATTTCAGCAGACTCTGACAGGCACAGCAAGAGGCATGCAAGAGCAACACTGGGAAGAGAAGGTACTTGGAGTTCTACAGGGGAGCAGAGAATTGCCTTTCATACCTCATAACGTTATCATCGATCTGCATAAGTGATGTTGCTGTATAGAGCTTGCCCAGATCAGCATCTGACAGGCTTTGTGGCTTCTTCATGTTGTTATCTCCAAAAAGAACTTGCCTGGAAGAGTGACATCAAGAATTACATCCAAATAACACAAGGGCAGCAAAACCATGACCTGTTCAAGGTCAAATGAGTTTACCAAATCTGACAAGATAAGATTAGAAGTGGGCTGCATAAACATGAGGCTTTCTTGGGAGCAAGAACAGCTTACTTGTCCCCTTCCCTTTGCAGCAAGACATAATAAACCCTAGCAGCCTCCTTGTAAGAAAAAATGTTTTCCTCATCTACTGAAAAACTGCATGAGAGGGCCTCTTAAAAGAAACTTCCCAGTACAGAGAGCACTAAAGGTATTTGGACTAGAGGCTACATGTTAGAAGGAGGGTTCTTTGGCTTCAGACCAAACCTGTGGGTGGTTTGGGTGAGAGCACCAGCAATGCTGGGCATAGCATCTCCTGCATCATCTGGTTCTAAAGCTCCCCAGCACAGACTTCAGGCTACCTCACACACAGAAATTACTCAGGGTATTACCTTAGCAGAAAGTTATTTACTATGGATACTTGTCATAATTGGTTATTGACCTCAAGGGAGGATGTGTTTCTTTACCAGAACTTCTTCCCTAACAAACAGAACAAAAGCCATAAGTTGGAAAGGGATTTTTACTCCCTTTGAGAGGCAGCTGGAGGGAGCTGCAGAGCAGGAGGGAGGCTAGGTTTGATTTGGGCAAGGTAGAGCACAAATGATGGAAAAAGTTTATTTAACAAATTTCCCTTCAAGCCAGCACCGGCTTTTTCTGGGTTAAGAATTTAAGTACCTTTTAATGGGAGCTTACCTAACTTCACATGTCAAATTTGTTCAAGTTGTCTAAATATTTGTAAACCTGGAATTAATTACGTGGATCACCCTGCATTGGCTACCCTCCTTCTACAAGTGTTTCATACTGCACAGGAGTGTAAACAAAGAACCAGAACTCTGAAGTGACACATGCCCCTTCAGTGAAATAGGTCATAAGATACTCCCCTCAGGCAACTTCCAATACACACAGATGAGGTACTAGGTTTTGCCTAGAGAGTACCCCCCAGAGAACTTCTGATGGGGAACACATCGAGCATGTCACTTGTTTAGCACACAAAATTCTTTGTTATGCAAGAGCCATGGATCAGCAACAGCAGCACAAGGATCCTACAGTACACTTGCACTCCAGGACAGCAATGTTAAGTGTTTTGCTGGCTACGTGCTCTTTCTAGAGGAACAGCTAGAAGCCAGAGCTACAGGTTTGACTATTTACTTATTTGATAAGCAGCAACTCCATACAGCAGATCTTGAAGATTAGTCCTACCTCAGGTAGGTGGCAGAACAAGAGGCTCCTTCAATAGGGAATTCTTTGGCTAGAAGTGAAACAGATGCAGAACACTCCACTTTGAAGTCTAATTGCAATGTTTTCCTCTGCATGTCTTGTTTATTCATTAGGCAAGTTTCCACAGAACACAAAAAGACAACAATGTCTTTCTTCCAACAAGATGACCAAAGCTTATTTGTCTATTTTACAGTACAATGAGATTGACATGGGCTCACCTTGTCTGTTGGTTCATTTAAAGATCTATCAAGGAACTTGTGCTAAACCTTTCAGGAGTCCTGTTTCAAAGGACCAGGCAGACAAATCCAACATAGCAACTGACCCAATCAATACTGTCAGTGTGAGTGATGTACTGCAATACCTGTGAGAAAGGATGATCTTCTTCATGTTGTCTGCCATGAGGAAGTTATAAAATCTTCTACAATGATCCCACTGCATGAAGGTTTCCTGCGCCCTAGAAAAAACACAGTGCAGAACAAACAAAGCTGTTAATGGAGCTCTTGAAAGATCAGATTAATACACTGTTAACATCTTATGGCAGCCTGGGGGCTGTGTAAACAAACCTCCAGGCCTTCCCTGACACAGTTTAACCTTTTCCAGGAAATGACTTCCACTTTGATGATGTTTGCTAGTATCAGAAAACAGATCTGTAGTCTCATCTTGCACAATGCAATTACCAGTTTTGATCGGAGCATTTAAGAGCCATCAATCAAGATCCATAACACTGACAAGGGGATTTTAGTATCCCTTTGCAGAAGTTGAGTGTAATTTACATAATGGGACTTTCAAGGAAAGGACTAAAACTTGTTGCCCAACAGTGTTGTCTATTGTGTAATACAGCTCTGCAGAGGAAATAATTTGTGCAGATGTTTCCAATATGTACAGATACTATTATTGTTTCATTTCATTGGCAGGAACCACAGGAATAAATCCTAGCTGCAGCTGCAAGTGGCATCTGAGTTGAAGCCTTTACTTATTCTCAAAGCAGAAGAGCACTTCACAGCTTATCTGTTGTTAAAACAGAATTTAAGCCATCCAGAGCTGTGTGAGCTCTGCCAGATACCAGCACTCCTTTGCTATGCAGGGTCATGGGCAGGTTAGAGCTTTACTCCTAGCAGGGTTTGCTGTTACTGAGGGAACACACTATCATTTACTGAGAGACTGAAGAATGCTGGGAGCAGTTTCAGCCACTGAAGCTCTCCTACCACTTAAACATTAACATACCATGAGAACTACTGTGGATTTAGCATGACCTTCCAAGCTACAGCCTGCAAGTCCCCTGCCAGGCAGGAGCAAGCTGTTTTCTTGTAATTAGTTATGCTGGAGAGTGTGGATTAAAAAAAAAGAAAAATCCATTACCTTGTTGTCTAGCTAGGCTATATGTACCACATTTACACCAGGGCAGGGGAATGAAAGAAGATAAGAAAATGCACATTTTTTCGTCCACAAAAGGTTTTCCAAGCAAAACTATTAAGCTATTACAATATGTTTGAAGTTAAAGCTACTTCATTTCCCTGCAGTTTCTGTGGCGTACAGCAGCACTCTCAATGAGAAAAGCTGCAAGCATTAAAGAAAAACATAGGCAGGTTCCAGTATTTTGAGGATTGCCCAGGTTTCAGAGCTGAGGTCTCTCCCCACAGCCTGTAGCTACGGTGAAGATGCATTCCACAAGATCAAGAAGCAGAATCAAGCCTATGCAGGCAGAGATTAAGGAATAAGGAGACCTGTCCCTGTTTAGCCTCAGGGAACACATTCCCTAGACTCTGTGTTAATTCAGTGAACTAAGAGTCTTATTGTTCTGGCAGATCCTAGTATTGCTGTTGTTCTGGAGAGGCTTTCCTATTTGAGATCCTTGGTTCACCTTGCTCGCTAAAACTTCTTTCCTTCACTTATCAAAGTTATTTGGGGAATAAATGCTGGACAAGCCAATATTAAAAAAGCAAACAAACCAACTAAAAAAAACTGTACACTAACTGGTCATGTTAGTGGGGTAATCCACTTCCATGTAGCCCTGAAGGCTGAAGAGAGCTACTTTAATGTACCAGACCAAGTCTGGGAAGGCAGTGGCTTCATCATTTTACCTGGAGGTGCTTTGGACCTCCTCCCTCCCACTCCAATAACCAGGGCACAAGGCCCTCCCTCCTCCTGTCTTTTGCTCTGTAGATGTTGGTTTCCCCTAGCTCTTCAGCTAATTAGCACTTAGAGCAGATGCAGATATTAGGGAGGGAGACACAAGACCTGCAAAGCCTTCCTGCTGGCTGTCCAGTAATACAGAGCAGATGTTTTGTGGCAGGAGGTTTGCTAGGAGATGTTTACCCAGCAGGTGGAGGCAAGAGCTCAATAATCCACACAGCCCACACAATGGGGTGCATTAAACTCAGGGGAAAAAAACCCAGAAAGTTGTTTTTCCAAACAAATATCCAAGTGGAGAATTGTTAATCAGGTTGTCCTTGCCATGCAAGCATAACAGCATTACTCACAACAGCATTTTGGAGATCAGGAATACAATATTGCATAATTGTAGAAGATGAACCAAGTGGATCTCAGCCAGGTATTATCCCTGCAAACCCTGTCTGATGGTTGCAATTAAGGAGTTGGCTTCAAAAGGATGCTCTGTGCCAGAACCCCAGGACAGCTAAGAACATTTTACTTGAAACAAAACAGAACAGCTGTTCCTGTAGCATCTGTTCAGATTTTAAGGGTGTGAACTAGCAGCAGATTATACACTTTTTTAGCAGTAGTCACATCTGACCTCAAAAAGGGATTAGATAGCTGGAATATTACATGCATATCAAACTTTTACTCACATCTTAGTGTTCCAGAAAAGCTTTTTGCTTTTACCTGTAAGAGCCTGACTCATAATAGTTGTGTTCAGATTGCTGAATAACAAACTGGTCCCTACACAGTGTGAGCATCAGGAGTTCCAGCTACCCTAACCAGACTGTGAGGCTGAGTTCTATAGCAAGCCCCTCACAGACCTGCCACAGTTTCACCATTTGTATCAGCCCAAAGGGTCTTGACCCAGATACCTGAGTCTCAACAGTCCCTTTTGCCTTGTATGTAGTCTCACAGCTCAAAACTGCAGAGTCAGCTACCCCTTTGTAATTGTCCATACATACAGACAGGGAAAATTGAAAACAGCAGCTTAGCCAGCCCAGTGTTTTAATCTTTGTTAGCTGTGCATACTTGGAAAGGTTAAAGTACATTACTTGAGTCCAGTTTTCAAGCAGCACTGCTGTGCCTGGACCCTCCTTCAGTACATGCAGGTGAAACCATCACAGCTCCTTAAATGCCACAGCCTTGGCTTCCAGGTGGGGAGACATTAATATTTTCAGACTTTATGGCTGTAATACTTTCCCTCCCCACCTTCCCCACTCCTGTAACACAGCTGCAAGCACCTCTCCCCATCCCCTGATCAGCCCACAGCACTGTTTCAGTGACAGACTAAGAGGGAACACAGACTGACAGACACTGTGCTGTGTCTTTCCAGTCTCCCCAGGTAGGAGCTGCCAGATGAAACTGCACACTGAAGCCAAACAAGCTATTATGAACCACGGGATGTTTCTCAGAGTGATGAGACAGTGTAAACTATTGCTTGCAAAGCTGGCAGCAGCTCAGCAGCTGGTCATGCTGCCCAGCCTGCCTGGTTAATTACACCAGGACTGCACAGGGAATGCCTCCTCTTAGGACAGTATAGCCATGAGACAGCATCACATGCACAGCCCAGAAGCTGCCAGCATGTACCTGGCCAGGTACACAAAACCTGTTTGCATTGCTGACAAAGTTTACTTGTGCTTGCAAGTCAACAGAGCTTCAGGTGCTCCTGCCATCCTACACAGTCTGTCAGACCAGTTCAGTGCAAGAGAAACATCCATCTTCACCTTGCCCTTCCAAAGATCTGCCCACTCCTGCACTCCCAGAGGAGAGCAGTGTGGAGAAGGCTCCAGACCCACCTCAATGCACTGTACCCCTGGCACACACTGACACAGCACAGGACTCGCTCCTGGTTGGCCTGGCTCTCTCCCAGGTATTTGCACACTATGTTCCCACCCAGGCTGAAGCCCACAACAACCAGCTGGGTCTGAGGGTAGGTCTTCTTGATGTAATTCACCATGGCACCAAACTCCCAGGTACATCCTAGAAAGAAGAACAAAGTTAAAAATCATCCTCTTATATATTTAAATTCTCACTTGAAGCTTCAGTTGCGTGCTTCGAATTCAGCTTCTTACCCTTTCTGACTTTTCAATAGCCTTAAGGTTTTAACAGCTCTGGTTCACATGTGTTCATACATCTGTGAGTCCTGTGGAGCTTAGCTCATGCTTAGTTCTGACAGAGTGCCAAAGCAAGATGAAATTTAGTTGCTTAAAAATTGTAATGACAGTTAATGTAACAATCAAAACTCTTCCTTTCTAAAAAGCAGAGTCCTGCAGCTCTGGGCTTGACATTACCATGCAAGAGCAGCACACATCATTACTTTCCTGAGGCAGTTTGCCACTTCTGAAGTGAAGTGGGGTATTTGGAATGCAGTTTGCTCCTTTGTTTCTAGCAAAACTGTCATGGATTCCTAAACCCGCACTGCTGTGGAGAGGGGAAAGGAGCAGCTTGTCAGGAAGACAAGCTGCTGCACAGTCTGACTGAACAGGTGATCTCTGGAATCAGGGAGAAGGGTTTAAAGCAGAGATATTCAACCCTTTGCAACCAGTGAACAGGTAAAGATTGTGCAGCTCCCTGAAAGACACATGAGCATCCCTACATTGAGAGAACAGTTAAATGTCTCTACACAGATCTGTTCCACTGTCAGCAAACACCCACTTGTGTCCCACAGGCTGCAGGCACTGAGGGATCCAGTTTCTGGTAGTGCTGGCATCCTTCAATTGTTTGACAGACTAAGGCCTCCACACATACAACAATCTGAGTACCTACAACATTTCCTGCTTGTGAGTATGGGAAAAGGAGATACAGAGAAGCAGCTGCAGTAGTGATGGCATTAGTACACTGGTATCAACTGTTTATGCAGCTTGTTAACCTTCCCTTTGGATTTGAGGCTGCAAACCACAGAAGGCATCACATGAACAACAGAAATGTAACTCCAGATGTTTCTTCCTGTCCAGAGTCAGAAACTCAGCTCTATCCTGTCCAGGGAGATAAATCCTAGGATTCCAGCATTCCACTAACCTAATGCTGTTCCACACTGCCCCCACCCAGCTGTACCATCCTCAGCAGACATCAGACTCCAACTTTACCTAGCTCTGGAGTAAAGTCTGAGCACCAGGGCTTGTTTGCTTCAAGGGAACAGCAAGCTCCTGGCTGAGTGTTTCAGCAGGGTTAGGGCACTTCCATTAAGAATCTTCAAGACAACAAATTCTGCACTGCTCTGGTTTCCTCTGGAAGGAGCTAGCACTCAAAATACTTAAGTACTTGACCTTTGTGATTTCAGGGCAGCTCAGAAATCCAAAACTAAAAAAGCAACAGGTTGTCAAGCTTGATGTAGAGGCTGGGATTCAGCGAATCCCAAATTTAGGCTACTTGCTCCTCAACAAGTATGCCTGGAATATAGCAAAGCTAAAAGGGCACTGAGTTATTTGGGTAGGAGGCAGAGTAAAGTCTACTGGACTTGCTGGCACTTTACTTTACAAGCAACTCTGCCAAGTGATTTACTGTCTTACTCAAAGGAAGTGCTAGGCATTCTTTGCCCTTTCCAAGGCTATAAAAGACTCAGAAAGGTATGTCTCAAGAGATGCACTACAGAATAACACTCTAAGGCCTAAAGCAAAGCTCCATGAAAGCAAACTCTTAACTTTTATCAAAATAGAAAATGCTTTAACAAGGACAAATTTAGTTTTCAAGACATGGTAGTCTTGCAGTTGTTAACAGCCTAGGGCCTCACTACAAATTAGGGTACTTGGTATTCCTGAAGTGTCTCTCAAAGAGAAGTATATTTAATAATTCTAAAACAAGCAAGAAAGCATTACACTTATTTGCCTGACAGACTCAGCATCTCAAAGCACAAATTTCTGTTTTGACAATTTAACTGTTCAAGATAACTATTCTGTTAATCCAAAATCTAGCAGCAGCTTAGCTAACTTTAAAAAATAAAACCTAACACAAGTCTGCTAAACACACAGTTGACAGGGTACCCATAATTACTTACAGTAAAGAGGGAGATGAGGGCTCAAGAGAGCTCAGGAACAAGCAGATTAGGTCACAGGCAAAGAGGCCCCATTCTACAAAGATCACATTACTCACCAAAAGGGCAATTAAGACTAGCTGGAGTCACCCTTCACACAGTTTCAAATAATTTATTCCTTTTAATTTCTAGGTTAAGAAAGACTTCCTTAGACTCAAGGTGAGAGCCATAATCATGGCAGTTAAACACTACCACTTCTGTAGCTTTACTGTCATACTCCTAAACTGTTGCTGTTGTTGACTTGTTACATCCAGGAGTAAATCCTCACGTGTGCCTCCTAAGATATAAATGTACTTTCTGGAGAGGCTGGTACAAGCTCCTCCCAGGTTGCATTTTACAAAGCCTCAGAAGTGGCATTTATCCTTCAGAGACAGGTTTGTTTCACATCCCATGATACTGGCAAATTCGGTATCTCTAAAATAATTTGAACAGGCTCTGGGTAGGCACAACAGGGTTTTTTTTCCCCAAAAGGTTTTCTTACAAAAAACTGCCTCCTTGATGAGAATACATGAGCTGGCAGAAGAGACAAAAGTGAATTTAGTACTAGCCTCCTCTCTTCCTCCCATCTAAGTTCAGTTTAGTTCTTAAGGAACAGCACAAAACTGTTTTACCCCCACTGGGGTACAGCAGTTCTGTTATCCTGAAGGAGGCTGATCAACCCCTAGAAGTTTCCCTTTCAAGTTCTATGAGCTTGAAAAGAAGTTCCCCAGGTGCCATGAAGTACCTACCATAGGTGAACATCCGTGGTGAAGTGAGCTCAATGTTTGGCAGGGCTCCCAAGTGATTCAGGACAGCACATCTGTACCCATTTTTCTGGGCATAGTCAACAAAGGTGCGGATGTACTGCTTCTCACTGTGGTTAGCAATCCCCGGGCAGATCACCATCGTGACATCCTCTGTGCTCAGAAAGAGAGGGAAGTTAAGTAAATGTCACTTCATGCAAATTAAGAGAGTCAGAAGGTTTCCGTTTCAGACCCGTGGGAAACCACCTACCACAAGCAAGCTAGAATTCCTGCTAGTCTGCCAAAAATCCTGTATGGGACAGAAGACCAGCAGCTCTAGTGCTACAGATGTGAAAAGGTAATTCATGCTATGGGAGATGAACAGTTTTTAACTTCAGGGAAAGCTGTGCAAACAGTTCTCCAGGCCCTGCCTAGAGACCAAGAGTACATTTTTCCGTCTGAAGGACATTTTTGATGTTACACATGCTCTGCCTTCTGACAGCCTGTTGTGACTGTGATGTGTGTGGGAGCTGTGGAGCTCAACACTCCAAGTAGACTGGTTATGCTATTTCCCCCTCATTTCCCTTCTAGAGCTGGGTGTAATACAGACCTTCCAAATGAAGCTCTGCCAAGCACAGACATTCTGATCAGCTGACATTAACCATCATCTACTTTGTGGCTAATCTAATGATATTTGATCTGCTGACACTGTTCACTAGTTTAACAAGATATCATTTCATCAACCAAGAAAGTAATTGCTGTAATTCAAGTAAGCACAGTAAATTACATTCAGGATTATCATATGCACTTCAAATTAACTGTAACTCTCATGTGCAAAGCTCCAGCATTACCAGCTCTAGCCACTAAATTTTTATCTCATTAGAAAAGCACTGCTCAGATTCTCTCCAGCAATAAAGATAACAGTAACTGTTCTAGTGTAGCATTGTACCACGAAAATCTCAATATTGTTTTGAAAGAGAAATCTGCCTTTTCTGAGGGCCAAATGGGAGCCCTGGGCTCTATCCTCATGTGTCCCCCAGAGCACAGGGTCAAGGTTAGCAGCTAGATGCAGCCAGCAGCTGTTGGACTGACCTCCAGTGCAGTGCTCAGAGCGTGGCTCAAAGAGATCAAAGGTGGCCGTCGCTCCATCTGGCATCGTGAGGTACTTGCGGAGTCCATATGGATGTGGTGATCTCACTCGCCCCATTTTTCCATAGAGAGCTGTCTGGATATGTCCACTCTTTCCCCAGATGAGGGGTGGAATGTACCTGAAAGGCAGTAATTGAATTGCTTAGCCCTGCTGTGCTAACGAGCCCTTGAGAACACATAAGCACTCCCGTAACAAATCGCTCACCAGCTCCCAAATATAGTAACAAATATGGAATCGTTCTTGCTCTGACTGAACTGGCAGCAGTGATCTTTGCAGCCTTACACAAGAGGAAAGACCAAAACACTCTCAAAGTTAAAAAATCAGCACTGATAGCAGCAGCAGAAGCCAAACCCCAGACATTCCCTATATTGAGATGTTAGAGGAACAAATGCTTCTCACTAAATACACAGAGGCCTTGTGCCTCGGTGAGATTGGGACTGCATGTTGCCAACCAACCAAAGTGACCTCCAGAACTGTACAATGCTGTAAATCTGTTTTAATTGAAACACTGAAGCCTCCAGGGTTGAGCCACAGGGTTGAACTTGTGTGAGCACTTGACTGTACAAGCCAGTGGCAGAAACAGAATTTACACCAAATTCCAGAAAACTGGAAGTCCCGTGACTTGCTAGTTGGGACCATTTTACACAGAACTGCTTTACTAAGTTTTAAGCAAAGAGCACAGTACAGTTGACTTTTCCTTTCAGAATTAGGTAAAAGTTGAGTCAGTGTTAAGAGAAGAAGTCAGGACTGACCCAACTCCACCAAATAACAAATCCCTTTCAGCAAGAGGGGTGAATCTACCAATTACTTATGCTTATCAAGGGTATATTAAAGCTATATGACAAAGTAGATTGTCTCTCTTTTCCTGGCTTACAGGCCCTCAAAAGATATGCGAGAAACACAGCTATGAGCTGGAAAGCATTAAAGGCTTAGTTATCAGATTTTTTTAGCACAAACAGAGCTGCAAGTGGTTTAACAGGAAACATACTGTGCCCTAGCACCACCACCATGTGGGCAAGTCACCTGGTCACTCAGCAAAGGAGACTGAGCCAAGGCTTTGAAAAAGAGAGTTACATCAACTCTGAGCAGGAAAGCATGAAAGATTTATTGTTGAGGAGAACAGCAGTACCAAGGGACACATTTCCAATTAAAGAACTGTGGTTGCTGGTGCACAGAAGAAGCTTGAGAGCTTCTGACTCCACCTTGGATCCTGAGGGATTAGCAACTCCCTCCCTGTTGTGTTCAGGGCTTCCTGCAATTATTCCTTTTGAGTTTTGGAGAGCATACAAAGCAGAAATCATGTTCTCCCCTGTTCACAAAAAACTAGGCAACTCAGGACTCAAGTTTACTACTTAAGCCCATAATCCACTAGAATGTGACAGAAACTACCTTTGTGCTCTGACACTACCTACTCATACAGCTGGACCTTTCCCCATGCAACTCCCTCTTCCCCCGCACGCTCCTTAAAAAGACTTCCTATCAAATAAAAAACTATTTAGGGTTTTTTAGCTAGACAAGAGCAGCAGTATGCCCTCTTTCTCCCCATTCTTTTCCCTCATCTCTGAGAGGGATTTCTTACAGTCAAAGCAACACAACAGTTTGCTGTAGTTTCACTCATTTTTTGCAAGTGCATTTCCCAAAGAGATCCAAACCAGATTTCTGGAGAAGCTGATATTGCTTCAATAAAGGCTGGAAAAGCTGCCAGCTGATGCTCACAGCCTTGTAAGTTAGCCCTCAGTGCATTCTGGATTTGATCACTCAACTACAAAGCTTTTCAAAGGGATGCAGGCAAGGCCAGGAGCAGCACCCTTCTTCTGTCAGCCCAGCATTTCTGAAATGGGTCTCACCATGCACAACTGTGCAGATTCCCAGCACTGACAGAGGCTGGACAAGCTCATCCTCTGCAAGAGCTGCTAGAGGTGGAAAGCAGTCAGTGGGTCCATTCTCACAATTCAGGGTAGATATCCATTGGGATAGGGCAGTCAAACTAAACCAGGCTGCACAAGAGCTGCACATGGTTCTGCTCAAGTCACAAACAGCTCAGTTCAAGGGTTCTGAACACAGCTATTATGCCAGATGGAAAAGAAACTGCTCTCTTAACATGAGGAAAACAGCTGGCTTCACTCCAGTCATTTACTGTACCACCAGTTCATGTTAGTAGCCATACTCCACACTAGACAGTGCTTGACTGGCTTTTTGTCTTTTTCTCTCAGAGTCATCCTTTACAGATAGAGTTTGCCAGCACCTTCTGAGGGGAGCTGACAAATACAACCTATAATAAGAATTTGCAGCTCCTTTAGAAGAGACTCAGACGTCAACATGGCTACAGGGTTTCTAATCTTGGGTGAGAACACGCATTGGAAAGTTTTGGTGATTCTGCTTCCATAGAGTGCTTTTCAAATCAAAAACTATTCCCAAATTTTTCCCTATAGAGCTAACAGGGAAGCAATTTGTCCAGCTATAGCAGCTAAGTTACACAGCTCTTACCGGTTACTGCTACCGTGAAAAAAAACAAACCAAACCAAAAACCAAGGCTCTCTGCAAGCACCAATCCTATCCTCATGTTTAATCTACAGTTCAGTTTCCAGCTATAGGTTACAGCCAACCACTGGAACAGATACAGCAGCACATACCACAGGATGTTGCTGGAGATGAAATCAGAATAGCCTTCAAAGCCTTACCACTACTGCCAGAGTCTAAACAAAGGCAAATGGTTTCAAGCAGTTCCCAAGAGTGCACTGCTTCCCACAGCCTGCTTCTTTGGGTCACTGATGGTTTCTCTGGGGAAAGAAACCCCCACACCTGTCTTTGCATAACCCAGCTGGAGGTTATCTAAGTATTGATCTGCAATAAATCAAACCTTTATACTGCTTTTACAGGCAAACAGCACATGCAGTTTCCTTGACATCCTTGTTTTAAGGCAGGAATACCTTTTGCTCCATCCATAATGATGGTCAAGTGACAACTTCAGTTTCCATATTTCCCTCAAAGCTAAAACTGTGAAACGCTATGGACAAGGGAACATCCACTGTTGCTCCCTGCAAAATGCACAAGTGTTTGAGCATCCTACAGACCAAGTAAAATGCTCAGCTTATCTTTTATTATGCTAACTCCAGTCAGCTGCTTAAGCCTGTGGCAAAGATGGCTTGTGTTAGTCACTCTACATTCTTTTAGATAAATATTCAAAGGCCAAGCTTCAGCATGAGCAATGTGCATAGTATTCTGATGCAGAGATTTGTAACTTCTACCGAGGCATTAAGTATATTTCTAGTTTGCACTTAAGTTTTAAAGCAGTTGAAGCTCTGAAATACATGCAAGTATTCTGTGCTCAGACAGAAGCTTGTTATCTCATCAGTCTTTCTTCTTAGGCCCATCAGCCAAAGACCAACAGACTTGTGAGGCAAAACACACCCTTAAAGTATCCAGGCTTGGGAGACTGAACACCACAAGACTTTAACAGGGAAAGGGAAGAAAGCGGCCCAGATAGATCTTGTATTATTAGTGAAAAACTAAGACAGATTAGAACTTACCTTACCAGATTGATGCAAAACCAAGCAGCAAATAAAAATATTACTTCTGTTTACCAAGACAAGTTGCCAATCTAACCTACTACAAAACCCTGTAAAGCCTTTACAGTAAGAGTGATTCCTCTTTTACTGAATTTAGGTAAAAATATATTCTCAGCTGAGGACAAGGTATTCCTTATAATCTATAGCAGAATCAGACATATGATCTGCCTGTCACTATTTCTGTTGACCCTCCATTTTGCCAATGGGCAAATCTATTTTTGTCATCTCCATGTGACTTTTATGTCTTTCACTGAGACAAAGTCTCCAAGAATGTCCAAGAGAAAGTATTGAGCCTAATGGTGCAAGACTGTACAAGACTGAAGGATGGGTCATCTTTTTACACAGGGTTTGTGTGGACTTTTAGCTAGCTTTTACTAAACCCATTCAAAGAAGAGAGCATGGATAGAACTCTTCAGTCAAGAAGGTGCATGATACCACACTGGTGAGGGAGAAAACTTGCCAGGAATTGTGCAAAAGCCTTTACCCTCTGAAAGGACAAAAGACCGTTTTTATTTAAATCTATTATGTAAAAAGCAGTTCCTAAAAAGCAGTTCCAGAGACATTTCTATCCTCAACCTAGCTGAAAAAAACTAACTTCCCAGAGCTGATAGCAAGAGCTATAACAGATCATTTCGTAGTGAAGTCAACATTCCTCCTGGCAAACAGCTGAAAAAAGATGCCTCTCCAAAACAATCCTCCTGAAGACAGAAGAGCAGGTACTCAGGGCATTCTTCTTGTGGTTTACCTTAAGAAAACAAGCTCAGCAGGATGCAAGACAGGGAAACACAACCATGCAGACTAAGCAACTAAGTAGTATTCAGTCCAAGGTGCAACTGCATACTGCCCTTCAGATTTTATGCTAAAACTATAATCACTGCTAAATTTAACCATGTCTTCCAAACAAGGGTCCTTCACTCAAAAGCAGGTGGCTTCCCTCCAGCATTGATAAGAAGTAGAAACAAGGAAAAGTGTTCAAGGACACAACAGACTTTCAACTCCTTCCTCTCTGATATAAATTGAAGAGGTTCTGAAAAGCCGTGTACTGCAGAGATTACTCCAGCACAGCAAGGAGAGGGTTCAGAACATATTCCTCAGTGTCTCATTTGAGAGAAGCTGCTCCCACATGCACAAAAGCCCAGGAACAGACACCCTGTCCATAAGCAGCACTTCCACTGCTAAGCAATAGTGGCTTACAGTGACAGGAGCTGAGCAGTGAACACCAGCCAGGAGGACCTCTTGCCAAGGCCACCACACAAGGACAAGGACAGCATAACACAACCCAGACAGGCATGTACTGATAAAAAAAAAATCCAAAGAAACAGTTGTGTTGTACCAAAAATTGAGATCTTTATTTCTGTGAACCAAAAATGGCTTCTGAGCTTTCTCCAGACCCAAAGGCTTTTAACTGATTCATTTCCCTGTTTTGATTTGCTCAGTTGCAATAGATAGCAGGCACTCTGAATAAAGAAATATTCAAAGCAGTTATGTCTTCCAGTAACCAGCCCTGTAACTTCCAGTAATAGGACTCTGCAACAGAAGGCAGACAGGAGAACAGGCCTGGGGATGGTATTTACTTATTATGGAAGGTCACTTACACGGCCCAACAAGCACAGAGTTCATCACTCTTAAGTGGCTACGTGAATTCAGAGCCAGTTACATAAATCTGCTCACCAATGTTAGTGTTTGAGCTCCAAAACTGCATTTCAGCTGTGCAGCACAGTCTCACATCCTTATAGGCAGCTTCCCACAGTGCTGGAGAAAAGACAATTCCTAGGTGTTCTCAAAATTTTCTCCTAGCATTTTAATTTTTAAAATAATTCCAGCATGTGATTGTAGATTAAGTTTAGTGGCTCTCAGGCAGTAGATTATCATTTTAGAGCACATACATAATCCAGTATGCAGGAATTTAGGAAAGCAGCAGCTGTATAAGCAGCTCACACAAAGCACATAAAAACTGTGCTATTTTTATTAGCAGGCATCAGCATTCAGGTCCTCAAAGATGTGAAGTGGAATGGAAGTTCAGCAACAGGCTTATTTCTGGAGCATTGCTTCATTTCATCTGAGCAGATTAGCACTTTAAACATTAACTCTTACATGGCCTTTATGTGCTATAGCACCCTGGATACTGATGGCAAGAAAACAGCCTACAACTTGTCACTGTCAGGACATTCTAAGAACTTTTGCCTGCATTACAACAGGTAAGAGATTATTATTCCCCTCTACAGTGCAGTTTGGAGGTATTTAAAGAGTGCTTTACAAAAATCAAACTTTGTTTGAGCCTTGTCCTTTATTTGACACTAGGGAATGAAAACTGAATTCCAATCAAGGAAGATCACATCAAAGTCTGCAGGGTTCAACCCTCGACCCCAAATATGGAGAAAGCATCTTTTTCTGCATCAGCTTAGCTAAACTGCTCAATGTGATGAGGACACAGTAAAAAAATTGCTACAAAAAAATTTTAAGCAAGTTGTGGAGCTTCCACATTGCCTGAGTCTCAAAAAAGAAACAAATAGAGTAGAAGTGTTTGTTTGCTGCCCACAGGATCCGTATGAAGTCAGAACTATTTAAAAGTACAGACTGGTCTCCTTGGCTAAACCACCTCCTTCACCATTTAGGAAGTGCTCATCACCCCCCTCCTCCCCCCACCAGTGACTACAAGTATTTTAGTCAAAACAAGGCATGAGGATTTACAGCACTTAGAATCTTCCTTGCTGATAAGAGCTGGAAAACACAAGGCTGCTGCCAATGCCACAGCACCCAGCAAAAACTCAGACCCCCCCCGAGGCTGCTTCTCTGCAAGGTCAATGCTTCAACTTACCAACAGGGAGCTGCCATTCTCCTCTACCTCTCAGCATGCTCACCTGCCAAAGCTTCAGGGGTAACACTGTTCTTCTAGTTTAATATTCTCCTGGAAGTGTTCCTCCCAGAGTAAAACACCTAGGATTTGACAGGGATCAAACACTGCTTGCTATCAGGGGGAAGAAAAGAACACTGAAAAGCTTGAAGACAGCTTTTCTGACTACTCATCTCCTTGCATCTATGAGAAAAGCAGTGACAGTGTAAAAGAGTCTTCTGGTACCAGGCAGTCTGCTCACCCAGCACAGGTTGGTGTGCAAACAAAGGATAAAAAGGATCTGGGCTGGATCTTTGACAGTGTTTACTAACAGGCTTGACAGTCATTTGCCTCAATCTTTGAGAAGTTTGCCTTTACTGATGATAAAAAGTGTGCAGACAACAAGGATAATTATTTTCGATACAGATGACACGTGCCACATCTCTACAGAAATAAAGATACACACACTTTGTTAGAATAAACTGTAAACAGCCAAAAATGTCTAGCCTTGTACAGCAAGCACTGGCCAAATTTATCCTCATGAATCAAAAAGCCTGCACTGCATTTCTACAGGAATAAGAGCAGATGAAGGACTTTCTGTACCCTTTTGAAAGACAGGAAAAGGACACAGCTGCCACCAGCAGTTAGGCCCAAGTGCTCAAGGGCACCAACTGCTCTGCTGAATTGCAAGAGCTTCCATACAAGAAGCAGCCATTTGAATGGAAAAGGGTCTGAATATGCTACTCCACTTGGTAAGCCAAAGAACAGAGCTGGACAGGGTCAGAGGAATGCAAAAAGGGGTAAGAGAACATGAGCTCTAGAAAGACAGATTCTCCTGCTTCCCAGTGTTTGGTAGATGTGTACAAAGTTTCTGGCAGTTTACAGAACTGTAAAAACCAGTACTAACATCTACAAGTACAAGGTACCTGGCACACAGCCATCTCAGGCAGCTTTACAGTTCAAAGTTCTTAAATTATTCATCCACCACCACTTGGCTTACGGAACGACACCACAGTCAGAATACACTGAATTAGACCAGAGGTGAGGATTGTGCCATAAAGGGAAAACACAGGCCAAAAGTGTTTATTCTAAGAGTTTTTAAACACCTGCACAGATAGCAGAAACAGGCAACGTTATTCTTTCTCCCTGCCAGCCTGTTTTTCACAGCAGTGTCCTCACCCCTTCCTCCCTTAAGCAGGAGCTGAACAAAGCAGGTCTGAAAGCCAGTTCACAGCTATGAACATTCCTCTGCACACAAGAATTGGTCTTATAACAGATCTGACAGCAAACCCAGTACTAATATAACAGAAGGGATTGCTGGGCTACTTATTTTGCTTTCATGGTAGAATCTGAATAGAGCTGCTTAATCAGCTTTCCTAACACTCTGAATAATTAGCAAGTAATCAAAGCTTTGCAAGATTTTTCGGTGGAGTATGGCACAAGCTGTTTTCACATAGCTTTTTCCTAATTATCCTACAAACTCTTTCATGCATAATTGCTGGAATTTAAATACATTTGTTCCCCTTTAGTCTCCAGGTGACTTTCATGCCTAAAGACAGATTTGAATTTTTAAAAAATTTCTATATTGAAAAAAAAGTCTGTGATAATATCACTAGAACAGTAAAAAGAAATAACTAGATATACATCTTAAAGCTGTCTTTCTTGTAAACGCTTTCAATTCCCAACAGCAATTACATTCCCAACAGTCCTGTCTTCTTTAACAGAGACAGAGGTACCAGGACTGAATAGCTACCTATTCACACATTTTTTTCTGGTTTGTTTTAGCTTTGTTCACTTCCTTTTGTCATGGAAGTCTTTCAGAGAATATTTTGCCCAAGAATCAGGTATTGGAGATGACTGTTATAGTTTTCACATAAGCTGGCCAAGCTTGAGCTCTGCTGATCCAGAGAAAGCAAACAACCCAGACTTGCACACTATTAACACCAGGGCTCTGCAAGCAGCTCATCTCTCCTGCAATTAATGCACAACAGATGTCTCAACACTGCTGGACACGTTCTGCATTTTCACTCTTTTTGGGAATGCTTTGATCTCCAACTGAAAGTCAAAGACATGGCCCTAATACAGCAGTGCCAGGAGCCTGTGCTGTAAGAACAGAGTTGAAATAGCAGGAAAATGGACTCTAAATTGGCTTACAATCATAATTTCCAAAGACCAGCTTGATACTAGTATGCCTTCAAGGCTGGTAATCAGCACAGCTTCATGCTCCTTCAGTGACTAGGGACATGTCATACTGCAGTGCAACACTGGGATGGCAAGTACCTGAAGTACCAAGTAACTCAAACCTCAACACATTTTTTAGGAAAGGAATTGCTTTGCAGTTAAGGCAGTAGACAGAGTCAAGAATCCAAACACATTTATGTTACCACTAACCTGGAGAGCATCACAGAACCCTCTCTGGGTTCCAATTTCAACAGATAATGCTTTGTTTCCTCTAAAAGTTTACAGACCCCATGGCCTAACATCTTATACCTTATATAATCAAGGCACCTAACACAGCACCACTAAAAGCCTCTCATCTCCCCTAAAATGACTATCCTTAAGTCAGCTTGACTTTTGAGATCCAAAAGGAAAGTTCATGCAGCTGCACTCAGCACTTACTATATAATTGATGTACTTAGAGCTTCTAAATAGGACTTGCAAGTTTTCAAAGTGATTGCAGAAGAGAAATACTGTAATCAAAGTCCTTGTCCCTCCAAAGCCTCATGAAATTGTACTAAATGCTTGCTATTATTGGAGAATGTTCTTGGTGAAGATAAGGGCAGCTGCACTGATTCTGGAGGTCTTGGAATGGAAGATCAGGGATCAGCCTGCTCAAATACACAGCTGACACAAGGTCAATTTGAAAGTGTATTCAACAGGCTTAGAGCTGGCCTCTATGTCATTACTTTATTAAACTAGTTAGGATGTGCTCTACCAGTAATAAATTTCATTAGTTTTCAATCAACTTGAAGTACTTCAGATAAGAGCAGGCACTTTAAAACTAATAGCCAACCCTGTGTTCATTATAAGGGCACTGACACACCATGAAAATGTTTCCTTCCTGTAAGCCCCAACAGATTCCTTCCCTAATAAAAAGGAGTACAAGAACATGAACAAGTGCTGACTGCATCCATCCCTCCCCCATTGCCAAAGACTAAAGTGGACTATTGGTGCTGGTATAGTAGAATATCAGCATACAGTCCTATAAAGATGAACAGTGATGACTTTTTCTAGGCTTTTGTGGAAAACTCCACACAAGGCTTGGTCATAAATCCAATATAAATATAGAGACAATAAAGAAATGCTTGACTTAGAAAATATTTACTTTAGTAAAGGTATACCCTGACATTCACTTGAACCAAAGTCGAAGAAACACATGAGGAAGAATGGATAAGTGCAGCTCTTCTTCCTATAATACAGGTCAACATGGAAAAAATATACTTACTCTTTGGTCAAAAGTGGGCAGGATTTGAGCAGAAAGCGAGCCAAAGCAGAGTCCTGGTAAATGAGTTCAGGAGGGGCAGTCGGGCTTTTTAAATTCAAGCAGCGAACAATAACATACAGAACAGCAGCAACTGCAGCTAGCTTCACCCCATCAAACACTGCTGGCAGCTCAGAGGTTTCCAATATTGCACTCATTTTCAGCCTGGAGATAAAAAACAAGATTAAAGCTCTTAGAAATACAGCGTTGAGTATGAATATCAACTGTCATGTTAAATATACAATTGTGCTAACCAACTAAATTTGTCAGTCAACACTGCCAGGAAATCCTAGCACACCAACTCAGACTAGCAACTTCTAAGCTGGAAGAAAATTTAATTGGTATTGTTCTAATCATCCTGACCAACAGAAGAAAAATGATCAGCTGTGAAGGAGATTTATTCCTAATCAGTGCTGCCCTGGAATTGCACCAGTGTCTCAGGTGTCAGGCCCTGGTCCACAGCCAGTCCATACACGCAGGGTCTTGGCCAAGACTACCCAGGTCAAACAGAAGCTGGGTGAGAAGCCAGGCTATAAAGACCCCTCATGAGCTTTGGACATGTGTTCCTTCACAGGTGTACAAGCCTGTGCTTTTCAAGGTGTTCTTGAAAAGGAGCACCTGAAAGAGCTACTGTGTTAGTTCCTCAGCCTGAGTCTTGCAGTTCCATGAGAACACCGGCACTAAATCCTGCCTGCACTTAAGATGGTCACTTTATGTACTGGCATTTTCAGCATTTCTTTTTATTCACTGCAGTTCTGCAGCTGAAGGACTAGATTAATATCTACTCTTTCAAGGGCTTCAGAGTAAAGGAACAGAAGCAGAGAAGCATAAAAAAATATATCCCTCCAGCTTAAGGTCAAATTCTTAACCTGATCCAGCTTATTTTGAACATACAGCTCCAACAGCTGGCTGCATTTATTGTTGAAGGGACAGGTTTTTCCCTGGGTCTTTCCTAAGGCACATGGGTAACCCAAGTAAGATAAGTGACAAGCCAAGTCTTACCAATTTCAATTTTCTTCAAGCTAGAAAAGTTGCCAGTCCTCAGCAGACCTGCCACCGATTCACACGATGCCCAAGCTATCCTGTGAGTGTGGGGGGGAAAGCAAATAGATTATTACTGATAAAACTGCATTTCTCAGCTGGAAAGGATGAACACAAATTTAAACAAAGGTCCCATTGCAGACATGGCAAGCTTTTTGTGTAGTCAGTCATAACCAACTCTGACCCATCTGCATCAGAAATCTGTTGTCAGTGGACAGATTTCCGACTAGATCGTTTCCCTACAGTGTATTTATGCATCTGCAGTGTGCAAATGCAACTTCATGAGCAGAGAGACTTCATCTCTGCAAGACAGTAAGACATTGTACTCAGAGAACCTACCCAACTCTCTTTTTAAAGGACTAGGGCTAGCAGGATACTCTTCTCAACTTTGCAATATCTATAACGTTACTGAAGTGTGAAGCCAGACTGAAAGAAGTTTCCTGCTACTTTTTTTCAGGCTTAGCTCACTCCTACAGATGGAAGCTCATAAACAGCCTCTTTTCAGTCAAGTTCCCACACTCTCTTTTTGAGATGTTACAACATATCACACTTCAACACGGTGGGAGCCACAGGAGGCTCAGACACAGCCACCTAATTAATACTAGTGCACATGTGAGAAGGCTTGTCACAAGAATTCGATGATGCCAATAGAAGAGAAAGCTTTCAGCCTGTGACCATAAAGTGTAAGCAATACTTGCTACTAGAACTGCCTTCCCACAGGCACAACAAATCGATGGGGACTCAAGAGCTTCCAGGAAAAGCTCCAGAACTGTCTGCTCTCTACCACAGCTGCTGCTTCCAAATGGAAAACACACTATCAGGACAGACCATACCAAAGCCTTACTCTCCTTTCTAGCAGGAGTAAAGAGCCTCAGAAGTACTTTCTGTGCTCAGTACAGCTACACCAAAACCCCTCAGAAGTAAACACATGTGACATCAGCTGGTGACTTACAGAGTGCTGGAAAGCTGCAAGTTTCTGCCACCACAACCATCTGCATAGCAGAACAGAGTGAGGGAAGCAGAGACATTTAATCTTGGACAACTCTTCAGCTTTTGTTTTCCCATTCAGAGCTTCACAGTAGAGGGGAGAGGATGGGCCACAAAAAGCTTTCTATTCTGCTACTCAGAAGACTGCATGGGCATCATGAGAGGAGGTCAAGCACAATGTTTAGCTGGTAAGCTTAGCTTTTAGCTTGGTAAGCTTTCACCAACAAATAAAGCAGTTCTGCAGGAGACAGCAGGCAAACCACAGCAATGGCTTCACCAGGAAAGGCACAAGTGGCTGAAGGGCAGGCCAGGTTCCTGAACTCAAGGACAATCAGGTGCTCCAGGAAATTTCCCTCAGATCAAACTCCCAGAAGTTCTGTTGATAACTGTAATTGTTTCATTGTTTTATTCAGAAAACTAGGAGACATTAATACCCGAGACCATTCTGACACCTGGATTTTAAGCTAGTTTGCTGTTTACAGCTTTCACCTTAGTGAATTTTTAAAAATAAAACAATTAGTCATTAGGATTTTGTACTAGTGACTCAGTACAATTGATACAACTAAACCCTATCTCCCTGAGAATGTTCTCTCCCATATAATCTTCAGATTACAAACACACCACATCTTTTCTGATACTTTTATATATCATGTTAGCCTGTCACTCCCTTAAAACAGCATACCAACTTGCCATTACTTTCAGAAAACTCAGCTGTTGGTAGGCAGGATTATGCTTTGACACTTATGAACTAGTGTTTTCCATTTTAGACAGTAAAACACACATTCACAGAACTTAACGCACCTCAAACATGTGCTGGAGGTTCATGTATTTGTCAAAGTCTTTACCCAAAAGCTCAGATCAGCCTGTAGATGAAACACAAAGCTGGCACTGCTCCAATTGCACAACTTTCTGCAGTGATTATTTAAGCAGTGGATCTAGTCCATGAAGACTCCATGCCCTGTGGATTCAGCTGTGTCACTTGAGGCACTTCCTCTGAAGTCTGGTATTGCTGAAGACCTAAACAGCCCCGTCTCAGCCAGGGCAGATTTGCAAGGGCTGAGTCAAGGCATTCAGCTCTAAAATTTTAAGGGTTTAGCTTACTAAAATGGATTTGAGCTTTGCCTCTAATCACACAGGACAAATGTCTCCCTCTTCAACCAGCTGGGATGAGGTCACCTTCCTTCTGTTTTGTTAAACCGTTTTTGCATTGACTCAATAAACTTGTCTGTTAAAAAAAAAAAAATAAATAAATAAAGCTAGAAAAGCTAGATAACCACAGGGTTGAGCCAGACAAATTTTAATCTAGAATCTCCTCTAACTGGGTCAGCATTAATCTAAACAGACAAACATTTGGCTTCTTCCATATACAAAACACTGGAGTCACTTCTGGCAGGCTAGGCAAAATTACCAACAGGCAGCAATCAAGTCTTTCCATCCATCAAAGCCTGTGAGATCCATATTGAGGAACCCAAAGAAGTTGAAGCTCTTGACCCCAAGGATGTTATTTTGAAGCATCTTAATCACACCATTTTATTTTTTTTAAAATCACTTACAGGCATGACAGCCCCGAAGACCTGCAGCCCTCTCAAGCAACATTGTTAAGTCCCAATTTTAAATGAGGGAAAAGTTTAAAATAAATCATTGGAAAGCAAGTGCTGGATTTGTGGTCTTTTTATTTGCCCTTTCATCACAAAAAGCTGAAAATCATGTTACAGGAAACATTTCAGCATTGCTGTTAACAGAGTGCACTTCTCATCTGTAAAAGTATAATGAGAAAAAAAATCCCAAGTCTCACCTTTCCAGACAGAAGCACACACAAGTATAACAAAAACCAGTAGAGCTACAGCAAATTCTTTGTGTAGCCTTTCAAAAACCTTGGGTTTTTGGGAAAGCCATCATCAAAACATTTACTTGTACAGCAAGTGAATTAACAACTATCCAAAAATCCAAGACCCGTACACATTTCAGTTCCAGGTTTCCTGTGGAGAGGAAACTTCCAGGGACAGAAGTCACTGTGACTCAACAGGGCACACACAGGATTTGGTAGCTACCAAGCTTTACAGCTCCTCCACCCACGGAAGCAGAGTCTGACTCTTCATACTGGAAAGCCAACATTAAAAAAGCAAAGATATTAAAGGAAGCCGTTCCCACAGGATCCTCCCCCCTCAGGCCTTTTAACAAGCCATTGAAAGCCTGGCAGACTCATTTATTTCACTGAAGCATTAGAAATGCTTTGGGCTAATGCAAGGATGCAGCTATACTGAACACAAAGAGCAAAGGCCTCTTTGAAAGGGGCACCACTAATGGGATATTCTATTCTCCATTACATGGACTGAAGAATCTTAAAGGAGTGCCATTTCCAGGAAGGGCAGCTTGGTACAAAAGCCTCCTGGATGCCTCCCCACACCTCAGCATTCCAGCTCACTGATGCTCTCAGAGCTCAGGTGGACACAAACACAGGAAACATGTCTGGCCAACAGTGAGAGTCTTTCCTACTCAGTTACAGCTTACCAGAGAAATATACCCTTACCCACTAGGACTTGGAAGGGCCAAAGAGGCCATTTCTGACAGATTTAAGCATGCAGACTATTAACTAACATATCAGACATTTCTCAGACTGGTTTCATAGATTTTAGTGTCTGCTTGGGAATAAAACTCTGAAAGCAAGTATATCAGATAAGAGGAAAGCAAGCCTATCCTACTTCAAAGAGCTGTGCCTAGGCAGACTGGGATCAGAAATAAGGTGGGTTTTTTCCCCCATCTTTTTAAGGAGGAAGGCTGAAGTTAGTTCTTTATGGAACGTTTCCATGAAATGAATCATCTTTAATATCAGCCAAAGCTAATACTTTTCTGAAAGATACACTGCAAAAAATCAGAAGGTACAGGCTTGTCACTACCAGGTAAGATATTCAGAACCACATTATGGGGAAAGGAACTTTATTAAGGAAAGGGTAAAAAAGTCAGAGCACTGCATAGTTTTTTAAACAAAGACAAGTTTTATGCCAGCATATTACTCAAATGTCACTCCAGGAAATGCACAGAAGCACCACACTGCTGAGCTTTCAATGGTTTAAATGCAGAGGATGATGTTTAGAGATGATCCAGATGAAGATGAATACACTTGAGAAAGGCTCTGAAGCATGTGCCCTGATGGGAAAGGCTGCCAGACTAAGAACTGGGGGACAAGCTACACAAGTATAGAATCTGTGTAAGAGGACTCATGAAGAAAGCCTCAAGCTTTATTGTGCAGTTCCATATACCATCTTTTACCCACCACTTGTATAAAAAAATGTCTTTGTTTTTAAGGCAAAGCGTTATGTCTAAACTGCTTTGTTCTCTGAAAATTACAGAGACACAGGTATTTTAGGGCCACACCAACACTATGCCTCATCAGCTTAAGCACAAAAACCAAGTCATAACACCATTTATCTTGAGACTGGCATCCACCCAGCCCAGAACCTCCCATTACCTTCAGAGTGGCTCAGAGACCAAGTCAGAAGCAAATGCTGAGATTGTGATGCATCACTCGGTACTTCTGGCCATTTAAAAGAGCCAGCAAAGTCTCAGACCTCAAAGCACAGAGGGTATAATTAAGAATTAGCTGAGTGCTTAAGTTTAGGGTGAGATGTGGCCATGAGAGATAAAGTGCAGTCCTCAGGAGTTTGGCAAAGCCCACCATGGGCTTGTTGTCCAACATGTGACAGATTGTATCTCCAAATAAAGAGGGCACACTGACATGCCCCATCACAAGGATACTTAAAAGAACACTATTTGGACAGCCTGTTGAAGTCCCCAGCACAAATCCCTCCCTGTGCCAGGGCCATACCCAGGCCAGGACTTGGCTGGTTGGCAAGTACAGAAAACAGCAAGCACAGAAACCAGCAAGTATTGTTTACACTCTGTTCCAAAAAAATTTTTTGGCTGGTGCCTTCACTGGAACTTGACCTCTTCATCAGTCACAATACTTGGCTCATGCTAAACTCAGAGGTACTGTGAGGTTACAGGGATAAAGTTCATAGCACAAGGAGCCATCAGCACAGTGAGAAAGACAAGGTGCCTTGAACTAGAGCTTTCTACCTTACCCTTGAGGAGCTCTTCATCTTCAGAGCAGAAAATCAAACAGCTCAGAGGGCTGGGTGTACATCCTAAGGTAGGTTGCTTAGAAATGCACCCAAGAATAAATTTATAGCCAAGAGGGCCAACTGCTCTTCAGCACTCTCACTTCTCCAAAAAGGTTAATTTACAGTCAAATGAGCCTTGATTTTCACTTCCTTCTAACTACAGGAACTGCTTTTGTTTCCCAGAATATTATTTTAACTGATCAGAAATAGTTCTGCTTCAGGACAGGCAGCTTTTATACATTACCTAAAGCTGCTATGTAGAGTCCTTGTTATGTCACCTTATCCTGGCTCCTGTTCGTGTCAAATGGATTGAAAACCTCTGGATTAGCTTTTATTGCACACACCTCATGAACATGATTAAACCAAGACAGGATCAGACTCTGACTTCACAGAAATCAATTAATTGCAGCAATCAAATAATTATGTTTGCTCAAATAACATGAGCCTTTCCTTTCAGATATGGTGCAGAGACTTGGGACTGTCTCCCTAACCACTGCCTTATGTAACTACAGGGCAAAGCCTCAGGTGCTTGTAGAAGAGATCAAGATAACTTTTAGGTACAGAGAGAAATGCTGGGTTATGCCTTTCCACAGTCTTACTGCATCAGCAGGTGTCCCTTGCCTACCACATAACTGTGCCAAGGAGCAGCATTAAGCTCAAGGGAAGAAACGGAGTAAACAGACCACAGAGAACCCAACAAACCATGCTCAGTAGCTGAGGGAATGCTGTTGGACTCAAGCCACAGAGAGCTAAGTGAGCTAATAAAAACTGCATTATAGACCAACCTTCCTCAAGGAAGTCTGCTCTATTCCTTCATTATATTTTGAAGCATCACATTGTTAAAGCCTCATTTATCCTCTGACTCCAACCCCTCCATTCCCACACTGCCACAGAGCTCAGCTGAACACATGGAGGGACAGCTCAAAGTCCAAGCATGCCACAGCTGCTCACTGAGCTGAAGGGTTGGGTAAGTGCAGAACATGCTCCACACACAGCAGGAAAAGGGCACCTATAACAAATCACAACACAGGTAAGAGAACTTTATTTGAGAACAGTCCAGTTCAAGCAGTCTGAAAACACGATGAAAGGTCTTTAAACACCTTGCTTGGTTTGTTCCCCTGACGAGCAGCTCCTCTCCACAGGGGAGCAGAAGATTTGCAGAGTCATTCTCTCACAGCCTGTCCACGACAGATAGAGGGCTCACACTAGAGGAGTAACGTAATTCATGCAAATATATTGAAAATGAGGCAAAAACGTTTCAGGACAGAAGAACTGCACACAAAGAGACAGGGGCTGACCAACACACAGCTACCACCACTGCTGAATATGCAGGTCCTCCCAGACTGCAACTAAAAGAGGTTTTGGAGCACTACAGCAGTCACCAGCAATTCAATGTGCAAAGACTTACGTTGCCCTGTCTCCTGCTGAATCAGAGTGACGGGCTTAGGGGTATTACAGGCTCGTGTTTTAGGACATTTTGTCCTTATCTCTTACAAGGAGGTTCACTGTAAGTGACTGTGCATGTGCTTATTTCACTTAGCACAACCCTTCACATTCACATATGCTCAACCAACACTTCACAGAACTGGGTGTTCCAGATAAGGGAGAGCAAGGCTTGAACCCTCTGTGCACAAGCTTTTTGGAACCTGCAGCTCTGTACAAAAGCATCTTTGAGGATGCTTTGAGGTAAGTTTAGAAGCAGGACAAGCTACTCAAAAGTGAGCCTCTCTCTCAGTAGCAGTCACTTGTCCCTTCCTATGAGGAGCCTGTACTATTTGAGTACTTAATGCCTTGAATAGGGCTGTAGCTCAGTTACTTGCAAATAAGACATGAGATATTTCAGAGAAGTTTGGTGTTTACAGGGGCTCAACCCATATTAGCAGAGGAAGTTGTCAATGTAATTTATTTCCATCAGACTGAGCCCACGATGAGGAGAAACAAAAGCATTTCTCAACAGCAGGGAGAAACAGGCAACTGCACTTCTTGGTCCATCTAGAGATAGAGATAAAAATCTGATCTCTGCCAAGTCTGGCACTGCCTTCCACGGCCATTACCTCTAAGAGCTCAGGCACAATGACGTTTCAAGCACCTGGTTGGTACTGAACTGCTTTGCAAAGCATTTCTAATTGCTGCTGCCTGATACTGGCAGAGTAAGGCTGGCAGTCAGAGACAATCTTTATTATTATTAAGTCAACTGATAGAGCTGAAGGAAAGATAAGCCCTTGGGTGTAGAAGCCTTCCTAGAGCTAGAGAAGGCTAAGATAGCTGCCCCACAGGGTACCATCACTGCCACCCATACATGCTGGGCAAGTATTGCTCTGCTTCTCCACAGGAAGGACAGCGTGCCCTTGCACACTGAAATCAAATCAACTGAAATGAAATCAATCAGCTGAGTTTGATCAGATGTTTAACGGCATACAAGCTTAAACTATGCAAGATATATAGGCAGAAGAAGGGCAAATACTTGCACAGAAGATAATTGATCTATAGCACATTAGGAACAGCAATTCAGAGCTGTAACACTCTCCCAGAGAAACTCAGGAGTGTACTCCTGAGACTCCAAAATACTAACAAACTATAATTTTTTAAGCTTTTTCTGAAAAGTCCAAGTGACCAGTTTCAGGCTGGTCTTTGCACCTTTCAGTAGGAATTACAAAGCATCCAGGAACTTACACTCCTACCAGAGACTGAAAAATCCTGTTCTTGGTTAGCTTAATCCACATTCTGGTACTGCCAGAGAGCTGGCAGTGGGAAAGTCTGGATGAAGAGGCAAGAGATATGGAAGAAAGGTAACAGGACAATGTGAATCCAGTAGCACTTGGGCATTTCACTGGTATAAAGCAACCATTTCCTATTCCAAACCAAATCCTATCTGGAATATCGCTGGAACTTGGTAGACTCAGAAAACATCTTCATATCCCTGAGTCAAGGTCAAAGGGTGTTATTTTGCCATCTTTCCTTCCCAGTGCCACATCCCATAACAACTCTTTCAATGTGTTAATCTCTGAGTTTTCACATGACAAGTTTAATAAAGCAGCTTTATGAAACGCTAAGAGTTTAAGCCGCTGTTCACTCCCTGAACAGACAAATACAGCTTTTATAGGAAGAGCAGAACAAGTTAATTTTTAAGTTTAACTTCTTCAGAAACAGTTCTGCAAGGTACAAGGTTTTACTCACAACCTCCACACCTAAAAAAGAGAGTCTGGCACAATCTTAGGTCAGCCTCCTCTTTAGTGCAGCTAATTCACTCAGTAACACAGAGGGCCTCCCATGCAAAAGCAACTATTTTTAAGAATAAGAGAGGGGAGTAGAAAAACTCAAACATTAGCTTTTATTTCTCTTTTCATATCCTTCCTGTTCTTACTCTTGACTTTGAGACCAAAATAAAGTGATGTTCATCATAAGAAGAATGGCTGCATGTCCACTGATCTAAGAAGAAACAGAGAAGCTGTTGAAGCTTCTCTTGTGATATGAGAACTAAGCAAGCACCTCTGAGAGAAGGTGACTCATGAAAGATAAGACAGTAATCCAAGACTACTTGTCAATAACAAAACTCCCTGCACAGGAAACACACATTATCAAAGAAAGTCTAAAAATGAGATACCACAAATGCAGACAACTGAACTGAGTGTTCTGTGGACACAATATCAGCAGGGACTGGAACATGTCAACCTAAGCAATATTATGAACATGGCTGAGCATGATAATAATTGATAAATAAGGTATGCAAGATGAACACATTGTACCAGCTAGCCAACTAATAAGCCAGGAACATTTGCTACAGAAGGACACACCAGTGCTGTAGAAGGCCAAAAAGCAATCTAAGAGGCTAACAGGAATCTTTAGCACTTGCCAGACCAGTGACAATTGTTCATCAACAATAAGAGGAAGCTGCTATGAATTCTCTGAGGGAACCCTCATGAGAATGCAAGCACAGAATGCAATCCCTCCAGCCATAACTGCGTGAATAAAGCTGCTCCTGACATACCCCTGCAAACAAGTTAGCGCCAGGTGAGCGATCTCAGCAGCTGTAACTCATCAATTGTGATAGGTACACCGGCACATCCTGTGCTGGAGGAGATTCACAAGTTACACCTGAAGGAGCAGGACGGAGCAGAGTCCCATCACACAGGGTGACAAGCAGGTACACAGCAGGCGGCGAGAGGGAGCCTGAAGCTGGTATCAGCAAGATGCTCGTGGCAGGGTCAGGACCTTGGAGCGTGAGCTCCAGGGAAAAGCCTCGTTTAGCGGGACCTGACAGGGGGCACAACCCCCCGGCTCTCATTCACGCAAGGACCATTCTCCGCTCCGCACTCAGCTCCCGATCGCTTTCCTGCCCGCGAGCACAGGGATGTGCTGCTCCCACCCCAGCTCCTGCCTGGCACAGCCTCGCACCCACAGGGAGCAAAGGTGGAAGCTTTCACCGCACCATCACCTCCCAGAGCTTCCAGCGTTGGGGAGAACCGCGAGGAGACGGGACACTGACCGCCACAGTCCCACCGAGGGACATCCCCATCTCGCTCCCGGGCAACAAACACGCGGGGCCGGGCGTGCAGACAGTGCACGGCGGCTGGGCAGGGACAGACCCGGCCGCGGGGCAGCCCCCAGGCCAGCCGAAAGGAACGAGAAGAAGGCCCGGCCGCCCCATGAGCCCTGCGGGAAGGGGTTCCCGGGCGCTCCCGCCTCACCTGCGGCCCCGGCCGGGCGCGAAGCCCCGACAGCCCCCGCCGCCGCTCCCGCCCGTCTGCCGCGGCCGCGCCGCCCGCTGCCCTTTAGCGGCCGCCCTCGCCCTCCCATTGGCCACCGCCGCGCCGCTTCCGCCCAGGCTCGCGCTTCCATTGGTCAGAGGGCGAGCAGGGGACGGGCGCTCCATCACTGACGCGTAGCTGCCATTGGCTAG
>VYXF01000858.1:0-14609 GCA_013397295.1 Polioptila caerulea
GGCAAACCGCAGTGCGATAGAGGTGGACTTACGTAGTGCTTGGGCTTATCCCAGTGTAACACTGACCTCCGAGCTTAGGTGTAGCTTTCCCTACATCAGTGCTATACGTGGTGCTGCTGGGACATTAAGAAGTCACCCTGACTGGGTTGAAAGCAGCTTACCAGTGCCTAGAGGAACTCTGCTTGCCTCCTGAATTGTACTACCACAGTCAACAAACTAGCTTCTGAAGGTGAAATTAGCTGAATTCCACTTTTGTGTACACAAGCTGTGTTTCTTTGGCCCGGTAACTGGCCAGACAACTTGATGATTGGTGGGACTATGGACAACATCTTATCCCTAGAGGAGCTGGCCTGATGTGTCACCCCTCATCAAATTACATGGCACACTTTCACATTGCTCAAGGTTGGGTTCAGCAGCACAGCCTTTGAGTACCAGGGACAAAGAGCAGTGCTATAAGGAGGACAGGGGATGATCCACATAGTTGCCATTCCCAGAGAGAGGCAGGTAACAATGCCCAGATGAGAAGGGAAATATCTCAAATCCTTTAAGAGGCTGTGTTCTGCACTGCTTCCCTGGGGAGGAAATAAACATCCTATAACAGAAATTAAGATATCACGAGAAGATGGCTGATGAAGAAAAATGAGAAGGCCAGATACATGTGCAGGAACAGCTTTAAGGCAGGAGATAACCATGCCCAGCATAGACATGGATGCATTAGCTGGACCTGCTGCAGCGTAAAATAGGGTGGGAAAATGCACTGAATAAGCAGTTGTCACTTGCTTGTTTGTGAGCACTCCCACCATATCAGATGTATCAGACAGTGCTGGGTGGCCCTTCTTTTTTGGAAAAGGTAGAAAATTACTCCACATTTAAATGGGATTAAGAATATTCCCACAGCTGGAATTACATTGCACATGGGGAGCCAGGGGCTGTCTCTACAGAGTCATTAAGAAGCTGTTAAGAAAAGAGAACCTGTTGCTGACATTAAGCAGAGGTTTGCAACTAGATAAGAGAGTATATAAAAGTCTTATATCTAAAAATTAAAACAAAATTTTGAAAATATATTGGTTTTCATTTTTACCATGAAGCTTGTTACATTACAGAATGAAAAAAAAAGCGAGATGGCTGTGAGTGTCCTCATAAAAAAAAAGCAACATCTGAAACTTTTAAATAAGAAACAAGTATCTGTGATTGTTGCTCACAAGCATATGAATTAATTATACCCATAAATGTTTACTGATGTAGCTGTGATATAAGGTATAAGGATAAAAGTAGACAGTGTTTGTCAGGAGAGGCAATATTTTTTATCACATTAGTACGTGAAGGAGGGCATATGTGCCAGTAAGATTTCATGTTTTATGCAAGTATGACAGTCTAACAAAGGACTATTCTTTCCTGGCAAATCTTGATTTACTCTTATTAAAAAATTAAGTTTATTTTCTTTTTGCCAGACTTGCTTTTACTTAGAAAAAGAAAGTTGTTTGTGTGCAATGTTAATAGTCCTTCAACAGGCAGGGGGGAGGGAGGGCATCAAGGAGAGAGGATATTCTTCTGCTCTAACATCTTCTTCTCCTAACAAACCATCACAAGTAATTTACTAGCAATGGATTTTTCTGGACTGAAACTGCTAGAAACAAACTAAAACAATAGGTTCAGAGTACAGTATGTTGTTCATGTGCTTGCCATATGCCAATGTTGCAAGCACAGCCAAATCCACACAGTTATTCAATATTGAAAGAATATTATTCAACTTTTACTGAAATTCTCTGTGATTTCATCAGTAAAATTGGTTTCTGTAATCCAAATGGGATCAGTGACAAAGTTTAATAATAGAGGCAACTCTGAAATTAAGGTGATTATCAATGTATGGGCCACCCACTCTGTGCCATTCATGGGAATTTGCCAAACAGAACAGGAAGAGAAACTGGCATCTACTGTTTATCAACACCAGAGATATTTTGTTACTTTATTTATTGATCTGTTTATTGATTTATGATGTGGGTGGAGATGTGGGAGAAGAAAGCTGCCTTTTAAAGCCTAGATCTATAAAATCAGCATGTGAAGATAGTTACACAATGCTCTTCAAACATTTGTCTCAGACACCAAGAGCTTCTGCTGGTTTGGTTTTTCTTTTGGTACAGAACTAATCCTTAAACATGTTTGCTTTCAAAATTATTCCTGCACTGAAAAAAAAGGCAGAGTGCTTTTTTATCCATTTGGAGCAACTCACATTGGGTGCAAGTGGTTAAGTGAGATATGCATATAACATCTTCAGAAGCTTTTATTCATTGCAGTCTGGAGAACTTCCTTACAAAAAATTCTCAGGCTTTAATTAAAACTGTGGTTTGTGGGCTGTACTACATTATCTTGCAGGAAAACAGCCCCAGAAGACTGACTGAAAGAAATAAATTTTAAACTCAGGTGCAGCAGGGGCCACATAACCTCCAGCTCATTCCCATTATGTGACTGAAGTCACGTTTACGTCACTTGCCAAAATTGTAGAGAAGGAGAGAGGAAAAATGGGATTTGTGTTGGTTTTGCCCTCTGATGGGCACACACTTCACACATGTAGTAGTGAGATGTTTTAGGACCCTTAGGAATAAAAGTAAGCTCTAGAAAAACTCCACAAGCCTGCAGACCTGTGGAGAAGCAATGGGACAGACAGAATCAGGCTTAATGGAAAGGTTTATAGATTTTCATTGCTTTTATAGCACAAATGACTTGCCTGTTGCTGCTTTCTCAATTTCCCCTCTACAAGAACTCCCTCCGCTTGCTTTTGGGTATTAAGCATTTGTCTCACAAGCTCATTTCCATCTTCATGCCTCCTAGACCTTTTTCATTCTCCTAGGTCTTTGTTCTAGTCCCTCAACAGTGACACATTCCTGATCTTTCAGTCTCTCATTCTTTGGTTGTCTCACTGGAGGTTATGTCCAGAACCTACACCTTGCAGACATTTCTCCAAGTTTTTTTGCCACTTCTCCTTGTCCCTTTCCCTAGACATCTCCAGGTTGCTTTCTTCTCCACTATGTGCCTTCCTAACATACATACCTATATTCATCAAAACGCTTTCTTTCCAGGTGACCCAGATATTTTGCTTCTGTAAAATACAGTAGAGAAGAGAGGAGCTAGGTAAAGAATGTACTTGACTGAAGTTCCAAAGTAGTCAACTCTTGCTCATAAAACTGGATTCATTAATCTTAATCTTAAAGGGACTTTAGTTTTCACAGGTATTGGTCCCATCTAAGTATCAAAACAAATTAAAGCAGTCAAGAAACAAATACACTGCATGAACTATCTATGTACCAGAGGTCAGTGAAAGCATCAGACATAGACCAAGCTGCAGCAAGCCCTGGAAGGGCCCACTGAGATGAGCTACTTCAGTTGTTTAAGCTGAGTTGGTTCTTCACTCTAAAATATCAGGGAATCAATATTTGTTTAAAACAGATATGTGTTCAGATTACTTGAAATGGCTGAAGTTACAAATTTTACTTGTCTCATAACTTTCACATAGGCTCAGAACTTTATTTACAGTTTTAGAAAGTCAGCCCTGGACTCTACGATTCAAGGTGATTCAGATTTAAGAATGCTGTGAAGTCTGTGTGTGACTTGTCTGGCTGTGCTGTTGAGGACGGCATGAAGCCTGGCTCCATGGCTTTTGTGGTTCCTGACCATGCCCAAAAAGCCTCCAGGTAACTTGCAGCTGCCAGTCTAACAGATAACTCCACGGTCTGGCTGCCAATGCTCAAATTCAGTTCCTTTTACAGCCTTCTTTTTTTTCTCCCACTCTCATATGAACACTCAAGTCCCTCTGTCACTGTGTGTGAGGGAGAGTACCATTCCGATGATATCTGAAATATTTCCATCCTGTTTGAAGTGAAATGTTTACTATAATCTTAAATCATCAGTGCTGCTCAGCACAGGCTGCCGAGGAGGGGGTGGAGTGGATTAGAAGGAAGATGCAGCTGAAAACCCAAGCTGGAATTAAAAGGGGACATAAACACCCAGTTACACTTTCTCACTAAACCTTATTGTTCAAAGCTGAGATAAAAACAAAGGCAGACAAACTATGAAATCTGAGTGACAGATTAAAGCAGCCTTACATGCTGTAAACATTAGACAAATACAACAATCTCTATGTGTAACAAAAAGGGCAATACAACCAACTTTGATCGGGGAGAAGATATATAACATTCTTTTGTGTTCTTCAAAGGCAGAAAGATGTTTTATTTACCTAATGTCACTTATATAATTGTTTGCTCTACCAGAGCAAGATCCAGAAGTATTTCTGCTTGTGTGCAGCACAGTGAAAGATAAGAGCCCATAAAGCAGTCAGATGATCTGACTCGCAGCCATATGTTAGCCCGTGGGTAGGAACGGAACAACACAGGGGATTTAGACCAAAGTCTGCAAGCAGAGCAGACATAAACCAGAACCAGGTGTGCCCCATGGGCTGATCTCCTGTAGTGCTGATCCTTCCTCAATACTGTGTTGACATCAGTGGGCTTTTGGTGTGAGCATGCCCAGTCAGGTGTTTCGGAAGTTATTAATGTGGACGGCAGGCTGTTGAGAGGTGTACAAAAGGCAGGACTTTCTGCTGGATTGTCAGACCTTCCAGCTAAGTGTGGAGCTGAAACATGCCGTGGTCTGTGTATGTTTGAGGCAGAACAGAGATCACTGATGCCTTTATCTGGGTTTCACTGCGTTCTGTCACAAGAAAATCTCCCTCGAAATCAGCATTTTATTTTTCTTTCATTTCTCCTTAAAAAATCCCACACAAACAAAAACCCCTCAGTATATCTCTTGGAAAGAGTAGCTGAATGAGTGTACGGAGCCTGCAATGCCATTAGAAAACAGCGGAAAAAAATAGTAGCTAAATCTGTCAGGGGTTTATTTTGTGGCCATAGTGCCCCCCAGAGGTATCTGTACAGATAGCTGGATGGCTCCCTATAATTTTAAAGCTTTCTTTATTTAAGCAGCTGCGTACATAAAGCCTAAAGGTCTAATTTGTTCTCTCTACCCCGAGTTGTTCTGCTTTTTGTACAATTTGATGTGCTCCTGAACAGTGTGCAATTGCTATTCTCTGCACACAAACTGGAGTTGTGCTGCTGACTGCTTTGGTTACACACTCTTAAAGCACGTCCCAGTGGTGAGGCCAACTCTTGGTTTACTGCATCCCAGGAGGCAGCAAGAGGCACTAGGCAATGCTTCCGTTTTCCGGTGTGACACAAGAAGGATAGATCCTTATTCCAGCAGCACAAAGACATGTCTGCATCACTCACCTCCCTCACCTTGCTCACTTCCCTGCAGAGCACATCCTTGCTGTACCTCTTCCAAGAGTGAGGCCAATCTACACCTCATTGCCAAACACTGGCTCAGTCATCCTACATAAGCATTTAAAATCTGATATTTTGATCTCTTGGTTTCAATAATAGCACTTCAGTGTTCAATAAGAGGTATCAATTGATCTGATTAACTCAGTCGGGTCACTTCCCTGCAAAAAATTTATGCGGCTTAAAAAAACCCTATTAGGGCTAAGTGTAGACAGATTACAATACTATACTTTTCCTTGAAACACAATATCTGGTATCAGCAGAAGATGTCTGGTTTTATGCAGATTCATTCTGTCTCAGTAGAGATTGAGTTAAAGCCCACTGAGCTCACTGGAAGACTTCCTTCTGCTTATTTTACATGCTGAAAGATCAATACTTTCTAAAGCACACTTGTAGAAGTTAGTCTACCCTGGACAGGAAAATTCAAGCAGCTATAATCCTAATATAGGTTGCATCTATTTTCTTCCAGAAGTAATTTTAGGCTGTACAACCTGTAGGGAAAAATTAAGTTTGCCAGCACTTGCAGTGTTATCATATTCTAAGCCATTAAACAGCAGTAATACTAACCAGCCTTCCAGAAAGGTGGCTTCACATCTTAGTATCTCTGATGTGGAATAAAGGTTCTTGTTCCCATGGAGTGCCACTTGGATCCAGAGATCTTAATAATTACAGATCCCCCCTGTACCAGCATCAGTCCTCAGTGTGAATCACTGCCCTTCTACTGCTCCAGCTCCGGCACTGGAGCCAGCCATCTCCCCCTCTCTCCTGCCACCCAAATGGGCTTTAGTCTACATCAAAATGATTGCTTTGACTCCTTCCTTTTGTTTGCCAAGTATTTTTGCACAAATGCATTTTTATCTTTGTTTCTTCCCATTATTTACTTTTATAAATTTTAGGTCAATGTCTATTTGAAGACGGTGAAAAGAACTTTGATTTCAATTTAATTTTCATTGACCTATTCAGTGAAGGTATTTCACCAGCACAAACTCACACTGCACTCACAACATAGTAATGTCTTGCAGGAGAAGAACATCTCCTCCTAGGTCCCAGTTTCAACAAAGTCTCTCGTATTGAAATAGGCCTATAGTATCTGGAACAGTAGCAACAATTTTTTTACCACATACATTTTCCAAAAGGTTCCATGGGAACAGCCAATATATTTTTAATCTGTTCATAGGGAGTAACAATCCTAGCTGCTTGGATACTTCGGGGCAGTACAAAATGCAACAGGTCATCCTCCAGTAGATTTCATACTCTCCCCTTGAGCTGGCAAAACTATCAAGATGTGACTTCATTGTGTAAAACTGTGTTTGACCTTGCTCCCCACTCACTCGCTCCTGAACCATTCAACTCAGAAGTTTGCAGAGTAGTAGAGGAAAGAGAAGGGGAGAGAAGAATGTAATAGCCCTCTTGGGCCAGCTTCTTTTATCTTCACCAAGCAAGTAGCCAGGAGCACTAACCAGCCTTTTTATTTTTTTCATGTACCTTTCTTTTTGGTAACAACAACAACAGCAACAAAAACTCACAAGCAGCCAACCTCCAAAAAAAACTGTCAAAACCAAACCAAATTGGAAAAAAAAACCAAACAAAAAAACCCCAACCAAACCCACTAAAATCAAAACCCCAAAACATTGTGGAGAGGGCAGAACTGTTTTACAGGTGGTCTCCTTTTTGGTGTGAATGCCAGAGTTTTTCATGACAAATACCCAGACTCAGCTAGATTTGAAACATCTGAAAAGTTTAGATTGCTTTAGTTCAAAATATGCTTTATATAACATTTTAGTCACTCTTTATTTTAATCATTTCTGAAAGGTTAAAATGCATAAAAATCAATGCAGGGGATTTAAGACAGAAGTGTATTTTGCCATCACTCTCTCAATTGACTCAGTAGGCTGGACAGCAATTTCAATGTAGATCACACAGACTGTTCTAAAATGGGGACTTAAATGTGTCAGTGTGGATGCTGGTATCCAGCTTTAATATCCAAGGTTTAGAAAGTTCTCATTGTCCTACAGCTGTCCCAGGAGGTGCTGGGGGATGTCAAGGGGCAGTTTACACCAGATGTCTGCCATGCTCCTGCTGCAGCAGCCGACAGTGACTGATGGTGTGTAGCACTTTGGAAAATTCTGGGTTGTAATGCTGAACTCTGCCTTCACCTTCAGAAATCCATATATACCAGGATATATGCTACTGTGGCCCAAAGACCATGCAGAAGGTCTGCAAGTAGGCTCTTAACCAAGAAGAGCCTTTAAAAGGAAAGGGGGCAGGGGGAAAGACAACTGTCCCTTTAAACATATTATGATTAATTTGGGATTCTTAAAATGCCATAATGCTGGAAAGACCAAAGGATATAGTCAAGAAACTGTTTGAAGACTCTCTGTCTTTATTCTGTGTTTTAGGGGGACTGACATTTCTGAAGTGCATACTGCAGTCACTGTCAAGGCCAATCCCATCAGCTCCTCCCTCAGCAAAGCACTCCCCACTTGTACAGCTCTTTCATACAGCTACCACATACTGGGATATCATAAATAAATTTTTCAGGCAAGTTGCCATATCAAATTCTTTCTGTCGTGGGTGGTCCTGCAGAAAAGTAGAGCCCTTTCAGTATTACAGTCTTGATAACAGACTGTTTACAACATTAGGATTCAATGGTTTAGATTTTTTCCCTTGCTGTAAATTACTTGTCTAGACAGACTCGAAGCTCCAATCTTTGTGAAAGTAAAGCTTTGACTCAACTGCTGATGTAATCCACTGATTGAATACAATGTATTTTTAAAAACAATCCTATGCTGCATAGTTCTTTTCTTTAATCTAGTAGTCTTGCACTAACTGGAGGGATTTTTTTTTCTGGAGTGATTTTCTTCTTTGCCTGAGCATGTGACTAACATAATAACTGAAATCTACAACAATCAAAGATTTGAAGTTTGCATCCTACTGCTGCAAGTTGTTTTAGTTTTACTCAAAAAATTGTGATTTGGGGGGAAAAAACCCAATAAAACAAACAGAAAAATAGTTAAAAGAAAAGCCAAACCAAACAATAACAAAAGCAAACAAACAACAACAAAAAAACACAACAAAACAAAACCCAAAAATACCAAAAAAGCCCCAAACCAAACCAAAACTCAAAGAATAAAAACAAAACCAAAACCAACAACACAAACAAAAACCCCCAAAATTGAACAAATAAACAAATAACAAAACAAACAAAAAAACCCTTACAACCCCAGAAAACAAAAAAAACCCAACCAAACAAAAAACTCAGCGAACCGGCAAAACCCTCACTGAGCTCTATACTGGCAGGCACACTACACATTCAAAACCTCTAGTGAACACTCACACTGTTATACTTGAAAAGAGCCTCAAGGACAAAAAGATCTGATTTTCTCCAATTTTTAAAAAAATTTTTTGTGGCCCTTATTGAAGACCAACTTCAAGGTAATCCAAGCCACCAACACTACAGCATCACATGTAGGTGACCATGCACATGCCTGGTCAAAACAAAAAGCAGGGGAATGTAACCAGTGTGAGTGTGGGAAAGAAAGAGAGATCCATTAAATATTATCCTTTGTGCACTACACTGTATTTCTGACCCAGTTTCTTTTTTCCAAAAGTCCAGTGCTCTTTCTTCTATCTCTCTTCTGCTCTGTCATTGCCCAGAAAAACAGGCTAGGTTTAGTTCCTTGCAGAAAAACCAGGAAACAAGCCTTCTTTGGGAATAACTGTAGCTACAGCACACTCTTGAAGGGCCTGCCATTCCATGCTTTTCACTTAATGCTTTTGCAGTACCATTAGGTAGGTGATTGTCTTGCATGCCCAAACAAAATTTTGGTTCAACATCCCTGGCACCCAGCCCATAAGGAAGATGGCCATGACCAAAGACCTTCTGTGAAAGTGCCAGACACGAGGGGAATGGGCATTGACTGAGGACTTCCCGATGGCCTGCCCCCATTGCAACAGCATCCATGTGGAGTTTTCAGAAATTTTTCTAGTGCATGACCGGTTGGGGCCAAAATTGGCATACTGCATGTAGACAGCTGTTGAAGCAGCCCTAGGAAGCAGAAAATAACCAGATGGAGTCCTTCTTCTGGCTGAAGAGGTCACAAAATTTCCAAGGATCCTATCACTTAGGACCATTACTGGTCAGTGTTATAGCAAAAAGGATCAAGTGCATCCTCAGCAAGTCTGTGGATTGCACCAAGCTGAGTGGTACAGTTGACACTTGCAGGAAAGGGGCCTTGACAGGCTTGGGAGGGCAAGCATGAATGTCAAGAAGTGCAACAAGGCCAAGTGCAGGGTTCTGTACCTAGGTTTGGGCAATTTCCCATACCTGTACAGACTGAGAGATAAATGGAATGAGAACAGCCCTATGGAGGCCTTGGAGATACTAGAAGATAAAAAGAATTATTTATGAGCTGGCAATGTGTGCTTGCATCCCAGAAAGCCAACCATGTGCTGGGCAGCACCCACAGAAGCATGCACAGCAGGGTGAGGGAGGGGATTCTGCCCTCTGTTTTCATGAGAACAGAGGAGCAGTGCATCCAGAGTGCTGCATCCAGCTGTGTAGTCACTAGCAGGAGAATGACATGAACCTGTTGGAGCCTGAGGTCCCCAGGAGGGCCATAGTAATAGTCAGAAGGCTGGAGCTCCTCTCCTAAGAAGAAAGGCTTAGAGAGTGGGGGTTGTTCAATATGGAGAAAAGAAGGCTTAGGGGAAACCTAATTCATCCTTCCAATAGACAAAGGAGTCTAATAAGAGAGAGAGACTTTTTTCAGTGTCTGTAGTGACAGGACAAAGGGCATTGGTTTTAAACGAAAGAGGGCAGACTAACATTATATATAAGGAATAGTTTCTTCCTGTGTGATTCGTGAAACACTGGAACAGGTTGCCCAGAGAAGCAGTGGCTATCCCAACACTGGAAGTATTTGAGACTGGGATGGATGGAGTCCTGAGAAACCTATTCTAGTTGAAGGTGCCTCTGCCCAGGGCAGAGGTGTTGGAGTAGATGATCTGTGAAGTTTTTTCCCAATCAAAACCATTCTGCAATTCCCTGATCTATTTACCCTGGGAAAAGGAGGCATAACCCTCTATTAAGGCATGGATGGCAGCTTTTTCATCAAACTCCCAGGTTTGGTGTAGTCAGGATATAAGTGAGTCAGAGGGTTACAATTAAGAACAGATTTATTAAGTGCTTAAACTATGCTTAATTGCTCAAATTCACTTTTACTAAACTTGCAAGGGACAGGCCTGCAACAAACAAAGTGCATGTGCAAAAAAAACAGCTTCACAAGATGCCAAGAGACATAACAAGGAGAGGCTGTTTACAAAAAACCAGGTGCAGAGTACCAGACTTGCAAGGCCTTGAAATAACAGAAGCTCCTAAGACCCTGACAACCAGACAAAACCGATCCTATGGTTTAGACTGAGACCAGGGGCTTAGAGAGTGTGCATGAAGGGCTGGGGTGAAAAGTTCAACTCCATGGAATACAACCGGCCTTCCTCACCTGCGACCATCGTTCAACCCCCAGTGGGCACGGCACAGGTGCAGAAGGACTAAAAAAGCAATTAGCATAAAAAGCGGGGCTAGGCAGAACTAGGGGATGAATATGCACGAATGGATTGTGAATTTCATATGCATATGGGGATAAAAGGGAACATGAGTGCCATGAGGGGTGCGCATGCCTTTGGAGAAGCTATCCCTCGTGCGCCTTCAATGCTGAAATAAATATACCAAGCTATTACAACTTTTAGGAGTTGTGAAGTTAATTTTTCCACAGATCATAAGCTCATAAGCCCAGCAAAGTTATCTCTACATAGATAGCCACTGTTTTTGTTACTTAATTGGAAGATATTTGAGTTTCTGAGCCATGAGTCTCCTTAGAAGTCATAGGCTCCTTGGAGGATAGGGCTAAGGAGCGGAGAACCGTGTTTGCCTTGAGGTCATCCTCCTTCCTCTGAGTGGCTTGGGGCAGGTGTTCCAACTCTCTGCGTCTCTTCTTCCCTCTCCATTAGCAGGGGTAATACTGAATCCCTCCATGAAGAGCCACTGCTCCAGTGTCTTGTTTTGTGGTTATTAGCAATGTTTTATCACAAAAGAGGAAATTGCCTGCTATGGGTTCTGTGGGAGAAGCAGAAGGCTTGACTTGCTGATCTGCTCCTCCACCTTCTCCCTAGGTAGGGATAACTGGGAAGAATCACCATTTTCCCCCTTCTATTTCCATTTCTCCATCAACCAGGTCCAAGAGCAAGAGCAGATAAAACTTTTTGAGTTGTTTGTGCAGCTGTCAGAGAGAACATATGGTCTACAAAATTAAGAGGAAGATATGATTCCTTCTCTTGTAAGCTCATACACTGATGGCTGATCCACTCACTAACTTCTCTGAGAAGTCTTCTTGCAGACTTAGGTTAATTTATCATTAGAAGATTGTAAGTCAGCAAGATCTGGCCTAATATTGTGTAGATAGAATCATAGAATCCTAGAATATGCTTACTTGGACAGGACTGATGAGAATTATCGAGTCCATCTCCTGGCCCTGCACAGGACACCCCATGAATCACACCATCTGCCTGAGCTGGAAGATCAAACAAGGATGCTTTACAGACTGACCATGCAAGAGCAGCAAGTAACAGTATCCTTCTGATCATCAAGAGTAACAAATCGACACTAAGTTGGTTGCTGAGCTCTCTACACAACAGCCCTCAAGACCCACATGGAACGCACAACCATAAACCAGTGTGAGACAAAAAATATGGAATTGTCATCTGTCGCAGATTATAGGACTTGCAAACCTTGGAAACCAAGTCTCTTACTCACTAACTTGTGCCTGTACCAATGGTACTTCTGTGTTACTAGCGTCCCTGTATGTCAGATAAACATTTGTTTCCGCTGACAAAAAATTGTCATTGTGGGAAGGGTAAAAGTGTGTTCTTTAACATGAGTTGGGTAAGGGATGTGAAAATCAGAGATCAAATAAGACAACTTGTAGCTATATTGTTGGGATCATGACAAGCTGCAGGCAAGGGAGTCGTCAGGTTTGTTGCTGCTGTGACTGAATCCCTAAGTGACCTCTGCTGACTCAAGCAGAGCAGGAGCTGTCACTGCTCCGTTGAGATGCTTCACTCTGCAGGGACTGCTAACACATGTTAATCAAACATGCAGAGAGCTGCCTGGGGACAAGGCCTTAGAATGTGTTTGGAGTGGATGAACTGGGAAAGAGACATGCACTGCATTCATGCTGCAACTGAGAATGTATTGATTGAGCATATACATACGCGGTGAAATAGGCACTTCTACTAATGACAAACACAAACCCTACATCCCACACTTGGGCCTCCTATTCAATGTGCATTTCCCCCAGGAACTTCAACAGCTTTTGGTGTATATGCAATATGTAACATGTCTTGTATTCTATATCCATTTGCTGCACAGCTGCACAAATATAACACTTAGAAGAATACAGTTTAATCACTTGAAAACATAGTCTTTATGGAATGATGAACAAACCGTTTCTATTCCTTGCTTTTCAAACAATGCTGAAATGTCTAGCATAGATGTTTCATTTTTATTTCCAGATGTTTTCTACATTGGGTGATAATATTCAAGTAATAGTTTTATTTCCAATTCTGACATGAAAGAGCGTAAGTGTATCAGCAGTTTCATTGAGTTCAGTGGCAGAACAAACTCACAGGAGCCCATGTGAGCAAAGTTATTTTTTTACAACTGTTTGCAGATCTAGGTCAAATCTGATTATGCTGCAGGAAAGATACATATCATTTTATATATTGCAATTTTAATTATTTCAGTTCAGAGATCTCAGTTCAATCTTTAGTTGTTCTTTTGAGATTTATAACAACAAGTATAAGAGAGGTGCAGAAAGCTGGGACCTAAATGGTATTATAATATATGTCTATGATATGTTGTCCATAGATATAATTTAATTTCAATGCAGCAGACAGGAATTTCTGGAGCCAGCAGGATACATTTTGCGATTTCTGTTCCATTTATGTGGCAAAGATTACAGAGACTGTCCCTCACATTTGGGAAAAAAATAATTTAAAAATTTAAAAATAAAAAAATCAATTGTTTATTAATAGAATCCTTGCTATCTTCATGCTGTTTTACAAATACTTTTTGAAACGCAGGAGTTAAATAAACATGCAAATTAAAAGATACAGGAAAATTACTAATTTTTAATGAACAGAAATGCATCCGATTAAATATCACAAACTAGCCTAGCCCAGGATAGAATAGTTCAGTTGGAAAGGACATAAAGAGATCATGTAGTTTAGCTGCCTGACCACTTCAGGGCTGACTAGAAGTTAAAGCCCAATGTGAAGGGCATGGTCCAGATGCATTGAGAGGAACAGGGCATCAACCACGTTTCTAGGAAGCCTGTGACAGTGTTTGACCACTCTCCTGGTAGGGAGATGCTTCCTAATGTCCAGAGAAGAGAGAAGAGATCACATCCTCCCTCTCCAGGTCCCCTCCTCAGGGAGCCGTACAGAGCACTGAGGTCACCCCTGAGCCTCCTTCTCTCCAAACCAGACAAACCCAGAGCCCTCAGCCGCTCCTCACAGGATGTGCCCTCCAGCCCTTCCACCAGCTCTGTTGTCCTCCTCTGGCCCATTCAAGGACCTTCCCACCCTTCTCTCACTGTGGGGCCCAGCACTGCACACAGGACCCAGGGTGAATCCAGCAGGATGATCCCAAGCACAGCTGGTGATGCTGTGTCTGCTGCAGCCCGGGATGGGGTTTGCCCTCCTGGCTGCCCGGGCACACACTGCTGGCTCACCCTGAGCTGCTGCCGGCCAGCACCCCCAGATCCCTTGGGCAGGGCTGCTCTACACACACTCCTCTCCCAGCTTATACCTGTGCCCAGCTTTACTGCATCCCAGGGGCAGAATCTGTATTTGTTCTTGTTAAATTTCATGCCACTGATTGTTACCCAGTGCTCCAAAGTACCCAGATCCCCCTGCTAAGCTCTTGTGCCTTGGGAGAGTCAGCAGCACCTCTCAGTTTGGTACTGCCAGCACACTTGCTAATGGTGCATTCAAGTCCTGCATCCGGATCACTGATAAACTTATTGACCAGAACTGGTCCTACAATCAATTCCTGAGGAACACCACTGGTGATTGCTCACCAGGCAGATGTAGCCCCACACACTACAACCCCTGAAGTTCTGACATTCAGCCAGCTCTTCATCCAGTACACTGTGTACCTGATCACCACAACAGCTTGTCCAGAAGAACGCTTTGACAGACAGCATCAAAAATCTTACTAAA
>VYXF01000859.1:14896-25766 GCA_013397295.1 Polioptila caerulea
GAGTGCCACCTCCAGGTGCCACCTGCAGGGATGGGCACTCCAAAGCTCCCTGGGCAGCCCCTGCCAAGGCCTGGCCACCCTTGCCATGGGCAAATTGCTCCTGGGGTCCCCCCTGAGCCTGCCCTGGCCCAGCCTGAGGCCGTTCCCTCTCCTGCTGGCCCTGTCCCTGTTCCCAGAGCCCGCCCCCCCCTCCCTGCCCCTCCTGGCAGGAGCTGTGCAGAGCCACAAGGGCCCCCCAAAGAAGTTCCCAAATTCTCCTCCATGGGAAGAAGGGGAAGTTCCCCACAAAGGATCCAGCCCCACAGCTGACAGGGCTTTCCTCAAACCCCATCCAAGCAAAGCCAGGGTGGTCACAGCTTCCCCTGATCCACATGTTCCCAAATGAAGCAAATCCTTTCCCAATTCCTGCCTTCCAGCAACAACAACATAAGATACAGAACACCAACCCCAAACATGGCTCAGTATTTCAAACAACCCAGCACCAAGAGGCTGAGATCAGTTTTGCTCCCATGTGTAAAAGCAGTGATGAAAACACAACGTGTCTTACAGGAGAGGAGCTTTTAGAGGGTAAATTCAGAGCCATCTGTGTAAGGCTGGGATCCAGATTCAGATTCCAGAATCAGAAGAGCTACAAGAGAGATGGAGAGAAACAATTCCCAAGGGATGGAGGGACTCAGGGAATGGCTCCCAGTGCCAGAGGGCAGGGCTGGGTGGGATTTGGGCAGGAATTATCCCCTGTTCAGGTGGGCAGGCCCTGGCACAGGGTGCCCAGAGCAGCTGTGGGTGCCCCTGGATCCCTGGCAGTGTCCCAGGCCAGGCTGGACATTGGGGCTGGAGCAGCCTGGGACAGTGGGAGGGGTCCCTGCCATGGCTGGGGGGGGATGGGATGAGATTTAAGATCCTTTCCAACCCAAACCATTCCAGGATTCCAATATATATGTCATTTTATGTCTTTATATAAAATATAGATCCACTTTACACAGTTAGAGGAAGAGCCTGATGTCAGCATCTCAGCCTTTGAAATATTCCTTGAGGAAAAAAATATTTCTTTGGCTCCCTGGCTTGATGAGACACACACGGATTATCACAGCAGCACCAGGGGACAGACAGGTGGAAATCTGAGTTCAATACGATTCCAACTTCACTGAAACTTTTCTGAGAAGACCAAAGAAGTGAAGGTATTTTTATCTCACCTTGTACATTCCAGATAATGAAGGAAGTAAAGATAAAAGGTCAGTACAGTGGAAAAAAAAGCAAAAGGAATGAATCTGTGTCAGCCTGTCTGTATTCCCTCCTCAACATCTCAATCAAGAGTCAAACAGTGAATATTAAAGGTTCAGGTAAAGCAATTAAAGAAGCCCAACTACTTCTTCTTTGAGCAACCAAGGCTTTGTTTCCAAATCTGTTCTGAAAGTCAAAGGGGCTGGAGCGTGTCCAGGGCAGGCCAGGGAGCTGGGAAGGGGCTGGAGAATCCCTGAGGGAGCTGGGAAGGGGCTGGAGAATCCCTGAGGGAGCCGGGAAGGGGCTGGAGCCCCAGCAGGGGCTGAGGGAGCTGGGAAGGGGCTGAGGCTGCAGCAAAGGAGGCTCAGGGGGGCCCTTGTGGCTCTGCACAGCTCCTGCCAGGAGGGGCAGGGAGGGGGGGTCGGGCTCTGGGAACAGGGACAGGGCCAGCAGGAGAGGGAACGGCCTCAGGCTGGGCCAGGGGAGTTTTCCCTTCTGAGTTTCACCTGCACTTTCCTACTGGAAGGCCTAAAAATTCTGCAGGCTGGAGTTTCTCCAGCAGAGCTGCACATTCCTCAGACTCATGGAAATAAAACATGCAGCCTGGGTCATCACTTGAAGTTTGAGTTTTTCTATTTTCAGACCCTGGGCTGTTTTGGGGAGCAGTTTTGGGTTTCACATTCAGTGCTCCTGAGCTCTCCTCACACAGCAGGGACACAAAACAATTCCTGCTCCAGCTCGGCACCAAGGACAACTTTGAGGCCCAGAACAAAGCCAAGGGTGAAGGCAGAAGGCAAAGCAAGGAGGATGGAGCTTCCTAAGCTGCAGCTGGAATTGGCCCCTGAACTGCAATGTGCTGCTGGAGCAGAACTTCTCCAAGTGAGAGCCCTGGGGGCCGGGCGTCCATTCTGGGCCCATTTTGGGCTGCCCTTGGCTGTGGCCCAGCCGGGCTCTGGTGCTGCCCAAAATGCACCCATTAAGGCCTTTCAATAAATATCTGCTTTATCCTTTGGCTCTGCTGGCCTCTGTTCCAAGTTCAGCCTCCCAAGGCACCAACTGCAGTGACCCCTGTATTTACTGCCCATTAAAAACCAAATGCCACCTTTATCCAGAGCAGAGCCTGGGGGGTCCCTGCTCCCAGAGGCTGCCCCTCAGATGTTCCACGTGGCTTTTGGGAATTTGGTGCAGCCCTACAGCCAGGATAAGGCTCAGGTGTCACTGCAAGGGCTGCTGCCCCTCCCAGCTGGGATCCAGCTGATCCCAGCCCTCCCAGAGCTGTCCCTGCTCCCTGAGGGAACAAATCTGATTTTGTGCAGCAAACAAAGCTGGGCAGAATGGTTGGAACAGGCACTTTTTCCTCAGGGGATCTCCAAAACCTGGGAGACAACTTTGTTTATTTACCATTTCATTCCCAGACTGGTTTGGGATGGGAGGGACCTCACCCAGTGCCAGCCCAGCCATGGCAGGGACCCCTCCCAGTGTCCCAGGCTGCTCCAGCCCCAATGTCCAGCCTGGCCTTGGACACTGCCAGGGATCCAGCAGTGTCCAATCCTTCCCACCCTCCCAGGGAAGGATTTTTTCCTAATTCCAATCTAAACCTTCCCTCCATCAATTTGAAGCCATCACCTCTTGTCCTGTCACCACAAAGTGTTGTAAAATCTTTTTGAAAGTTCCCACCTTATTTCTTCCTCCTTCACTTTAAATTCTCACCTCTTCCAGGGCTGTGAATTGCCAACCCAGGCTTGCTCCCATTTCAATTCCTCATTTTCTGGATCTTAATTCAACAGCTGTTCCTGAGCTAGGAGAAAGAAAATCTTCCAGAAGGTTTCCTACATCCATTGCTGTTATTTCAAAAGGAGAATGAAGAGGAACCCTGGAATATCCTGAGTGGAAGGGACTCACAGGATCATTGATCCAAGCCCTGGCCCTGGGCATCCCTGGCTGTCCAAAGGCTCCTGGAGCTCAGTGCCCATTCCCTGAGGAGCCTGGGCAGAACTCCCACCCTGGAGGAGTTGTTATTCCCACATAACCCTCCCCTGATAGGGAAGGATTGGCTTTTCAGTCTTTATTTTGGTAAAAAATGATCTGGACTCTGCTGTTCTCACTCTCCAGGTTGTTCATTGTTCCCTTCTCAGCAATTTCTGCACCCCAGGCTTTACACCAGCCTGGCCTGAGGGAGAGAGGCACCAAAGAGCCTCCAACTCACACAATCAAGGCTCTCTTCAAGATCATTCCCCCAATTCTNGGTTGGATCCTTTCCAACATGCCCAGGAATGTTCCCTGCACTCCAGATTCCATCCTTACCCCAATGAACCCCTCCTGCCATCCCAAACCTGGATGCACCTGCAGAGCTCTGTCCTGCTGCAATGCTCAGGGATCCCCAGCTCTGCCCCTGCACCCCAGGGAAGCCAAATCCTCAATTCCCAAACTGCAGCCACTCCACTGAGAGATTCAAAAAAGCTCCAAATAACCCCCTGATGATTTTTTAATGCAAATTCCAACTGCTGTGCCAAGAAGGAGCTGTTTTTCCTGAAGATTTGCAGGATACATTTGAATAGCTACAAATGTAGGAGCTGGTGTCATTTTTTTTTTTTTTTTTGCATTAGGAGTTGTAAATATATTCCAATAAAATATCCAGAGTTGTGCTCTGTCACATTTCCAGATTCCATGGGCCACACTTTTCCAGTCAAGCATCTGAAAAATGAATAATTCCAGTGTGCTTCTTCCATCCTTGGAAAAAATCTGTGACTTCCACTTCCATTTCCAAGAATTAAACACTGAATTCCTGTTCACTGAGTGGGAAAACCAAAGTGGGCATTTGGAAATTCCACTACAGAGTAGCTGAGTAACCACCAGCCTCATTTAGAAAACTTTTAAATGTTGCAAATGTATTCCAAAATGTAAAGGGTTTTTTTTTTCCAACACGTTTCCACTCCTGCTGGGAATATACTCAAATGATCCAGAGTAAATGAATTTTGCCCTCATTTGGGTACTGAAAAGGAAATAAATATTTCCAGATGGTATTTTGTGGCAATTATTTTTCTGTTCATCTAAAAAAAAAGTAATTCCATTTGGAAAAATAATTTAAAAATAAATAAATAATAAAAAATCATTCAATTTTGGAAAATCATTCCAACACCTGGGCCATCCTGGATTTTCAACCAAACCTGCTGAGGGAAGAACAAAACCCTCAAAGGAAAATGCAAAAATCTCTCTGATCTGTTCAAAACTCAGGATTTTGGAACAAAGGAATGTGAGCTGAGGAATGATTTCTGATAAATGATGCTCATTTATCCCTAATCCACCTGAAAACCTGATCAGCACTGGAATTCCTCTGGGCACTTGGGAGCTCCAACCCACTCAGCCCAGAGGAGTTTCCCTGGAAAAATATGGAATATTGGCACCTGGGGAGGGTGGCAGACAGCTCACAGTGAGTTTGTTCTCATTGAAAAGGGAAATAAAGAGCAGGAGGAAGGCTGGGAATTCCTGAGGAGCCTTCTCTGCCTGCCAGACAGCACCCAGGGAAAAATCTCCTCAGGACAGACTCCAGCCTTTCAGGAATGAGCTGGAATAAAAGGCAGAGTTTGCCTTTCAAAGAGCTCCTTCAGGGAAGGAAAATGTCCCTTAAAGAGCTTTCTCCAAATGCTCTTGAGAGACTTTTCCCCAAATCAGCAGAGAGCAGCCAAATGTTGGAATGTCTGGAGTGTCAGAAAATTTCCATCAGGAAAAAGGGTTCAAGGACAAGGGAGAAATGCAAAGTGTATTTGGCACAGGATGAAGGTTTTGGGGTTAAGAATTAAAGGCTCAAAGTGACAGGAAGAATTCCAAATGGCTCTCTGGGGCATTGGGAAGTGGACAAAAATCATGGAGAAATAAAAATTCCAGCACAGGGAGAGGGTCAAGCTTGGATCTGGAGGGGAGGAGAGTGCTCAGCTCTGTGGGATCTTGAAGGGCTGAGAATTCACTTTTAAAAGGTCAAAAATTTCTTTAGGTGGGTTTAACAAAGTGAGGCACCATCCACTTTCCCTGGAAATTCAAGGGGTTTAAGCACCAATCCTTTACTCTGCCCTGAGCAGGGCAGCCCAGGAGAGCTGAACACAAAATAAAGGCATTCATTTCATAAATTTCATTTATTAACAAGAAAAATTCAGCTTATTCCTCCTGACCTGGCTGCTTTCATCCTGAAGAAATCCATGCACAAGCTGCTCCCCCAGGGAAGGAATCCACTGCCACCAAAGCCAACACCCACCAAACCAAAATATTCATTCAGAAAAACCCAAACACAACTCAGCTCCTCTGCAGCTCCCTCAAAATCCTGGGTGCCATCACCTCGGGCACAGGCAGCTCTTGGGGAGGAAGGGGGAGCTGCAGAATGTGGGATTTGTCAGGAATTCAATATTCAGCTTCAGATCTCTGNAGAAAAACCCAAACACAACTGAGCTTCCTCTGCAGCTCCCTAAAAATCCTGGGTGCCATCACCTCGGGCACAGGCAGCTCTTGGGGAGGAAGGGGGAGCTGCAGAATGTGGGATTTGTCAGGAATTCAATATTCAGCTTCAGATCTCTGACAGGACCTAAGCAGCTCCTCCCAAAGCCCAGGAGCTGCCCCAGACATTTGGATCCACAGCCCACTCACAAAAATTCCCCCAGGATTCACTCCAAGAACACTGAAAGCTGCAATGCCTCACCCTCCTTGCTTTTTTTTGTGGCATTTTTGGTTTCTTTTAGCCCTGTAACACCAGAAAAATGAACACACATCATGAAAAACCCATGGGAAGGAGTGGGAAAAGTTCCCACACTTCCAGGTATTTGCAGGGGCAAAGCAAAGATTGCAGAGCTTGGCTGATATTTACACTGAGAAGATGAAATAATTAATTTATTATCAGCCAGGAAGGAAATATCTGTGAGGACACCACTCCCTGCCAGTCCCCCCCAACTCCCTGGATTATGGCACCAGGAAAACCCAGGGAGAAGAGAGGAATTCACAGAAAAGGGAAATTCAGAGCAAAGCCCTTGGGGCTGATCCTCAAATCCATATTGATTTCCAAAGCAGCATTTTTGGGAAGTCAATGAGCAGCAACTTTTGGCTTGTTCTTTTCCTGACAGCTTTTACAAATGGATGTGCCATGATTTGTATAAAATCATGGAAAGCTGCCCCATTTCCTCACAGGCCAAGGGTGGCCACTGCAGCATTTTTTGGACTAATTCCTTCCACTGGGTTTTCCAGAAGTGATTCATGGCTCTACTCAGCTTTCCTGGAAAACATTTCTCAGAGGCTGCCAGGTCTGGAAAGCAGGATATTCTCCTGGGCTGGCTTCTAAGTGGGAATCTTGGTGCCTCTCTCTGTTTAGAGACAAGCAGCAGTTTAATAACTCCATTCTATCAACTCTGATTTCGTTCTTATCCCCCTAAATGTCAGAAAAAAACAAAGTATAGAGATCTTTTACCCTATTCATTCCCTGCATATCCTGATTTGTTTGAACTCCAGCCTTAGAAGCCTAAAATCCATCTGCTTTTTTTTCTAGTATTTTATTTGGATTTCAAGGAAATTTATAAAGAGCCTCCCTTAACACTTGTATCACCTGCTGGATTTTGTTCTTTTCTTGGAAGTCCCAACACAACAGAGAGGTTTTTTTTACAGAGAGGGATTGTGAAATAATTACAAGTCTCCTGAGACTCCTTGCCTGACTGGTTCCTAAAACCCCTCAGGTGTCACTTAAACCCAGCTCAGAGCACTGAGGCCAGGTCAGACCTGCTCAGAGTCTGCTCAGCCCCTGATCCAGCTGGGACTGGAGGGAGCTGCTCAGAGAAGTCTTCAAAGCAGTTCCCAGGCCCCTGCTCTCCTCCCATTTCCCCTAAGAAATTGAAGGGAACTTCACTTGGATTCCCTTGCAGATCATTTGTGGGGATGCAAAAGCTCCCTGGGACATTTTCCACATTATTTATCCCTGGGCTGCAATTCCACAGGAAANGAAGTGTTTTAGTGTTCCAATTCATCTGGAAGGATTTGGGAGAAAAGGAACCCTGAGTGTGGCTGGAATTGCCAGAGCAGCCCCTGGATCCCTGGGAGTGTCCCAGGCCAGGCTGGACATTGGGGACACTGGGAGGGGTCCCTGCCATGGCAGGGGTGGGAATTGGATCATCTCTGACCTCCCTTCCATCCCAACCCACTGTGATCCCATTCAATAAAAACTTTGTTTCAACATTTCCAGATCTCCCCTGTGAACCCTGGGAGGGACTCCCAGCAGAGCCCAAGCATTCATCAGCTGCTCATTATTTTATCCTGGTTAATTCCCCCTCATTAATAAACATTTTGCAGCTATTTGGTGCTTCCCACACACCTCCAGGACTGCATCACCTGTGGGGTCAGAGCTTTAGGATTTTTTTTCCTCTTTTTTTATTTAACTGCCATTTCTGAATAGTTTAAAAAAAAATCCAAGAGGTGAAGCAGCTGTCCCTGAAGTATTTTTATAAATGTTGGTGTTTTTTCAGCTGTCACAGGTACCAGAATTGTCCCACGGAGTGAAGATATGACCAGAATCCTGAGGGAGTAGGATGAGACATATTTCTGTAATTAACCATTGATTATCAAGAAATTCTGCCAAAAGTATGACTTGAGGGAGAGCAAAGGCTGAAAACAGCAGGTGTTTGGGCTTGTTGGAATTTCCAGTTCCTTCTAACGTGACAGCAGCATTTGTTTAACTCAAATATTAAAGACACCATCCCAGGCAAGCAGAATTTAAGTGTTCATCCCCTGTGACTAAGGGAAAAACAAAAGGAAATTTAAAAAAATCAACTTTAACACAGGAGGCTTTGGAAAAACCACAGGAGCAGCTCAGAAGCAGGTTGGTATTTCTGGGATCTTTAAAGAATGACATTTCCAGGAGGAAGAATGGAAGATCAACTTCAAAAATATTTTCTACAAATGTTCAGGGAGGGTAGGAAAAAACCCAAAGCAATTCCAAGAAGTTTCTGCATTTCAAAGAACAAACCAAGTGTACCTGGAAATTTCAAAAGGATCATCATGGAATGGTTGGGTTGGAAGAAACTTTCAAGATCATCTAATTCCAACCCCCTTCCACCATCCCAGGTTGTTCCAAGCCCTGTCCAACCTGGCCTTGATAAAATAGAAAAGAAAATAAAAGTTTTAGTATCCCAAATCCTCTGCATTTCTGCTACACTAATTAGGAATTAGTGCTAATTAGTGACACATCAGCATTTAAAGCTCTTCAGGTATGTAACAACAGAGCTTTGAGGATGCATTTTATGAATTTGTTTATTCATATGGCAAGAACCCACCTGTTTTGATTCAAGGGGCAAAAAAAGTCAGCATTAGAAAATAATTCTTGAAAACATTTTAAGTTCCTGAATATTCCAGGCCCTTGTTTTGGGGGTGGGAACTCTCACTTGCTGAAAGCCAACACAGTTCTGCATCTCCTTCCAACTGCTGCTATAGGAATTCAGGATTTGCCTTTTTCCAGCAGGGGAGATGAAAACGTCACTGCAGAGTTGTGGGAACCCAGAATGCAGAGAAGATTCCTGGGCATGTTTGGAAGGATCCAACCCCTCTGCCAAATCCTGCTTTTCACCTCTGCCCATGGAAAGGCTCCCTGGGCTTTGGGATGAGACAGAATTGTCAGCAATGTCAATTAGATAATAGCAGAATGTGTGATTGATCCCAGGGTGAGAAATGGAGATTTTGGGGTTTGTTAGGATGGGGAGGAGATGGAGACAAGGTGGAGGATCCTTGTGGGTTTGGGGCTTCTTCCTCCTCCTCCATCTCCTGCACATTCTGCAGTGTTGGGGACCATTGGTCAGAATTAGTGCAGGGTTAGGGGAACAGAAATTCAGTCAGTCATTGGTAGGAAAGCAGAAATAATGCAGGTTTGGGGGGAGAATTGGGTGAATGATCTTGAAGAGAGCCTTGATTGTGTGAGTTGGAGGCTCTTTGGTGCCTTTGTCCCTCAGGCCAGGCTGGTGCAAAGCCTGGGGTGCAGAAATTGCTGAGAAGGAAACAATGAACAACCTGGAGANTTACCAAAATAAAGACTGAAAAGCCAATCCTTCCCTGTCAGGGAGAGCCATGAGGGGAAGCAGTAGAACTGCACAGAGCAGTGGATCAAGAGAATTTCCCTTTGGCATCTTAGGAGGGAACACAGAAGCTCATTAAGGACCAAGCTCTCCTGAACCCACCTCCTGCAATCCAACTCTGGGCCAGGTGAGGAGCTTTCATTGGGGACAGAGCTCAGAAAAAACTTCCAAAAATGTGTTGAAAGCATTTTTCTCCCTCATACAGATTCAAAGCCTTTCCCAAGGGGGGAATCCCCCCTGATTTGGGAAGCTGGACAGGCTGGGCTGTGTTTGCTGGGGTTCAGAGAGGCCCTGCTGATCTCACCTGCTCTGAGCTGAGTTTCTGGGTTACACAACCCCAGGCAGGAGCTGCTCAGACTTTCCACTGCCTGCCCCAGCAGCTGCTTCATCCTGGAGCCTCAGGAAAATTCAAACCTTTCATCAGAGTTTCCATGAGCCAGGCAGTGCTGGCTCCCAGCTGGATGGGGGCTGGCCCAAGGGCCAGTGACTCCTGCCCAGGAATGGCCACAGAGCCCAGACCTGGGCAAACCCCTCAGCAATTCCCACTGCCTCCCTCTCCACAAGGTCTGGCTATCCAAAATAACTCTCTCTTTACAATTATGGACATTCCAGTTCTTAGTTCATTTTCTATTTCCATCCTAGTGGGGTTTTTAGTTCTTATTCCTTCTATTTCCATAGAAATGGACAGTTTAGTTTTTATTTCATTTTCTATTCCACAGTGATGGACACATTCCTTTCAGTAATGACCAACAATTCTGTGTTAAAATAACCAGAGATGGGAGTTCTTATCTATTTAACAATATTCTCTCACTTGGTGGGTTATCAGAAAGGAGGAGATTTTAACCACAAAGCCACAGAAGGGTTTTGTTTACCTATATGGATTATGAATGGCTAAAAAAATACAAATAGGAAACACAAAAAAATCGATTAGAACAGCACAGCTTGGCTCTGGGGGCACTTCAGCAGCTCAGAGAAAGGAAACAGCACCTCCAGGAAGAAAAGGAACAATTCTGCTGCCTCTCAGTCTGAATTTGAAGAGGCCTCCAGACAAACAGCCTCTTGTTCTGAAACCAGGAGCAAACCTTCAGGGGAATTTCCAGGATGGTTTTCAGTCCATGCAGGAAAATCAGGTGATTTTGGTTTATTTGGCTGTGTCTAAAAGTCAGAACCTTACAGTGATGGGGTTTTAGGATGGGTTTTTTCTGAGCTGTGTGATGCAGATGTTGGCAATAAATCAGTTTATCCAAAAGCCCTGAACTCACAGAGCTGCCTCTCCCCAGCCCTGCTGTACCACAGGGGCTTTATTATCAATACATTTATTTATAATTTGTCTCAATTCTCCCACTGCCTTTTGCATTTCAGCCACAAAAAGGAACTCAAACCCAACCCTGAGCTTTGCACTCCCAGCTCAGTGAGCACCAAAACCACCCCAAAACCCCTCCCAGAGCCCTTCACCTGTGAGCCCCTGAAGGGAATTCCTTGGAATCCCTGGGATTCCCTGAGCATCCACAGAGGGAGCAACCAGTGATTTATTAATGCAATTAATTAATGAATGCAAT
>VYXF01000864.1:0-12008 GCA_013397295.1 Polioptila caerulea
CTGGGGATGTTGGGGTTTAGGGGAGCAATCAGGGGACATAAAGGTGGTCCAGAGACCACCTTTATGATGATGATCCAAAGTTCAATCCTAGTTCATCAGTCCTCCCTCAGTTTGTTCCCCCTAGCCTCTTACCCTCCTTGGCAATGCCTCGCAAGAGGCTGTCCAAGCCCGGCTCCAGGTCTGAGGGCAGGAAGGACTCAGCCAAGCCAGGCAAGAGCTCCCTGTGGGAAAAAACAGAGGTGCTGGGGGCCTAGAGGGGTAATGGGGCGCAGCTTTCTGGGCACCTGCCTCAGCTCCCACTTGGTGACACCAGGTGAGAGGAGTGAGGACCCCAAATATCCACGTTTGACAGCAGCTCCCCTTCCCAATTCAGGAGAAAGAGCTGTGACTGTGGGCAACTGGCTGTCCTGCCCACTCTGCAGGGAATGGAGCTGCTGGGGCTCACCTGGGGCAGTCGGATGTGTCCATGTAGACAACGGCTGACGCAGTTCCAAAGGCCACAAAGGTTCCATCAGCACGAGGCAGAAGGGGAAGGCCCCAGAGCTCAACATGGCACCCATCCCCGGCCACATAGTGCAGCAGGGAGAGGCGGCCGGCAGCCGGCAGCCCTGCAGCCCCATGGTGTCACAGCACCTCCCGCACGTGTCCTGCTGTGGCCTCCCGCAGACCCTTTGGCATCCCTAAGGTCAGCGCCCTCCACACATGGGCTGGGACCTCTGCCACCGGCTCCCCGGCTGCCACCAGCAAGGCCTGGACCGCCCTCCGTGTGGCCATGTCCCCTGCGGCCTGCGGCAGCAGCACAGCCTCGGGTGCCCGCAGCCGCCCCACCGCCCCCTCTGTGGCCGGCACCAGGACGGGGGCAGTCGCCAGCTCCTGGCACACACGGCTCACCAGGCTGTGCATCCGGCCGGAGCTCGGCATGTGCTCGGGGTCTGGCCACAGGCTGTAGGCATCTGCACTGGGAAGAGCCATGACCATGGCGGCCAAGTGGCTGTAGACACGGGGCAGGAGGTCGAGCAGCAGAAGAGCATTCCAGCAGGCATCTTCCTCATCCTTCTCGCCCTCCTGGGGCCAGCGCAAGTGGCGGCGATCATCGGAGAGGGCAAAGGGAGCGCTGGCATGGACAGGCAGCCCTGTGGCCGTCTCGTCAGTGGCTGGCAGTGGCAGGAAGCAGCAGAGTTGCCCTTGGCAGGCCCCGTGGAGGGGGTATGCCAGGCTCAGCTCAGGGCAGCATCCCAGTCCTGTGCCCAGAGCTATGGCTGGCCCCTCAGTGGCCCTGCCTGTGGCCACCAGCCACTTGCTCCCAGCACCCACCCCATCCCCATGGAGGCCTACCAGGCACCACACCAGACTCAGCCCCTCATCCCCCAATGGCACTGGGGAATGCCACAAGCGTTCCCATGAGTGTCTGGGCCCCATCAGGGGCCACACGGTGCAGGGCCACACGGCGGACATGGTGGAGGAAGAGGAGGGCAAGAGGGGCCTCAGTGAGGAAGGTCTGGAGGAGGTTGCAGATACACTCAGGATCAGAGACCCCTGCAGCGATTTCCGAGGGTTGCTGGCGAAGGGGGAAGCGGAAGAGGGTACCCTGGGCTGAGTCACAGTGTTGTCCCACAGCTTCCAGCCCAGCCCAGAAGGGCTCAAAAAGGCCAGGAAGGTCCTGGGCTTCAGAGATGTCCCAGCGCTTGCCAGCACCAGGCAGCACCCGGCATTCAGGGTCCAGCACCCCCAAATATGGGGGGCTCAGCACACCTGGCAGGTCTGGAGACATAAGAACCATGAGACCACATAGGTGACACAGACACCACTGCCTTCCTAGATCATCCCAACCCATCAGTGCCCCAGACGCCCACCCAATGCCCTCAAGTTTATCCCCATGGTGCCTCCCATGATCCAAAGTTCAATCCTAGTTCATCAGTCCTCCCTCAGTTTGTTCCCCCTAGCCCTGCCCTCCCATGCCAGCCAGCCTCCCCTCAACCTCCTGATGCTTCAGGTTCCCTCACTTTCCTCACAGCCCTCCATTTTGCAGACCCCTGGTGCCCCCCAGTTCTCCCCAGGACTTGTAGTTCAGTACCTCCAGCAAAACTCACATCTCCAGTTCAGTCTCAGCTGAGGCTGCCAGTGCCACTCACCAGTGAGGTGGTAGACAGAGGTGAAGCCCAAGCCAAAGCGCCCCACGGTGCGGGGATCTTCTTGCTTATGTGACACCCCTGGGTGCTGAATCCCTGTCCAATCCCGGGGCAACATCACGGCATCATTGTAGGCCAGGAGAGCTGGGCCTGGCAGTCAGCACCATCCATGGGTTAGGGGGGAATTGGGACATGGAGGGGGAATTGTCATTCACACTCAGTATTCCCACAAGCTCCAGTCCCTAAAACCACCCCCTGAGTCCTCCCAGTACCCTCAGAGCCCCCAGCACATGCAAGAACCCCTCACCAGTTCCAGTTCCCCCAGTCCCTCCCAGCACCAGCCAATGCCACCCCAGGGCTTCATCCAGTTTCTCCCAGTGCCCGCAGTGCCCCTCACCCTGGGTGCCCTCCAGTCCCCCTCTGGTGACATCAAATTCCCGCTCGTCAGACACAAACACGACCTCATTAGCGCTGGCATCATCTGTGTTCTGCACCAGCTCCTGGAATTAGTGATCAGTGCCCTGTCACCTTGGCCCCCCAGGCCCTGAGAAGAGCATCGACACTCTCTCCCAGCTGGGCACCAAGGTCCTGGGGCTGGTGCTGGACAGGGACCAGCCCCACTGCCTGCGGTAACTCTGCCCCACTGGGCAGGAGATCCCGGACAGGTGGGCTCCCTGGGTGTCTCACCTTGAGGATCTGCCCTCCATCTGGGTACTTCTGCAGGATGCTGTGCAGGTAGTCAAGGAAGATGGGAGCCCGCTGGCAGAAGGTCTCCCTGTAAAGCAGAGAGAGGGAGAGAAGGTGTGGGGGAGACTCCATAACCAGGACCCCCATGTACTCCTGGGATCCTGCAGGATGTGCTGCTCCTTGGAAAGGGTCAAGGACCCCATCTCCTTCCAGGACCCACTGAAACAACCACTGCCGAGGATGACAACCACATCTCCCCAAACCCCTGCCTCTTCCTGAGATGCTCCAGAACCCTGGTTTTGTTTGTGATAGAGTTAATTTTCTCCCCAGAAGTGTGTCCAGGGCTGTGTTCAGGAAGTAGCATGAGAACAGTATTGATTGCACACTGATGTTTGAGTTGGAATCCAGTCAAGGACATTTCAGTGTCCCATGCTCTGCCAGAGAGGGGGAGCATGGCCAGGAGACCCGACCCCAGTAGGCCAGAGGGATATTCCGGACCACAGAACCTCCTACACAGTATGGAAACTGAGAGGGGCTTAGCCAGGAGCCACAAATCACTGCTGGGGAATGGGTAGGGCATTGGTCAGTGGGTGATGAGTGACTATTGGGCATTGCTGGTTTCTCTCAGGTTTTATTCTGTTCTCTCTCCTTTTCATTACTCTTAATAGCAGTAGTAATATCAATCTATTTAGTTTTGTTTCAATTATTAAACTATTCTTGTGTCAGTTCAGAGGTTTTACCTTTTCTTTTTGATTCTCCCCCACTGGGAGCAGCAAGTGGCTTTGAGGGATGAGCTGTGGGCAGGGGTTAAACTGTCCTGAGGGTTTGTGTAACCTCAGACTGTTGAGAAAGGGAAGGGGAAGGAGAAGGTAAAAGGCAAGGCCATGCTGGAAGGTTTGGCTCTTGCAGGAGGAAAGCCTAAAGGTGCAATTATTGACAGCTCCCACCGGATGGCTCCCGAAGCCCAGCGGGGACGGCAATGCTGAGCACAGCCGGCAGATTCGATTCAGCTCCAGCCGTTCTCTTGTACCACAGCCCGCTGTTACCAACCACGGCAGAATGACAACCTTAGCCCAGAGCNAGGAAGGGCTTTATAAAATGCACCTGTGAGCGCACGGGCAGGAACTCCGAGAGGAAACTGTGACCCACAGCTATTAAATAAATAGGAGAGATGCTTACAGCAACTTTGTTTGAACACACTCTGCTATTGTTCTCTCAACTCTTTGTGCCCCACTCGAGCACCAATAAGGGCTGTCATGGTTTAACCCCAGCCAGGAACTCAGTCCCACGCAGCCACTTGCTGCTCTGGTGGGTGGGGTGGGGGAAAGATCAGGAAAAGGTAAAAACTGTGAGTGGAGATACGAATAGTTAAAGAACTGAAACAAGAATAAATATATTGACATTACTGCTGCTACTACTATTAATACTAATACTAATACTACTATTAAGTAATGGGAAGGAGAGAGAATGGAATAAAATGTAAGAAAAACCAGCAATGCCCAGTATTCACTCATCACCCACTGACCAATGCCCAGCCTGTTCCCCAGTAGCCATCAGTGGCTCCTGGCCAGTTTCTGTACTGGGCAGGAGGTTCTGTGGACCGGAATATCCCTCTGGCCAGCTGGGGTCGGGTCTCCTGGCCATGCTCCCCCTCTCTGGCAGAGCATGGGACACTGAAAAGTCCTGGACTTGGAGTGAGCTCGACAGGGCTCCAACTCAGTGCGTTACCAATGTTGTCCTCACTCTGAATCCCAAACACAGCTCTGGAGCGGCTTCTGGGGAGAAAATTCTCTCCCAGTCAAAACCAAGACATGCAGCAGTCCCGAAACCCCTCCCTGTAAGCCCTGACCGCCGCAGTCCCCACCTCCCTCAGTCACCCTTCGGTTCTCCCCATCACCCCTTGAGCCCCCCGCCCCACCAACAGCCCCCCGTGACCCCCAGAACGCTCCAGCCATGCCCTGTGTCCCCCCACAAACCCTCAGTGACACCCCCAGACCCACTCACGCCTTCGGCTGCTTGAGGGCCATGACTGGCACTGCGGGGAGACCCCTGCCCGCTGCCCACAGCTCCTGCCAATGCTGCCCGGTGCCGCTGTGCGCTGCCGGTTCCGCCTCCCGGACCGAGAGTTCTCAGCTGCACACGCACAGACGGGGAAATGCTTTTCTCATGTCAAAACCAGCGGCGGGAGGCGGGGGCAAGGAGACATGAAAGGCGGCGGAGGGGAACCGGAGCAGAAGCTTGGCTATGAGGCATATGGGAATATATGGGAATGTGGACACGAGGATACATGGGTGGGGTATGGGAATACATGGGGATACACCTGTATGGATGGGGTATGGGAATACACGGGAATATGGCTATACTGTACGGAATATGGCTATGGGNTACATGGGTGGGGTATGGGAATACATGGGGATACACCTGTATGGATGGGGTATGGGAATACACGGGAATATGGCTATAGGGATACGGTACGGAAATATGTAGGGATGTACCTACAGGGTGGTGGTATGGGAATACATGGGGGATATGGTAACAGGGATGTAGGATGTGAATCTGTGGGGATACTGCTATGGGCCCAGGGCCATCAGGGCCTGGTCTCCTGCCTAAGACTGGCCTGCACAAACACCTGAACTGTCCTGAATGAAGGAACTGTAGCAAATTGATCATGGCACCATATGGAGATCACTTGCACTGTATGTGTCTGTGAAATACAAAGCTGTGTTTCGTGTCAGGTACATCAAGGCAGTGTGTGTATTCGTGATTGTGATATGTGTGGAGCCCGATCATGGGACAGTTACAAAGACAAATTCTAATAAATAACTGAGGAAAGTAAAGCATGGAAAGAGGCCTTTGAATCTATCCTTTGTTCGCAATTAATTTTTATAAGTCTTAAGTTGATTCAGGAGCATTTGAACTAAAGTTTTAGGATCTTGTTCTTTAACAAGAACTTTCCGCTTGTAGGTAAGCCTTAAAGATTTTTGCAATAATAACCTTTTGAAGTATAATTTTAGAATATTGCTTTGTATTAAAGATTTGCAAACCCATAGCTTTAGAGTCATAAAGGAAGTATGCTTGTCTTGAAGTTTCTAACAAAACAGTAAAAAGCAGCTTGAGAAAGGAAACTGGACATCACTATAATAAGATTAATAGTCCTGAGAATTAAAGGTTAAATCCACATCTGGAAGCTGAACCCCATCATCTGGGATACATCCTGAGGAGATTAGAATTGTGATGTGAAAATAGAGAACAGAAACTACTAATCAGCACATGTAAAAATTTGGAATAAAAACTGCTGACAGCATATGAATACCCCAATAAATACCTGTAAGCCCCCAACTATCGGCGTGCAGTTGGAGGGAAAACTCCCCCCACTGTACCCAGCACTGCTGAAATTTTGCTCATATTTTACCATATTAAATAATAAATTGATTGCTGCTTGAATATTGGCCGAGTCAAGCTTTTTACTCTTAACATAGGACAATTATGTGACATAGGTCACATAGGACAAATTTCAGCCCCATGGACTGTTACAGGTCATGTGCAGACCACACAACATCACAAGGACACCACATTGAGGCTACTTGAACTGCAGACTGCAGGCAAGAAGACCACAAAGACATGAGACCACTTGGAATGTGTGAAGAAGGAACCAGTAGGACACGGTGACTCGGTGCAAATGTAGGACAAATTTCAGGGGATACGAGACACCTCTGCAGGGAAGTCACCTCACCTCTTCCTTCTTTCCATTTGCTCCTGAGTGCAATGGTGTGCAGGTCAGTGCTCCACGGCTTCAACTCCTCTCCAGGCAGATTCACACTCCTCTAAGACCCTCATCCCTGTGACCCGCAGAGCTGTGGTGGCACTGCAGACAGCCATGGGCCTCTGCCCCGTGTTCCCCCTCTGCAGGACTGAGGATGGCTCCTGCAGTGGTGCCAGGAGCCCTGCCAGCCAGGGGACAGTGGGACACACAGCTGCTGCTGTGCCAGAGGATGGCGTTGTGCTCAGAGGGAATGCTGGGGCAGAGAAAAGGAGAATGTTTGGGTGATGGCGTTTGTCTTCTCAAGTCACTGTTACCGTGATGGAGCCAGGCTGTGCCGGGGATGGCTGAACCTGCCAGTGGGAAGTGGGGAATGAATACCTCGGTTTGCTTTGCTTGCATGCACAGCTTTTGCTTCCCTTATTAAACAACTTTATCTCAAGCCACAAGGGCTTTTTTATTTCACTTTAATAATTTGATTCTCTCCGCCGTCCCACTGGGGATCGTGTGTGTAGCTCAGTTGTTGTCTGGGATTATACTGTGATAGAAGGTACATAAAATGAGTCCTTCCCTTGATGGATGCAGTAAAACTGACCTTTCTCTTCCCTGCTTTTTCTCATGTGCTGGGCTGAGAGGCGGACAGCAAGCTGAGGCACCTCCTGGACCATTTGGAACAGTTTTGCATGTCTGGAGCAAAGTCTTCCTTGTCATTCTCTCTAGGTGTAGCACGGCCAGGACAAACACCAGTGTTTGTTCAGAGACAAGGGACAGGGAGGGATCTAATTAGACATTTATTCTCCAGCATCTGGGCTCTCAGAATTAGGGCAAAATTTGAAAAATTGAAGCTGAAAATGAAAGGCAAAAATAGGCAGATCGTAAGAGAAGGAAGTAGAACCCTAAACAAATCTTGACATTATAATTTCATTTTTTTCTCTCTTTTGGAAAATGCAGGTTCACAGAAAAAACAATATAATCTGCTTGTAAGAAAGAATCAGTTCTTAATATTCTGAACTAAACTGAAAAAACTAAGATGGAAAAAATGTTTTCCTGTTGATACTGTCAAGAAGAATATTTTACTATTTTATAATTTAAGATGATGCCTTCATCACAGTATTTGAATTAATGCATAGTTTAAAGTGTGAAAAATTATTTTTTAAAAAAAGAAGATAAAAATATAATTTACAAAAAATATTTTAAAAAATTTAATCTTAGGAATTTCTTCTCATTTGTCTTCTTGAACAGCATTATTTTCCAAGTTTTTGGCTTTTTTAACCAAAATTCTAAAATTTGTGTGACAGGTGAAAAACCATTTGTGGCTTGGCTTAGCGGTTAAAATCTAAACATGTCCGTGGCACAAATTATAGTCAACATTGCATCATGTCGAATTTTGGGTGTACTTCAGTGAACTGTGGGTTGGTGCTGCTTGCCTTGGGAGCCTGAGTTTGCTGCTTCTTTTCAGCAGAGATGGGTCTAGAACGATGTGAAGTCTGCCCTGACACTTCTAAAGCCACTTTTCCTGGGAGGTCTGCTCCAGACTGCGCCTTGCTGCCCTCTGGCCTCATGCACACGGCTGCACGCTCAGGTGGTGCTGTGTGAACAGCAGAGAAAGAGAGTTTGTTTAGCTCAGCTTGGCTTGTCTGAAGATGCTTCTGCTTATGTTTAATTAGGACCTCCACCGACAGCCAGAGACAATCCAGGCGGGAAGCGACAGCCAAGGCCTGCAGGGCTATCAGGATACCTGGACTCAGGTGTTACGAACGTGATGGTCCCACCAATGAGCAGGTAGAAGGTCATAGCTGGAGTTTGCTTTGCTGTCTGGGAACACTGCAACCGTTGCTGATTTCAGCAGCAGGGGTGGTTCCTTGTGATATGTGCATGGTTTGGAAACAGCTTGTATTTCTTTATCCTTCCCTGTTTTTTTCTAGTATGGACATATTTCTGCTCTAGCCAGTGACCTGAGGCTGCAGGACTAAACTGGTGAAGGTTGATGACTGAAAGGGAAATACTATGTGACAATGGTTTCCTTCAGGGCCAAAAAAAAAAAGAATCTCCTATTTCTCACTATTTGCATTGTAGCCAGGAGTTTGCCTCGATGATCTGTATGGGTGCCTTCCAAATCAGCATATTCTGTGATTCTAAGGTGAGAACGTCCAATGGTAGAAAGAGCTAAAGTGGCTGGGATCAGGAATGCTGGGGATATTGATTCCAGTAGAGGGTGACATTTCACTTGCTGATGAGATTAGATGTGCAGCAGCCTTGTCTTGTAGGCATTGCAGTTGCTGAGGAACCACCTTTGGGCAGCAGAGGGATGTATAGCCATAGCTGGGGGGTGAAGCCCAGGTCACAGAGGAGTTCTTTGGAGCTGCTTAAATGGATATGAGGAATTGTCTCCAGCCATATCTTTCCATACCCCCTGTAGAACCATTTGTGGTGGTAGGACTCTGACAGTACATTGTTCATTAAAGCTTTTGATATTTAAGCTCAAATGTGCTTGCAGGGATACAATAAGGGGCACATCCTGTTGATGCTGTTTGTGGGAGGCCCTGTGTGCCTGTCCCTGTGGGACTGACTGTATCTGTGTGTGTGACTCCAGCTGTCCTCTGAGGGCTCCACAACTGCTTGGACCTGGGGGCTTGCAGCTGTGGCAGCCTCCTCTCTCAGGCTGCTGGATCAGGCAACTTCTAACAGTGGCGATAGAGGGGAAAGCTCTTTCCATGGTCCCATGCTCTGGATGTGCACCCAGAGGTCAGTCTCAGGCTGAGAGATGTGAGAAAAGGCTCTGGAGAGGAGAGCAAGGATTCCAGTGATTCCATGGATAGGCCCACGGTGATGCCACCACCATCATCCTGGATGGTGTGAGCCAGGCCAGAGTCACAGAATGGGCAGGGCTCGTTCCCCACTGAGCACTGATGAGCCCAGAGCAGTTTGGTGTGGCCAGTGGGGGCTGTGGAGACAAATGGGCCCGAAAGGAGGCTCTCCAAGGAGATGCTGATGCCTTTTTGGGACTACCTAAAAAGAGAGGCCAGACAAAATTAGAGGAATAATAAGATGTTATGTTTATTGAAGGGCCTTCAGGTACATTTTGGGCAGACAAAGCCCCCTGGGGATACACTGAAAATGGATGATGGGCCACGGGTTTTCATACTTTTATAACTTCTATAAGTTTGGTCCATTTGCATCTTTTGGGTTAATCTTCCAATTACAGCTTCAGGTAACAAAGTAATTCACCCCAAGTTTGTCCCTCCCCCAATTCACTTTTGTTTACATTTCTCGGGCCCTGAGACACTGAGGTGTCCTTGATTCCCAGGCCCAGAGAGGAATTGTTTTGTCTCACTAAAATGGGAAATGGGAAAAACGAAGTTCACTTTTGTAATATATGTTATAAAATAATTCATGCTAAAGGAAATTAAATACCACAGCATTTGTATACTAAAGCCAGTGTCAGGTAACAAGCAGTAATAGGCTAAGTGATAAGGATGGAGATTCAAATACCAGGAGGACACTGTCTCCAGAGATGTATATTGCAAGGGACTTTTTCATCTGACAAGATTCCAGCAGAAGGCATTTGATAGACATCAGTATGATAATATTTGACTCCAGAAGTTTATCCCTGAAGATTTTCACCTGACAGGATTTCGCCAGTTCCAAGAAACATGGCAGCAAGAAAGAAAACTACGATAATATGCTAACGAAGAGCCCCCTTCCAGAGCCAAAAAGACTGTATAAAATGAACCCCTTGGAAATAATCTTTGGAGACCCATGAGGACTTGGGTGCTATAGAGGCCAAAATCTCGGGTTTCCCCGATTCTGATCGCCTGGCTCAGAGTTGAATTGCTTGTGGCTTTTTCCACATTGACTCCCTTCTGCCACATCCAGAGGTGCAAGCGACTTCCCCTGTTTCATTAGCCCTTCCTTATTGCCAAAGGGAGCTCTGTCAACATCACCGGCCCACCCAGATGTGAAATACAAAGCTGTGGTTCGTGTCAGGTACATCAAGGCAATGTGTGTATTTGTGATTGTGAGATGTGTGGAGCTCAATCATACGAATTCTAATAAGTAACTGAGGAAAGTAAAACATGGAAAGAGGCCTTTGAACCCATCCTTTGTTTGCAATTAACTTCTGTAAGTTTTAACTGGTATTAGAAGCATTTGTTTTTTAGCAAGAACTTTCTGTTTGTGCATAGGCCTTAAAGATGTTGCAATAATAACCTTGAAAGTATAATTTTAGAATATTGCTTGTATTATCTCGTAGTTTTAATTAGTAAGAAAAAAGAAGCTGGACGTCACTACCATAAGATTAATAGTCCTGAGAATTAAAAGTCAAATCCACATCTGGAAGCCAGACCTCATTATCTGGGATACTCCTTTCTCCCTTTGGAAGTTAGACCACCATCTGGGATACCACATCATCCGGGAGACCGCAGCACCTGGGATACATCCTGAAGAGACTGAAATTGTGACGGGAAAACCGAGAATAGAAACTATAATGAGTATACGTAGAAATTTGGAATAAAAACTGCTGACAATATATGAATAACCCTATAAACACCTGTAAGCCCTCAACTGTCAGTGAGCAGTTGGAGGAAAAACTCCTCCCACTCTACCCAGCGTCGCTGAAACTTTCCTCATACTTTACCATATTAAATAATAAATTAATAGCTGCTTGAAAATTGGCCGAGTCAAGCTTCTTATTCCTAACACAGAGAAGGTGCAGCTGAGGTGCACCTGGCTCCAGGTGTGGGCTGGAAGGGAGCAGCTGTCTGGAGTAAGGACCATCGGTTGATCCAGTGTGGGACTGGATGGGGCTGGATGGATGAGGAGTGGGACCAATCCTGTGGGGTGTACCCAGACATACAGGTAGGAGATATTACTGTCTGTCCTGCAATGACAGACACTGTAGGCCAGGAAGACACACTGCCCTGGAAAGACCAAAAAGGAAGTAAAGTTCCTTCCCTCTGAGAGGAATGAGGAATTTGTCTTTGCAAACAAGCTGTGGGTCTGCTGGTAGATAAAGCTAGCACTGAGAGATAAAGGAAACAATGGGAAGGATTCCACTGATTGATGAATGGTCAAAAGGTATTTGCCTGACAAACAAACTGTAGGTTTGCTAATAAATTAAATTGGATATTGAAAGATGAAAGAAACAATGGAGAGAAACCATAAATTCCAAAAATTAAAAGGGAGGGTTATAGATTAGAGGGAAATCTTAGGTGTCAGGCATTCCGGGAAGTCTGTACCTCTCAAGTACCTCAGCCAATGGGGAAAGAGAGAGGGAAATGCGGCCGGGAAGTTGGGATAAAAGGGAGGCTGCATCCTCCAAAAATTAGAGACCCCAGGGAAAAGCCCCATGGCCTCTCCCTTTATTCAAATAAAGTAAAAGGACTCCTCTGTCTCCTTTTTATCTCTCGTGTTTGTGGATTAATGTTCCTAAC
>VYXF01000865.1:0-31152 GCA_013397295.1 Polioptila caerulea
TGCATCCCCATTGTCCTTCCCTGACCCTGTGTGTGTTTCCCAGGGGAGGTTTGGAAATGGGAATTTCCTCTTTTAGGGCCATTCAGAGCCTGTGTTTGGGATATGGGTGCAGGATGTGCATCCCCATTGTCCTCCCCTGCCCCAGCAATCCCAGCCTAACCCTGTGTGTGTTCCCAGGAGGAGAACAACATCGTGCACAGCCAGAAGGTGGAGATCCTGAGGAAGATGCTCCAGAAGGAGCAGGAGAGGCTGCAGGTACTGCCCAGGGGGGATCCTAAATCCCAAATGATCACCAGAGCTGTGCCCACCCTCCTGCAGCAGCTCCCTGGGGCTGCACATGTGCAGCTGGTGATTTCAGAGAGACAAATGGGGGAATTTAGAATGCAGAGAATATTTTTTTTTCTATGTTTTTAAAAGGTTTAAATTCTCTGACAAATACTACTTACTTAAATACTTAAACTACTTAATTAAATACTACTGTAACTTTTGTCTATAGAAAGTTTCTTAAGTTTTGAGGTAAACCAGAATTTTTAAGGATGTAAATGAGATGGTAGAGTAGTATCTAATTTATTATAAAGTAAGAAATGCAGATTTTTAAGTTTGTTAGAATAGTAAGTAGGTGAAGATAAAATAGAAGATTTTTATAGTTTTTAAACTTCTTTTTCTTTCTTCATCTGCTCTGTACTTTGCAGTGTTGGGGGCACAAAACAATTACTTAGAATTTGTAGCGTAGTGTTAAAAGAATAGAAATTTAGTTAGCTATTAGTAGAAAAGTAGAAATAAAGTAGAAATAATATTTCTAAAAGTAGAAATAATAAAAGTAGAAATAAAAGAATAGAAATTTAGTTAGTTAGTAGTAGAAAAGTAGGAATAATGTACATTCTTAGTAATAATTAAGTGAATTGCTTTTAAGAAAACTTGAATTTTATGTGTTTGAAGTTTTTTCTTGTCCTTTTTCTTTCATACTAAGCTAGTGTAAAGCTCAGTGCACAGAAATTACTAAGAAAAAATCAACAACCTAATAAATGAAAAAACTAAGAGACTGATTTTTTTACTTAACAAAAACTTAACAAAAAAACTTATTCTATTTAAAAAATCATACAAAAATAATATAAAAACGAATATAAAAATAATAAAACTCCCACAACCACCGTGTGTGTTGCAGTTCCTGCAGGAGGAGTACAGCCGGACCCCCTCCACCCGCCTGCTCAAGGAGATCCAGGAGGCAAAAAAACACATTCCTCAGCTGCAGGAGCAGCTGTCCAAGGCCACGGGCTGCAGCCAGGTACCAGGGGCTCAGCCTGCCCTGGGGCTGCTCCCAGCCACCATCCAGGGGTCCTGGGCAGGCTGCAGGGTTGGGCTTGGTGCTGTTGTCAGATTTCACAGTGGGCTCTCAGCTCGTCTCTGAAAAACTTGCTTTTAAGAACAACTGCAGGCAAGGATGTGTTTGTCATCTGGCAGTGCAACTCCAGATGCACCCATGAAGACATTGTTGGAAGCTTGAAATGATTTGGTTTTCACTTGAGAAGAATAGATGTAGGCTGTGTCATTTTTCCTTTTTCCCGTGTGTTAAAAGTGCTGAAAACTCGATGCGGTTTTTGTTGTTTTCTCTCAGAAAGTCATTGCAGCCTTTTCTGGATAAATTAGGGAGGTTTTGTAGTTATGTGAGTTGCCTGGCTTTTGGAAGAGCTGATGTTTCAGGATCTTTTGGAACACTCTGCTGTCTGCCTTGCAGGATGGGGTCCTGGCCTCCAGGTCTGTGTCGGAGTCGCTGCAGATCAGCGAGGGGGAGGCTGAGAGTGGGGACAGTGGCAGCAAACTGGATTTCAGTGGTGACAGCCCCTCCAGACCCAACAGTGACATTGCTGATGTGAGTCTGGGCCAGCCCCAGGGCTTTGCTTCTCTGCCTCTTGCATTTGGGTTTCCTTGGCAGGTTCTTGGGGTGTGCTGTGCTGGGTGACTCTGCCCTAGTGGGACGGGCTCAGTGCCCACCAAAACCTTGTCCCTGTGAAAACTTTTATATTGGACTGGTGGGAGAGACTGGGAGAGAACCAGTTTGGGGGTTTGATCCAGGATTAGATTGTCCTGGCATGGATCCCTGTAACCAGCCAAAGATGGATGCCAGCATCCTGCTCAAAACTCATTTGCCAATTAGAGCATCTTTGAGGGGAATATTGCAACTGCAGCAGCGTGACTCAGATCCAGGCAGCTTGCCCTGAAAGTGGGAAAGAGCCTTCCTTCTCCCAAATCAGCTTCAATTCCTGCCACCAGCAAAGGCTCCTAGTGTGTTCACTCATTAGTTATCAATCTGTGTGCTCTCCCTTGGTGCCTAATCCTTAATTAAGTCACTCTCTGATTAGTGCAGGGGAATTGAGACTCTCAGCTTGGATTTGGCCTAAGTTTGTTGATTAACTTAAGGATGTGGGAGCTAAATTTGTCCCAGCAGATGGAAGTGAAAGGGAGGTGGGTGAGATGGGAGCATCCCACGACTCTGTTTTGGAACATTCCAATGCCCAATCTGACCAGATCCCACTCAGTGTTTGTGTTTAATAAATGCACAACAAAATTCATCATCATCTTCCTGATAATCATCCTGTCAGTATTGGGGATGGTGTTTGATCAGTGCAGGTGATTGGCACACCAAACATTCCAGCTTTTCAATCCAGATGTGAGAAACTTAAGGATCAGGGGCAAAGGAACCCTTTGGAAGTGGGAAGGGTTCTGCAGCTGGGAAAAAGCCAGGCTGGAAAGCAACAGCCTGAGCAGTAGCCTGGCTGGAAAAATCTCTGGTCCCACTGAAGGTGAGCCAGCAGCATTTGCTTTCTGCAAATAAGGCTCTGCTGGGCTTCCTGAGCAAGGGGGTTGGTGGCTGATGGGACAAGAGAGCTGAACTGTGAGAAGAGGTGGAGAGAGCCAGAGGAAAGCCAAGGGCTGGGGATTTTACAGCTCTGCTGTTGCTGTCACCAGATGTCTGACCAAAACTTCTGCAGTCACTTGAGTTTTGGGGTTTTTTTGTTTGGCTGTGCATGTAGGACACAGATTTGACTCTGGTTTTTCACACCTCCCTTTCCTGTGAGAAAGGAGAAGTTTTTGGCTGTTGTGGCTGACAGACTGCACTGTGCAGTTCTCCCTTTCCTGCATTTGCTGGCACTTACCAGAACTGAACTTCCCTCTTTCCCAGAGTCCTCGCAGTGGCCTGAAGGAGAGGATTTATCCAGATGAGAGCCCAGAAAAGGCTGAGCTTCAAGATACTGTGAGTACAAAACATCAAAGTGTCACGACAGCATCTCCTCTAAAAAAAATTGGCATTTTTTGCCATTAAAATCTTGCTGCTTTCCCCCACTTTCTAAATGGAGCATGCCTGAACTTTGCTTTAGAAAATAAAATGCAATTAAAATGATGCAGGGAAAGTTAATTAGCTGAGTAAATGTTTATGGAGCTTAAGAGCAGGGCCATTTAGAGGCAAGAAATACCTAATCAGCAGTAAAACAGCTGGGCCTGGGATAAGGAGAGCAGTTGCACGTGTTTATTCCTTGAGTCCAGCCAGCCTTTTTTGAGGATGTTCACTCATTTGGGGGCTGGCATTTCCAGCAGGAAGTGCAGAGCTGTCTGGACACATCACCATCTTTGGGATGGCTCCTGAATTCTCCTTGCCCTCACCTGCTTGTCCTCCCAAGGCCACATTTCCCCCTGTGTGCAGAGGTGGCATTTGGCACGTGCTCGGTGTGCTCCTGGCTGCAGGTGCTGCAGCTGCTCTCAAGCCACCTGCTTTGATTTTTGGCAGTGTTTGGATGCTGGGAGGGGGAATTTTGGAAGAATTCAAATGCTCAGGGTATCTCCAAGGTTTCCTGTGAGGGACAATCACAGCCTCGTGCTTTTCTTCCTTCTCTTCCCCAGGATTCCCAGTCCAGTGTGGGAAGTCCCCTGTCCCGAGTGGGGACTCAGATCATTGGAGCAGAGGATGATGATTTTGACACGGAGCAGGAGCAGGTGGGAATGGCTTTTAGCCTTTTTTCCTCCACCAACCAGAATTCTCTTGCCCTGTTCTAAACTTTGTTGCTGCTGAGTACTTCTGGTGTGGTGAAATAAGAATTTGGGAATGAGATTCCTGTTGTTGATCTTTCCAAATTGAAACATTTGGGGAGTTATGACAATATCCATCTTTGGGTCTGTTATTTTTCTTTCTTCTCCAATCTTCAAGCTTTCTAGGAATTAATTTGCCTTAAATTTCATTTTCTTGAGTTCTTCTTAAATCCTGAATCTTTGTCACAGCAGCAGAGCTATTCCATATTTCCTCTGGATTATTCTAGCTGTCCTTTCTCTTTTTCCTGACTAACTCAGCTGTGATTCCCTGTAACCCTGCAGATCAATGGGCAGTGCAGCTGCTTCCAGAACATCGAGCTCCTGAAATCCCGCCCGGCTCACCTGGCTGTTCTCCTGCACCACGTGGTGTCCCAGTTCGACCCTGCAGCACTGGTGAGAAGCTCTGGAATTGTTTCCCTGCCTCACATTTGGGAATTTTCACCACATTGTGGAGCACTCGCTGCCATAACCTGGCAAGGAGGAAAATGCAGACCCTGTGCAGGCCTGGGGGTGATAAATCCTCATTTATCTCCTCAGATAAATGGAGAAACACAATAGAATTGTGTCCTTTCTGTTTGGCTGCTTACAAATAATGATTTCTCTCCTGGAAGCCTCTCATTCCACCCCAAGGTGTGGGATTAGGTGTCTGCAGGGGAGGTTTGATCTCTCAGTGCTCCTCTGGCAGCCCCTTCCCTCTCCTCCCATTGCCAGGGCACCTCCCTGAGGAGCTGGGAAAGTTTTCAATGCACCTCTGCTGAATTCCTTGAAATATTGGAAAGAAAACTTGGGCTTTTCTTGGTTCTCACCTCATTTCTTGCCCTCCTGTTCCCCCCAGCTGTGCTACCTTTACACAGACCTGTACAAACAGACCAACTCCAAAGAGACCCGCCGTGTTTTCCTGGAGTTTTACCAGTTTTTCCTGGACAGAGCTGCAGTAAGTTCCACTTGTTTTCCTCATTTTCACACCTCTTTTCAACCCAGCAAGTTGATTTTGACCTTTCTTCCACTCGCCAAAAAAACCAAGGGAGTTAAAATCTTCCCAAAAAATAGTTTTAAAAATCAAAATAGGAATAATGTTTCATCACTAACTTCATAAAATGTAATAATGTAATAAAAGTTTTAAGTATTTTTATTGAAGTGTTAGCAGAAAAGCGATGCCTGGTAAAAAAATATATCCCAGGGGATTTGTTGTTGATAGGAGAAATAATTTAGTGATAGGTAAGCAAGTTCTGGCTCTTTTATGTTGCTTTTTAGTTAATAATTGCTGTGGGCACTGATGTGGCTGTTCCAGGAATTGGGAAGTTTTATATTTCTGTTGGAAAGCTGAGAAAATTCTCTGCTGTCATGAATTAAACTCCCAGAAACAGCAGCACAGTTTTATAAACCACAAGTTCATCTTAAATAATCCTGTGAATTATAATAAATTCGTGGGAATCTCCCCATTTCCAGCCAGCAGGTGCTCAGATTGGATGATTTTTTTGGATGATTTTGACTTTGAAGGGAATTCCCTGGTGGGATTTGTGTGTTTTATTGGCTGCTGGTTCCTCTGTTGGTTCTCCCAGCCTTTCTTTCCTTTTGCAGAACCTGAAGGTCCCAGTTCCAGATGAAATCTCCTTGGAATTAGGTAGGGTGCTGTGTTTGTGGGAGTGAAAGGCACAGGGTGGGTTAAATCGGGGAAATGACTTTTTGGAAGTCATTTATTGAAGGTGGGGACTGTTCCCAGAGGAATAATGGATGAATTTTGGACTCACAGACAGGAGAAGGCCAGAGCTCCTCCCTGAAGAGCTCCACCGCCAGTTCATCCAAACCATGCAGGATAAAGTCTGTCCAGAGGTTCAGAGGAACCTGGAAGATTTCAGGTACCAAAAGCTCTCTGTGGGCTTTCCTTTTATTTCATATTTAATTTCAGTCAGCATTCCAGCCCAGGGAAACCTGAGGGACATACAGTTCCTCTTGGACTGGATAGGAATATACCCTGTGGCCAATCCTTAAATCAAGTCATCAATTGCACACCTAGAGCTTGGATTCTTCATTCCTCAAAGCTGTGTGAGGAAATGTCAGAGTATTTTTTCTTAGATTTTATTGTATAAATCTCCCTTACTGATTGTGTTTATAATCAGCTTATACATATTTTTTTTTCCTGTCCCTGTTTTTCATCCCTCTCCCCTTTGGGCAGGGAATAATCCCCTTTACAGAGCTGTCACGGGCATGGAGTAGAAGTTGATAATTAATTTGTTTTTTCATGTGGAGTCCTAAGAGCTCCATGCCAAGCTCAGCAATGAATTTCCCACCTAAAAAACCTCGCAGTTCACACGGATGCTTCAAACATCCCCAGAGCCCCTCTGTGACTTCTGTGGGACACCCTGAGTGCCACAGGACATTATCCAGCTGCAGGTGATGCTTCCTGTGGCCTTTTGCAGGCAGAAACGGAGCATGGGGCTGACCCTGGCCGAGGGGGAGCTGACCAGGCTGGACGCCGAGCGGCTCCGCGACCGCAACGCCGTGGAGAGGGAGAGGAGCTGTGCAGAGCAGATCCTTGCCAAAATCGAGGAGGTCCTGTAAGTGACAGCAAATAATACAGGGGTGGGGTGAAGGAAATAACAGTGGAGGTGCTGCCTCAGGCGTGGGAAAAGCAGGATGGAGGGATTGGGCAGTGGAATTTGGCGTGGCTGTGTTGGGACTTCTGCCGTGAATGGCGGGAGGGAAGTGGAGGCTCTGCTGTCCAGGGGGCTGCTGTGAAATAGTGCAGGGAATGCTGCCACTGTCAGCTTGTGCATTATTACATCAGAGCCCTTTTCCTGCAGAAACAACAGCTTCACAACCCATTTTCTCCTTTTTAATGTGGGCTGAATCCAATTTCCACAGCTGAACCTTCATTTTTGATTCTTGATTTTATTTTTTTCCCCCTGCTGGGACTGCTGAACATTCTAAAGGACACTTCAGGACAACTACAGTGCATGGGGCTGGGTGTTAATTGGGTTTTGAGCTGCATTTTAAAGCCCTTTCTTGTTTTTAGGATGACATCTCAGCCTCTGGAAGAAGACAAGAGGTAATGGGAGTCGGGGAGCCTGGGCTGTGCTGCTGGAACAAGACAGCCCTCTCCCGGCTGTTCTCCAGCATCAGCTGCTCAATCCCCTGGCAGAAATCATTGGAATTCAGAGCAGCAGCCTCTTCTTTGCTGATGTTTGTTGCCTGTGTTTCACATCTTAAAAATTACTGGCACTGATAACTCGTGTTTATTTGTGTTTTCTGTTGCAACTGCTTCAATCTGCTCTAATGTTTATTTTCTGTGTGTGCCTTGTCCTGTTCAGTTTTTATCTGAGCAGCTTTTCCTCTGCTTTTTGCAGTAACCTTTTACTGCTGCTTATTTTTACCATCACTCAAAGCTATAATGTGACATCGAATATGGTTTGAGTGTAGAGTTTTAGGACCTTCCTGTGTAATTCTCAAAATTGTATTTTCACCTCCTGTGCTTCTGTGCCTTTTGTCATGGAATGATTTGGGTTGGAAGGGACCTTAAGGATGATTTAATTCCATCCCCTGCCACACACAGGGACAGCTCCCACTGTCCCAGGCTGCTCCAAGCCCTGTCCAGCCTGGCCTTGGGCACTTCCAGAGATCCAAGGGCAGCCACAGCTTCTCTGGGCCCCCTGTGCCAGGGCCTCCCTATCCATATATTCCATCTTTATTTACTCCATAACTTACAAAAAGATTAATTCTGCTGTTGGCTGAGCCCTTCCCCTTTATCTGTGGGAATTTATTTCCATTCATTTCATCACTTACTTCAATTTAAAAATGAACTTTTCAATAGAACCTTGGCACTTGACCTTAATTTGATGGACTCAGTGTATTTTCCTGGAATGGTTCTCCTAAACCTGGCTGGTTTGTGTGTGTTTGGCAGCTCCACGATGCAATATGTGATCCTCACCTACATGAAACACCTGGGAGTCAAAGTGAAAGAGCCTCGGAACCTGGAGCAGAAGCGGGGCAGGATTGGTTTCCTGCCAAAGATCAAGGTAGTGCTGGTGTGCCCACAGAGGATCTGTGTGCAATTCAAACCCCAATATTGCAGGAAAAATTAAACAAAAATTTAAAAATCGTTGTGATTTTCCACTGTTCCAAGAGGATTTGGGATTGCTGAGCTGCACAGCTAAGAGCTGCAATTGGGTTCTGCATCTGTCGGCAGATGCGTGAGTTGGGAATAATGGGAATGATTTCCTTTATCTCTACCCCTGAATTCACCTTGTTTTTCACACTTATCAAAACTTTGGGGGAGGAATGTTTGATAGAACACAGCCTTGAACCACAGGAGGGTCTCATTAAAGCTGTTGCCTTGTTTACTTCAGTTTTTTTTCTGGAGAAATTTGCCCAAACCCTCCTGGTTTGAGAGCTCTTCTCTGCCACCCCCACTCTGCCAATTATAGAATGAATATTTCCACCAAAACTTCATCCCTGTGGGTGTGATCCCTTGTCTCCCACAGCATGGGGGTGTATCTGGTCACAGTAGCTCCTTCTTTTCATCAGCATTTCAGCTGCCTTTGAAATATTAAGAGAGTTTCAAGCAGTTCTGCACTAACTGTGAGAAGGTGAAACAGTGTGAAACCTTTTGGAAAGTTCATGTCCTCTCCCTTCTGCAGCTTTCAAGACTTAATTAAAATCTCAGTAAACAGCTGGATTTGAAGCAGCTTGCCATGAGTTTGCTTTTCTTTACCTTGCAGCAAAGCATCAAGAAAGAGAAAGAGGGAGAGGAGAAAGGAAAGAGGAGAGGCTTCCCCAACATTCTGGGCCCCCCCAGGAGACCCAGCCGACACGACAGCAGTGCAAGTATGTGAGCCCAGGAAGGCCCTGTGCCCTGAAAGCCACAGAAAATCCCTGCTGCCTTGAGAAACTCCTGCCAGGAAATCTTCTTTACCCCAACCCTCCCTCCTAAACCTCATCCCACCCATCCTACCTCACCCAATCCCAGCCTTTCAAATATGGACCCCACTTCTCCCAATTCCCTTCCAACCCTGTCTCATCCTGAGGAGCTGTGGAATCGAATTCTGGGCTGGGATTGAGGCAGTTTGGGGTGGGATTGAATGATTTTCAGTAGGATTGAGCCATTTTCAACTTCCTGTTGTTAAAACCCTTTTGGAGACGCACAAACCTGCGTTTGGCCCTGAAACGCTGCTTCCCTCAGTGCTTCCAGCAGCCTGGTGATTCTCTTTGCTCAGTTGGCAGGGCCATGGAGATGCAGAAGCCCAGGCACCCCAAGCACTCTCCCACAGCCTCATCTGTGAGCCCAGAGCCCCCCGAGTCCAGCAAGATGCGCCAGAGCGGCTCCTCCAGCGATGGCACGGACGCCCCTTACCCCCCTGCCAACCCCATGTCCCCCCTGGCAGTGGGGCCCTTTGCCTCCCCAGAGGGCAGCAAGGACAGTGACACAGGTAGGGTGGAATGCAGAGTGGTTCCAGGTTGTGCTGGGAGCAGGGTGTGCAGAGCACTGATGCAACGAGCTGGGCCAGTTGGGAAATGCTTTGGTGTCATTAGAGCTGCTCTTCCTCACCTTAATCAGCTTTCCTCAATTAGGGAATCCTGCCACGGGCAGCAGTGGTTGTTAGTGGGTTCTGCCACTGTGGCATTGGATGGTCCAACAGGAAAAACCCAGCAGGTGCCAGCCTGTGTCACCTGAAGCTTTTGTCACTGAGATTTGTTCTTACCAGCCTGGCAATCAAGAGGCTCTGCAGAGGCTGGGAAGTTCTCTCATCTCCTCTGATATGATTCCTCAGCTTTCCCATTTTTCCTGTGTCCAGGTTTGAAGCAGCCTGGGGAAGCCCCAGCTGCCAGTGACTCCATGGATGGCACCCCCCGCACACCCAACAACACCTTTGAGTTCCCATCGCCCTTGGAAAACCTGCAGGAGGAGGAGGGAGAGTCAGAGAGGTAACTCTGGGTGCTTGAGGGAGCCTTGAGAGGGTCAGGAAATCTTGGAATGGCTTGGAAGAGATCATTATGGAGAGTCCTTTGTCAGTGTGACAGTGGCTGTTGAAATTTAGTACATAAAATTAGACTGACATTGCTTGTGTTAAATGTTTTTGGTAGAATGAGGAAATTTTGGTCTGTGTCTCTGCTGTGATAGAAAACTTTCAGGAGAGGGGATAAAATCCTCTGGTTTGGACCTCAGACCACCGTTCTGGAGTGGTGCTGAGTGTCTGAGCAGGGAGAAATTCAGGCACAAGCTTCCCTAATGATTTCCTTCCTTCCTTGCAGGATGGTTGACATGGGAACACCAAAGCCTTTTCGCAAGTGAGTGTGCTCAGAAATGTTTGAACTTGACTGAATTTGTTTGGATTTCAAGAGGCTGTGAAGCAGAATGCAGCAGTGCTCATTGTTCTGAGGCAGCACAGTTGTCTGCAGGATCTTCTTGCTTTAAGAACTCATGAAATCAGACACTGGCAGCCATTTGTAGGGCAGGTGGAGTGTGTCATATGCAAAAATCCCCCTTTGATCTGGGAGGGAAGTGGAATGATTGCTGTGTCCACTGATTTGAATGGATGGGAGTTGGGTTAGGGAGTAGAGAGATCCCTCTTTTCCTTTTCAGCCTGTGTTGCTCTTGGTTCTGCACCCGCAGATAGACAGAGGCAAGAAACTGTAACCTGCCCTTTTCACTGCCTTGATACCTGACTGCAGATGCTTTGATCTGTGCCATTAAAAGGAGGGTTCAGAAAGCACTGTCAGAGCAGGCAGGCAGCCTGTAAAGGGCAAAATTAGAGAGTGTGCCCAGAGGTGCAGGCATCAAACAGCCTCCAGCTGGCAGGGACAGTGTATCCATGAAGCTGATTTCTGTTCTCGCCTTGTTTCCCTGAAATGGGAATTATCTCACAGTTTTTCCTCCTCCCCTCAGGATGGACAGCGTTGGCTTTGCAGATGTGCAGAGTGAGGATGAGCTCTATGACTTTGACATGGACATGGACCCTCCCAACTGGCAGCAGCTCGTGAGCAGGGAGGTGCTGATGGGGCTCAAACCCTACGAAATCAAGCGCCAAGAAGTGATAAATGGTGAGATGGAGGTTCTTTCCTACCTGGCCAAGCTCAGGGTTGAAACCTTGCCCTGGAGCTTTGAAGTTCTTAACATTTACAGTTAGGTTTTTCTTCACTGATTTTGTGAAGTAGTGGCTGGAGAATTGTAGAAGTTTTGGTTTGAAAAGGTGTGAAACTCGTGCTTGTTACTGGGAAATAACCAGAGGTGAGGTTGACCCAGTCCTTAGAGGAGAAATCAAACAATATTAAAGCACTGAAATTGCAGTTTCTAATATGTCCTATGAAAGAAAACAGGAAAAGCTCATTTTTTTGGAAAGTAAGTGATGGAAATGCCACTCCCAAACTTGAGCAGATTTGAGTTGCAGCTCCTGCAGAAGTCTCTGCGTGGGTTTGTGAGCTCCGAGCTCGCTGTTGGTTTGGGGTGAACGATGGAATTTTACAAACAATCCAAACATGGAATTCCAGCAGAGCCTGGAATATGGCCCAGGGAGGGCAGTGCTGCTGAGGGGCCTGTTGGGAGCTCCCCTCTGGCTCCAGAGTTGCAATCCTGCTTTCCCTGTCTCCCCAGAGCTGTTCTACACGGAGCGAGCGCACGTGCGCACGCTGAAGGTGCTGCACAACGTCTTCTACCAGAGGGTCACCAGGGAGGGCATCCTCAGCTCCAGTGACAAGCGGAAAATCTTCTCCAACCTGGAGGATATCCTTGGGCTGCATGGTAGGGGCAGCTGCCTGCTGGAATTCTGCCTTGCAGTGGCTGAGAAATGGAAGCAGAGGGACCCTGGAAGAGCTTTGCCCAGCGCTTGAGATAAAGCAGAATTCTCCAGGACACTGCCCTGGGCCTGCTTTTGCTCACACTTGTTCCATTTCTGAGTCACAAAGATGTTTTGATAAGGAATCACGTGTCCAGTGTTCCTTTTCCTTATTTGTGCTGATTCATGCTTGATAAAAGCAGCAGTGAGCTTTATGGGCCAGGCTTTGGGATTGTTGAAGAGAGCAGAAAACGGATTTTATAAGGATTGAGGTGGTTTTGTTTCTGAAGGGTGGCCCTTCCTCGTTGGTTAGGGAAAGGACTGCTCACAGCAGGAATTTCAGCCACTGAATAATCAATTGTGGGGTTTTATGGCTTCTGCATTAGTCCTGTTTATAGAAAAATGATCCTGAGCCTCAGAAAAGCTGTGTTGGGAATGGTTCTTAGGGGTCATTGAGACACAAGTGCAAAGGAGTTACATCCCATTTTATTAGATAATCTAAATTCATTAAGCTGCAGGATATTGTTTATTAGCTAATTGAAATTATTTCCTATCTAATCTTCTCCTAGAATAGCTTTTATGTTAAATGCTGAAAATTAAGCCAGCAATTTGACTACTATTAATACAATTCACCTTTTCCTCCTTGTTTTTAAGTTGCACTGAACGATCAGATGAAATCTGTCCGAAAAAGGAACGAGACTTCTGTCATTGGCCAAATTGGGGAAGATTTGCTCTCCTGGGTAAAATCCTTTTGATATTTCTTATATTTGAAAAGAATGTGTCATGGAATGACCAATAGAGCCCGAGGGTGGAGGAGGTGATTGCCAGCAGTGGGGACTGGGAGTTCTGGAGCCAGAACAGAGGGGGCAAGGAAAGCAGGAAGAACTGAAAGGATTTTCTTCTGTCTGGAGATGAGAGTCATTTAAGGCACAGGAATAATTTCCTTGGGATGTGTGGGTAGAATAGAAAGGTACTTTTAGGTACATAAAGGGGAGAGTGGGATTTGGAAAGATGTAGTGGCACGATTTATTTCAGTGACACTGAAATGTGAGCCTGGTGTTGCTTGTGGTGCAGGTAAAAGATGGGTAAAAAAGACTGATTTCTAATCCTAGAATGTAAATTTGGAGTTTATGGTGCTGTTGCAGGCTTCACTTTTGAGATCTTTATGGAAAAATTTGGCTGCCCCATCCCTGGAAGTGTTGAAGGATATTTTAGGGTAGTGGAAGGTGTCCCTGCCCGTGATGGGGATGGGCTCTAAAATCCCTTTCAACCCAAACCAGTCTGGGATTCTGTGATGTGGGAGGGCTGGATTCAGGAGAACTGAAGAGTTTGAGATGTCAAAGTCTCCTCTGGGAAGACAAAGCCTTAAACCAGGGCAGAAATGTCTCCTCATTTTTGTCAATAATTCCTTTATTCTGGTGAGCCCAGTCCCGCGTGGCTCTGCCTGCTGAGCTCCAGCCTGTCTAAGCTTGGCTTTTTTGGCTTTCTGGCACAGTTTAGTGGAGCAGCAGAGGAGAAGCTGAAACTTGCCACTGCCACCTTCTGCAGCAACCAGCCCTTCGCCCTCGAGGTCATCAAGTCCCGCCAGAAGAAGGACTCGCGCTTCCAGACCTTCGTGCAGGTGAGTTTGCCACAGGGCTCTGACTTTCTCCTCCAGGCTTTGGAGTTTTTCTCCCCAGGCTTTGAGTTTCTTCCCCTAAGATCTGAGTTTTCTCCACCAGGCTCTGAGTTTTTCACCAGGATTTTGGGTTTCTTCCCCTAAGCTTTGAGTTTTCTCCACCAGGCTCTGAGTTTTCTCCACCAGGCTCTGAGTTTTCTCCACCAGGCTCTGAGTTTTCTCCACCAGGCTCTGAGTTTCTCACCAGGATTTTGGGTTTCTTCCCCTAAGCTCTGAGTTTTCTCCACCAGGCTTTTTGAGTTTTCTCCACCAGGCTTTTTGAGTTTTCTCCACCAGGCTCTGAGTTTCCCCCACCAGGTTCTGAGTTTTCCCCCCCAGGCTCTGAGTTTTCTCCACCAGGCTCTGAGTTTTCTCCACCAGGCTCTGAGTTTTTCACCAGGATTTTGGGTTTCTTCCCCTAAGCTCTGAGTTTTCTCCAGCAGGCTCTGAGTTTTCTCCAGCAGGCTCTGAGTTTTTCACCAGGATTTTGGGTTTCTTCCCCTAAGCTCTGAGTTTTCTCCACCAGGCTCTGAGTTCTCCATCAGGCTCTGAGTTGCCTCAGCACAGCCCAGTGAATCCTCCCAGTTAAAGTTCTGATAATTAATGGCATTAATTAATGACACCATGCCTAAGGCTGCCTTCAGCTGGGGATCATTTCCAGCGCTGTGTTTCTCTCTCCTGATGGTTTCTGGAGGGGTTCTGGGGAGCACAGAGTGTCCTGATGGACTGCAGGGCAGCACAGGGTGTCCCAGGCAGGAGATGCCATCTCCCTCGAGGTGGCTGCTGCCTGAGGATGCCAAATTCTGTGGGGCAGAGTGCCAGGGGCAGGAGACAGATGCTGCACAGCTGCTCTGCCTGCCAGGAGTGGGGTTTGGGTCCACGTGGCATTTGCAGGAGAACATTATCTCCATCAGCACAGGCTGGGAGGAGCTCTGGGAGTACAAGGGGAGATGATCTTGACAAATGTCCCGTGTGAAAGCCCAGACTGATGCTTTCCCTGGGTGCTGCTGACTGAGATTGATTGGGGCTGGGCCCATGCCTGTGGGGAGTAATGAGGGGAGGAAGGCACTGCTGCTGTGATGAGCTTTTCCTCTGGGTAATTGCAGATGGAGAGGGGATGTGCTGGCTGAGTGATAGATCTTGGCATCCCTTGTCTTGTATTTAATTACTGGAAAGTGAAGTAATAGATGTTTAAGTGATGAATAGATGTTGTGCATTCAGGTAATTATGGCCTTAATAAAAATGACAAATGCAGATATTGTGCTGTTGAAATTTAGGATGCTGAGAGCAACCCCCTGTGCCGGCGGCTGCAGCTGAAGGATATCATCCCCACAGAGATGCAGAGGTTGACTAAATACCCCCTTCTGCTGGATAACATTGCTAAATACACAGGTAAAGCCTTTCCACTGGGCTTTGGGCACCCACCTCAGCAGGGCTTTTTTAGGTAAATGTGTTAAATAACACTTGAATTTTATGTGTCTCTCTGTTTTCATTGCGACCTCACTGCTGCCTGCTGCATGGGAGGTGTAGAAAATAATAATAAAAAGAGAAAGCCAGTATTTGTTCCTCCTTTGGAAAATAAAAAGGAAATTCACTGTGAAATAAGTGAATCTGTCAGACCTCCAAAGCAGCACAGAACGTCCTCGTGCTCTTGCAGAGGGTGGGGTTTAATTAGGATGTGTTACACTCAAAGATCCTTTCAGCACAGCAGGTAAAAATGTGATAAATAATAGCACAAAATGCCTTCCCAGCTTTACTATCTGATACCTGCTGCAGAGTAATTTCATTACTCATAAAAATAGACTGCAGCTACAAGTTCCCTCTAATCCTAATTAGGAAAGCATGTGATACTCCATTATCTTTGATGTACTGGTTTATGTTCCTGTTAACTGAATTCTCTGTGTGGCTGCTGGTGCTGGGGAGAATTGATGGGTTCACCTGTGCCTGTGCTCTTAGTGAGGATTTTGGGTTGCTCAGATTCCTGTGAGTAGTTGTCACAAGGCCCTACCAAAGGGAGAGCACCAACTGTACTGTGTGTAATGATCTGCAGGTCACAATGAATTCTCTCCTGTCACAAATCTCATTTTTAACACTTTTGCAGTGCAGTGCTTTTGTTGATAGACTCCTCTGGGAGTTGAACTCCTCCTTGTCTGATTTGACAGACTGCCCTGGGGGGCTGGCTGCTCAAACCTTTGCTGGGCAGCCCTGTCCTGTAAAAGTTCTGTAACTCCTCTGATAGGGGAGGCCAGTCCTTTCAAAGTTAACTAAGAAAATGAACTGGACTCATGGTTGATCTCTTTCTCTTCTTGTTTATTCTTTCTTACCTACAATTTCTGCACATCAGGCTTTACACCAGCCTGGCCTGAACCTGGAAAAGCCTAAAAAGAACTTCTAAAGCTAGAAAGTCTAAAAGCCTAAAAGCAAAAAGTCTCTAGCAGCCTAAAGCCTAGAAAAGTCTCTAAAAAAGTCTCTAACACACAGATTCAAGGTTCTCTTAAAGATAATTCACCCAATCAGCACCAGGAACGTGCATTATTTCTACTTTTCCACCAAGAACTGAGGAAATTTCTATTCCTGTAACTCTGCACTGCTGCAAATCCTGACCAATGGTCCCCAGCACTGCAGAATGTGGGGGAGATGAAGGAGGAGGAAGAAACCCAAAACCCACAAGGATCCTCCACCTTGTCTCCATCTCCTTCCCATTCTAACAAACCCCAAAATCTCCATTTCTCACCCTGGGATAAATTACACATTATGCTGCTGTCTCATTGACATTGCTGACAATTCTGCCTCACCCCAAAGCCTGGGCAGCCCTTTGCATGGCCACAGGTTAAAAGCAGGGTTTGTCAGAGGGGTTGGATCCCCAAAAACACACAGGGAAATATTCTCTGCATTCCAGATTTCAACACTGTCCCACTTTGTTTCATCCTTGCAGAGCTGCCTGAGGAGAAGGAGAAGGTGAAGAAAGCAGCAGATCACTGTCGCCAGATCCTCAACCACGTGAACCAGGCTGTGAAGGAGTCAGAGAACAAACAGGTGGGAGAGGCAGAGGGAACATGCAGGGCTGGGCACAGCAGTGAACCTGCACTCTGGGCAGTTCTGCTGCTCCAAGTCACCATTCCCTTGCATTTCCTGCAGCATTTGGAGGATTACCAGCGGCGCCTCGACCTCTCCTACCTGAAGCAGTCAGAGGATCCCATGATGGATGAGTTCAGGGTGAGTGGCAGTATTGAAACCAGCACTTTGTGCTGCTTCTTTTCCACAATCAAGTGCTCTTTGGAGAGAAATATTTCTGTATGGAAATGAAAACAGTTAGGCTCAGAAATGGGAGTTTTGCCACCTTGCTGAGGATTTCTGTGGCTCTCACAGCCCAGTTCTGCACATTGTGGTGCTGATGAGGCTTGTCAGCTCTGTGCAACAAACCTTTATGGCCTGCAAGCTCAAGCACTGGATCCCAGAGGAGATATCTTCTGGATAATGAGATTATTGTGGGTATTTCTCTCATGTGAGTGCATGTTTTCGTGATGCTGTTGGAACTGGGGAGGCCTTGGAGAGCCCTGAGGTGTAACAGTGGAATTGGCTTTAAAAGGAGAGCTTGTACAAAAACGTGGGATACCCACACAGCCAAATAAAGCCTGAAGTCAAATATTAAAAATACTCTGTTCCATGGCTCCTGTAAATCCCTGCAGTTTTGGTGGAAGCTGGTTACCTGCTGGTTGCTTCCCCATCTCCCTCAAAGTCAGTGTGAATTAAAAAGGAAAAAAAAAAAATATTTTCTATAAAACTGTGTCATGTATCCTTCCCCAAATAAACTTGCAAGCATCCAGTGAAGGAAGGAAGAACTTCCTGGCAGCTCTGAAATCTCACTGTCATTGATTGCAGACTCTGAGACTTGGAAGGGATGAGTTGTGAAAATTGTCACTTCTGCTTGCCTGCAGATCTAAATGTCACAGGCACTGAAGTGCCTGAAGAATCCATTGACATTCCAAATCCCGACAGATCTTGGGGATGATTTGTAAATAATTTGTAGGCACACTTGACTTGCAAATGGAGTGCTGCACATGAATCAGTTGTAATGCTAGAACTGAATGTGGGGTATTGGAAAAACTGCTCCAAGGGAACAGGTGACATCCTGATGCCCCAGGAGCTTGACTTGGTAGGAGAATTCCCCACCCTGTGGCACTTGGCATGTGGAAAAGAGCAGTGGAAGAGGAAAAGTGATAAACAGCATCTCTGACAAGATTTTGGGTTCTGCTCTGTTTCTTTTCCCAGCCTGGGTTTAGCTCCAAACTGGAGTCCCTGTGGCATTCCTGTGTTTTATCATGATTTGCTTCCATAGAAATGTCTTTTTTTTTTTTTTTTCAACTTTCCCCTGGTGACAGAACCTGGATCTAACAAAGAGGAAGATGCTCCATGAAGGGCCCCTGACCTGGAAAGTGAATCGTGACAAAACCATCGGTGAGTCTGGGCCATGCCCTCCCTCCCCTGCCTCTGGCTGAGTGTGCTGGGAAGAAGAGGAGGGCAAAGCTCTGCTGCAGCTCCCAATTATGCTTCTTACTGCCACCTCTAATAATGCCTGTGTGCTTCTCTGAGCTGATTAAATTATTCTTGTCAATCCTGAGATGTGCTGGAGTATCATTAGGGCCACGCAGGGACACAGCAGTCAGTCATGAGCTGATCCAATTCCATCTGTGGCTTTCTCCTGGAGTTTTCACGAGGAAGATTTGCAAGCTTTGCCTGGGATGGCACAGCACTGATTGCTGCCTCTGCATGAGTAATCAGAGATGCAGCTTTCTGCTTTCTGCTGGGAATCTTTTAACTCATTCTGGGCTTTTTTTTGTTGTTTTGCACTCTGGGCAGATCTGTACACTCTGCTGCTGGAGGACATCCTGGTGCTGCTGCAGAAACAAGATGACAAACTGGTGCTCAAGTGCCACAGCAAGATCCTGGCCTCCACAGCTGACAGCAAACACACCTTCAGCCCCATCATCAAACTCAACACTGTGCTGGTTCGCCAGGTGGCCACAGGTCAGTGCAGCCCCCTGAGAAAGCAAAACAGAGAAGCCAAAAATAAAGATGAGCTCGGTTGAGGAAGATGATTTTGCGTAGATTTTCAGGGTAGAACGTGGAAAACTGCGTAGGCTTAATTCTTGGTTGTCCAACATCGTGCTTAGTATGGATGAGCTGTTTAACTTCTTTGCATCAGTAATAGGCATTGCTTGAGTTTTAAATAGACTTCTAAATGAAAGTACTGTGATTGTGTTAGAGGAGAAGCACTCTGGAAATGATTAGAAAGGAAAAGAGGAGAACTGGAGCTTTTTCAAAACGGGTTGAAATGGGTTTTTTCCTTTGAGGGCACATTGCTTTGTTAGGACAAGGTCAGTGTTTCTGTATTAGTGTTAGAGAGTTATCTCCTGGACTTCTTCCTTGCTTTGGGCTGGGCTTGTGGCTGGTTGTAGGAACTTTTGGGAGGCTGTGTGGGACCTGGCCCCTGTTTGAGTGTCCCTCCCTGTGTTGGTGCAGATAACAAAGCTTTCTTCGTCATCTCCATGTCAGCGACGGGCGCCCACATCTACGAGCTGGTGGCACAGACTGTCTCAGAGAAGAATGTGTAAGTCCTGGGGTCAGCTCCAGCTGCTGCTGGGCTTGTTGGACCTGAGAGAATCAGGTTTACCTTTTCCTCCTGGATTCTGTGAGTTCCTTCTCTAAACTTAGCTGGAAACCTCGTGGTCTCTGTAGGAAGCATCCATGGGTAGTCCCTCCCGGCTGGCTCGCTCCAGACCTTTCCTCACCTCCAAAATGCTTTTATTTACCCTTAAAATTCTGGGTTTTGGCCTGGCTGCCAGATCAGACCCAGAAATAATCCTGCATCTTCATGCAGCACCAGAGATCTTTGCAGATTTACAGTCTGGCATCATAAACACCCCACTGCAGGAATGTGATTCCATGGAAAAGCTTTTTTGGGAGAAACTCTTTTCTCCTAAAGAACACTCAGGGCTGGATGTGTTTATGGGATACATGGCTGTTGTTGCACATATTACACATCAGTGATGTGTGAAATAATGCTTTTTTATGTATTTATACATCAATTAACTGGTTGATCTGACAAGGGATAAGGTCCTGTCTGTCATTTCTGTCTGCTGAAGAGCATCCAGGTGAGCTGAGCTTTATGCTGTGGGGATTTCAGGGTGTTCCTGGGGGGACTGAGTGTAATAGAACTTAAAAAAAAAAAAGACATTTCTTCTGGTAAGAAAAGCAGTAATAATATCAGCTAGATTTAAGAGGATTAAATAGAGAAATGCTCATTCTGCTTCACTTGCTGCATGGTTTTATTTGCTGTTTCTGCTGCAGCTGGCAGGACCTTATAGCTCAGATGGCAGGGACTGTGAAGATGGGGAGCAGCAGAAGAGTGATCCCACTGCCTCAGTCAGGCCCTGGCGAGTAAGTCAAAGCTGCAGGAAGAAGAAAAGCTGATTTTTCTCTCTCCAGCACCCCTCTTCCTGCTCAAACATTGCCCTCCAAAGCAGGGCTTCTCCTGCAGATCAACGTGACTGAAAGGATGTGTTTGTTCTTCCCTCCCTGCAGAGAGGAGCGTGAAGAAGAGGAGCAGCAGAAGCTCAAAGAGCAGCATGACATTCCTGCCAGCAGCCTGCAAAGTCCAGGTAAGACAGGGATTCAGGGAAGGGGCAGCAGGAGATTGGCTCCATGGAGTGCAGATGTGCCCAGCCATGTCCCTGGGGGCTTGGGGATCCCAGGGCAGCTTTGAGATCTTTCTGGAAAGGGATGATTTCTTTACAAGTCATTCAGAGAAGGGGTGCTGAGCCTCTGGGAAATGCACCTTGTACTATTTCCATCTGATTTCTAAACTGCTGGGACAGTCTTTTTTCTAACCCTGGAAAGAACTGGCCTTTTACCAAAGCCACACTCAAGAATTTTAGTGTTTCAGGAGTGGATTTTTTTGCAGTTTTATCATCTCTGTTTCACCTGAATTTTTGTTTTCTGTCCTGTAGATAAAGATTTGGGCCTGGAATCTCCGTTGATACTGAACCCTCAGTCCTCTTCCCCCATCATGTCTGAAAAGGCCAAGGTGGAAGGGCTGCTGGGGGCTGAGGGGCAGTTTGAGAAGGTGCAGCAGGCAGAGCTGGCACTGAAGGACTCCTCTGCCTGCTATGAACACCCAGCCAGCAGCTCAGCCTCGGTGCCAGAGGGGCAGTGGGCACGGGATGCCCTGAGGAACTGTGAGTACCCATGGGCAGGGCCCCTGGGCTGGGGTTTGCAGGTGGGATTTGTTCCTACAGCCCATTTCCATCCTTTACCCACTCCCCCAGTGTCCACTTCACACAAAATGCACCTGACAGCAAGTTCTGAATGCAGGCACTGCCCCTTCCCTGGGCTTCAGGCATCTCCTTGCTTTTTATGTATCAAATGAGGGTGATAATGAATTTTTACCATCCATGGAGTGCTCTGATGGCAAAATTCTATTGCAGAACTTCACAGTGCCATTGCTGGTCAGCAGTTTTTAAAGACAAGGCAGTCAGCCCTGAACTTATTTCTGTAGCACTGGAGCAGAACTGGAGAGGTTGCTTGTGTTGCAGAATACAATTTTCCTTTTTTTTTTTTTATTTTGGTAAAATCCTGCAAATTGTTAAGCTCACTTCTATCCAAAGCCCAGGCTCAGATTTCCTGAGTACTTGGGAGGTTGGGTCTAATTAGATCAACACCCGTGTGTGTTGAGAAGTTTTCCTGGTGGACAGATCAGTGTTTGGAATTGTTTTTAAGGTTTTTAATCACTTCCTCTGCTCTCCTTCCAGAGGAGGAATGCAGGGCTCTGCAACCTGCTGGATCAGCTCTGGCAGTGCAGCTCCTCATTATAACTCCCTGAAATTTGAATGAATTCATTAATCCACAGATCTCTCCTTGGCAACTCTGGAAGGGACACAAAGTCCCTCAGCTGTACTGGGAGGGAAGAGTCTGTGGAATATTTGCTTTTACCAAAATGCAGAACTCTCACACCCTTGGCCCCAGTTGCCTCTTCCATCTCTGTGTCCAAGCAATGACAAATCTCTGCAGTCTCAGAGTTATCTTGGATCTTTAAATCCATTTATTCTCCTTCTTAGAGGATTTAAAGTTCTTTTCTAGTTCTGAATATTGGACAGATACTCTTGGTACTTGTTTGAAGAGACCACAGCTAAAATAATCTCAGTCTGGGGGTGTGTAAGGATGGTTTTAGTGACCCTACAGCATCTCCTGAGTTTTGAGAGTTAAAAGAGCAGCTCTCCAGCATTGTGCCAAGACCTGAGTGACAGTTCTGCTGTGTGACATCACAGCTTTTTTTGGGTGTTGCAAGAGCGTTTTGTGGTGAGGAGGAACAATGTGAGGCTCTTGACAGCAGCACGTTTTTGTTTGGAACAAGATGTCCCTATTATGAGGTGTTTGGTTGGGATAATTTGGGAACTAAAGGAATGTGGGTTGAAGTTCAACCAGGCATAAATTTGCATCAAATTTTAGGGAAAATGGTTCGTAGATTTTTTTTTCTTTTCCTTTTGCTCTGTCATTTCAAACCTGAGTGGAATATTCCCAATTTCCTTGAGGTGGGAATCCCCTGCTCTAACCACAGCTGTGAGCTCCTTTGCAGGGCAAAACCCAGAAACTCAGGGTAATTTCTGCAGACAATTTCTTTGATTTTCTCCAAGGAGATGCAACTTGTCCTGACATATTGTGAGGTAAAACAGGGGAGTGAGGCTGGAGCCTTTAATACTTTTATTTTTATCCCTATTTTTCCAACGAAGAGCAAGGAGAGGAGTCACACCTCTGTCTGAGGGTGACCTTTGTGTCTGCTTTAATCCCTTCTGTGCTATGAACGTCGCCTGCATTTGTCAGGTGCCATTAGTGCAAGAGCAGGATTCCCAGACATTAGCACAGAAACAGAGACCTGGGGCAAGCAGGAAGGGGGGTGATGAGCTCACAGAATATCCTGAGCTGGACAGGAGCCAGGGGGATCAGGGAGTGCAGGTCCTGTGCACCTCCTCCCAGAGTTTGTGCCTGACCCTTGCCTGTCCTTGCAGTGGGGCTGCTGAGGCAGCTCTTGGTGCAGCAGCTCGGCCTGGCTGACAAGGGGACCCTGGAGGACAGACAGCGCCTGCCCCGCTTCAGGCCCGTGTCCCAGGAAGGCCAGACAGAGAGTGAGCAGGAGCTGCAGCCCTCTGACAGCAAATTCCAGCAGCCTGGAGAGGACAGAACCCTCGGCAGAACTGGAGAGCCCGCGGCCGGGCACGGCCCCCGGACTGCAGCCGAGTGCCCGGCCCCAGGGGATGCCCTGCAGCTGGAGGGCTCCCAGCCCGGGGCCAGGGGCACTTTGCCCATGGACAGCATGAACCTGGAGGGCTCCAGCTCGGAGCTGGAGGGGCTGGGGGCTGAGGAGAGCGGGGAGCATTTCTTCGATGCTCGGGAAGCTCACAGCGACGAGAACCCCGGCGACAGCGAGCTGGACAGGAAGGAGGATGAGGAGGTGCAAATTCGGATCTCAGGTGAGCTGGACAGGAAGGAGGATGAGGAGGTGCAAATTCGGATCTCAGGTGAGCTGGACAGGAAGGAGGATGAGGAGGTGCAGATTCGGATCTCAGGTGAGCTGCTGGGCAGGAAGGAGGATGAGGAGGTGAAAATTGGGATCTCAGGTGAGCTGCTGCGCAGGAAGGAGGATGAGGAGGTGAAAATTCAGGTCTCAGGTGAGCTCCTGGACAGGAAGGAGGATGAGGAGGTGCAAATTCGGATCTCAGGTGAGCTGGACAGGAAGGAGGATGAGGAGGTGCAAATTCGGATCTCAGGTGAGCTGGACAGGAAGGAGGATGAGGAGGTGCAAATTCGGATCTCAGGTGAGCTGGACAGGAAGGAGGATGAGGAGGTGCAAATTCGGATCTCAGGTGAGCTGGACAGGAAGGAGGATGAGGAGGTGCAAATTCGGATCTCAGGTGAGCTGGACAGGAAGGAGGATGAGGAGGTGCAAATTCGGATCTCAGGTGAGCTGGACAGGAAGGAGGATGAGGAGGTGCAAATTCGGATCTCAGGTGAGCTGGACAGGAAGGAGGATGAGGAGGTGCAAATTCGGATCTCAGGTGAGCTGGACAGGAAGGAGGATGAGGAGGTGCAAATTCGGATCTCAGGTGAGCTGGACAGGAAGGAGGATGAGGAGGTGCAAATTCGGATCTCAGGTGAGCTGGACAGGAAGGAGGATGAGGAGGTGCAGATTCGGATCTCAGGTGAGCTGGACAGGAAGGAGGATGAGGAGGTGCAGATTCGGATCTCAGGTGAGCTGCTGGGCAGGAAGGAGGATGAGGAGGTGCAAATTCGGATCTCAGGTGAGCCTGGGCCCCTCAGGGGGTGAGGGCCTGGCCAGGCCCCTTTGACACTTGGCCTGTCTGGGATGGGACAGTCAGCTGGCAGCTCTCCACGAGTCATTTTAGCCCTGTGCACACTTGGAGCTGATTCATTCTTCTTGTGGTGGAGGAGGAGCTGAAGTGCTGGGGGCACACCCTGTGGCAAGCTGGCACTGCAGAGGCACCAGGCACAAGCCAAGCCCTCGACTGTGGCTGTCCTGGACCACTTCATCTCTCTCCTGCCTCAAGGGACCTGCAGGGAAAAGGTTTTCCCTGAAGGCAAAGCACTTTTTAAAGCCCTTTTCCTGATCAAGCTTCAGGAAAGAAACTCAAGACATGAATTTTCCACTGTAATAGTCTCCTGTAACCTTACCACACTCTGAAACTCTTTAAAGTTTATTTTTTTTAATTGTTTCTGCTGCACATGGACTATTTGACAGCTGCCTGGGCACACCAAACCTAGCACAGAAGCTGAGGTTTATCTCATGTGCAGCTGCTACCAGGTGGATTCGACACTAACAGCCACACAGAAGTCTCTGATCCATAAATATGCTCTTATTTAAAAATTGGATTATATCCACGTGGATAAGCCAATTTGTGACTGCCCCAGTGCTGCTTTCCAACTACATATTGCAAATAATTTTTCTCACTGAGACATTTTAAATTATTAAAACTGAGCCAACAACTTGAAGCATCTAATTTATTTGTCACCTCTTCCACTGTTTACTTTTCTAACTCTACAGGGACATCAAAATGAGATTGATCTGGTTTTAGTCAATTCTGAGTCCCCTGTGCTGGGCATTATAGAGAAATTCATTAAATAGACTCTATTGCTGGGTGCAGGTTGTGAAAGCATCTTCTGTCTGTAATTACTTTTATTTTTTAGCATATCAGCTCTGTTTTAAACCTCACCCATCTAAAAGCATCCTCAGTGCCAGGGCTGGGGAGTGGAGTTGGGGAATCCAGCTGGATTTGTCAGGTGCCATTGGTGCAAGAGCAGGATTTTCAGATATTAGCATAGAAACAGAGATTTTGGGCAAGCAGGAAGGGGAGTGAGGAGCACACAGAAAATCCTGAGCTGGCCAGGAACCAGAAGGATCATTGGGTGCAGGTCCTGTCTAATTATGATTTTTTTTAATGTGCAGTAGAAAAACCATCCCTGATCACTGAACCTGTTCAGAACCAGCCGAGTCTGATACCACCACTAATCTTGGGAGTTTTCCCAAAGGATTTTTCTCAGGGGCTGGGCTGTGGGACCTCCCCACTTCCATCTCTGAAAAATCTGCTCAAACCCCTCCTTGAAGCCCCGAAGCTCCTTGGGGGTGGCTGAGTCAAACCCCCTTGTGCCCGCAGGAAATTATTTGATCCTCGATGGATACGGAACAGTGCAGGAGAGCTCCACGGACGAGGAGGTGTCAGCCCTGGTCCTGCAGTGCACCTCCCACAGCCAGCCCCCCCTGGACTGTCCCCAGCAGCAGCAGCAGCAGCCCCTGTCCCCAAGGGACACCCAGTCGGACGGGGGCAGCTCCCCCTTCCCCGAGGAGCTGCTGGGCTCGCGCTGGCCAGGGCTGGAGGAGCCCTGCCCCTTCCTGGGCAGCCCTCAGCTCCCCCTGGAGATCCGAGTGCAGCTCATGCAGTACATCCACAACATCGAGGATGCCCTGGAGAAGCTAAAGGTGTGTGGCTTTTTGTTGGTTTTATTGTTATTTTTGTTGGTCTCGTTATTACCGCGCGTGGGAGGTTGGAGCGTTTGGTCGTTTCTGTACCCGCTCAGTTTTGGGTTAGAAAAAAGCTTTAAAACAATTTGGATGGGCAAGAACTCAGCCACATTTCTCTTTATCTCTGGCTTTTACTCCTGCAAGCCTTTAAAGCAGAATCTTCTGCATTTTTTGCTGTTTTGTGTGCACTGAGTTGTGGATTGCCAATAGTTCTGCTGGGGGTGGAGGGCTCTTTATTGCTTTGGTTTGGATCTGGACAAATTTCTGAGGGAGAGGACAAGCCTGCAAAAGTGGAGTTTGCAACAGGACACTGGCCTGGGGAACGTGGATTCCTGATATAAAGATTGGGGAGAAGTTCTTCACAGAGAGGTGCAGGGGCTGCCCAGGGAGGGTGGGAGTCCCCACCCCTGGAGGTGTCCAGGGACAGACTGGATGTGGCACTGGGTGACAGGGTGGTCTTGGGGCATGGGTTGGACTCAAAGATCTCAAAGGTCTTTTCCAGCCTCGGTAACTCTGTGAAATCTCTCGTGTGCTGCTGCTCATGGTGGCAGATGAAGATGCTGGGTTGCACTGAGGTTATCAGACCAATCTGGAGGTTTTCAGGCTCTGAATATTCCAGATGATTTTTGCATGGGATGGGGATTCTCGTTGTAGAAGAACTCTGGGAGGTTTGATGTGTGAACCATCCAGCAGCCAGCCTTTAATCCCACAGAAATCAGAATATTGTGTGCAAATAAAGCTGCTCATCAAGGACTTGAGGGGGCTCACTCCAGCCTGGGTGTTTGCAGGAGTGAAACTTCTCCTTTCCTGTTTGAACCCCTCTTTGTTTGCTGGGTAAATGGAGAGGCAGCTGAGTTTTGGGGCTGTTGTTGCTGTTTTGCAGGAGGTTGAGGAGGATTACAGCGTTCTGCGACGCCAGGGGCTGGCTGGCTCAGCCTCCACAGGAGAGCACTCAGGTAGGACCCCCTGAGCCCCAGAGCCAAACCCAGAGCACACAGTCTGTGGTGGAGGTGATGCCTTGTGGGGCTGCCTAAAAACTGAGGGCAGAATTAAAGGAATACAGAGCAGTTCTATTTATTGAGGGCCTTCAGGTACATTTGGGGCAGACAAAACCCACCCAGGGCTGCACCTAAAAAATGGATCACAGATAAGTTTGATAAGTTTGGTCCATTTGCATTTTGGGGGTTAATCTCCCAATTACAGCTTCAGGTAATGAAGTCATTCACCCCAAGTTTGCTCCCCCCAAGTCACTTTTGTTTCCATCTCTGGGGTCTGAGGCAGTGAGGTGTCCTTGATTGCCAGGCCTGGAGAGGAATTGTTGTGTGTGAGCAAAATGGGAAAGCAGCAGCTCCCACTGAGTGTGGAGTTTGGAGTTCTACACTAAAGAACTGCAGGGTCACAAACAGATGGAAAATAGAAAAGCTGAAATCCTAAAGCATCAGAGGCCTTTCTCACACGCCCAGAGAAGGTTTCACCTGCTGGAGCAGCTCTGGCCGTGCTGCCTGCAGCAAAGGTCAGCCCCATCCCTGGAGCCTCAGCTGAGCTTGTTCCTGCTCTGGAAAGTTCTGTTCCAGCTGCCCCACAGCAGAGGCCAGAGTGCTGGGAATGCCCCCAGGAGGTTCCTGAGCTGCCTCTGCTTTCCCTGGCACAGCTCTGGGCCTCGGGCACCCCCAGGGGGGATTGCTGAGCTCCTGACACAGGTTTGGAGTGAAAGAAACGGGTGTGAGGCTCTCCTTGAGCAGCTCTCTGCCTGGAGGAGGGGTCAGGAATCCACACACTCATCTCTCTGTGCATCCCCCCCTCTCTCACCACCTTTTCCCTTTTTTTTTCCCCCTTTTCTCCTCCTTCAGACAAAAGCTAGTCGTGTTTCCAGGAGTGGCTGAAGATTGGATGAAGAGAATCAGGACACAGCACCCGCTGTCTCCCCTGTGGACTCTGGGATGAGGGTTTGGAGCATCCAAACAGGAACCATTCTCTAGCAAAGTGGGCATGGGGTGCTTTTCCTGTGGGGCATCTGCACTATCTTGTCAGTGAGGGAGTCTATTCTATTCTGCTCCTCTCCTTGCTACCAGAAATTCTTTTTTTTTTTTTCAGAACAGAAAAAAAAAAAAAAAAAAAAAAAACCAAACCAAATGTACAGAGCTTTGGGTGTAGGATATAAAAAAAAATGTATTTAGACATTTAAAAGAAAAAAAAAAATCATTGTATTTATTTGACTTCATTCCGTGTATCAAAAGCACATTTTAATTTTTTAATCTGCCTTTTTTTTTGGTTCTGTTTTTGGGTAGTGACAGTTCTGCAGTCCCCCTGCATGTGGCCCACCCTGCCTGGAGAGGGGACAGGGGGGACCTGTGTGCAGGTGTTTCCTCACTGGACTGGACTCTGCACTCCCTGCTGGCACTCAGACTACCAAGAGCTACTCATGAAGGTGTTAGGATGGAATTCTTGGCTGGAATTTGTCTGTATCCAACCAACTGCATGGGAATTGCTCCTGGCACCACGTGTGGAACAGGAATTTTCCATGCACTAAACAGCCAGGCACTTGAGATGGGCAAATTTTCCTTTTCCCCTTTCCCATTCCTTTTGCTGGGAGAGGAGAACAAGGTTTAATTTTGGTTTTTTCCTTGACTTTGTTGGCTTTGATCATTGTCTCCTTTGTAAAGTGATAAAAAAAAAAATACTTGGACCTGCAGCACTTTTGTAACTCTTCTCTGGATCAAAAAAAAAAAAAAAAAGAAAAATATGCAAACCCAGAAGTGTTTCAAAGATGTGGGGCAGCTGTGCCCCTGATTCACTACTGAATGAAAAAGGGCTGCCATGGAGTGAGCCACAGGTACTGCTGATTATAGGGCCAGTAAGTTTTAGTACCTGAAGTATGTCTTGCTGAGGGCTTGGGGTGGGCTTTGGGGTTGTTTTATTTTGGGGTGGGGTTGGTTTTTTTGGTTGAATTTTCCTTTTTTTTTTCTTTTCCTTTTTGAAATCGTTCGTGCCAGTGTGTTCTTGAGATTGGCGACCCCAGAAGGCTGAAGGAGCTCCTGGGCACTTCCTCAGGCCTGTCCTGGTGGGGTTTGCTGCTGGAATTCCTGCCAGGGTGGGGACAGGATGGGAATGAGGCTGTCACAGGGTGGCACTGAGCTGTGCCTCTGCCCTGAGCCCGTTTCCACTCGTTACCCACTCCCCCCATGCTGGGTTTCCCCCAAAATGGATCTGGCAGCAAGGATCCAGATGCACTGCCCCTTCCCTGGGCTTTAGGCATCTCCTTGTTTTCCTGGGGTTTTGTCTCTCAGATGGGGGTGAGGATGAATTTTGGCTGGCCTGGGTGGTTCTCCCTGTCCCCAGTGTCCCTGCACTGGGCTGTTCCCACACAGCCTCTTCCCAAGTGTTCAGCTCCTTAAGGCACTGAGCACCCACACATCCCATGGACTGTCAGACCCATCTGCCTTTGCTCAGCACCAGGATCCTCCTGCTCCTCTGAACCCAAAGGTTTTCCCTTCAGCTGCTGGCAAGAAATCACCTCTGGCCCTTGTCAGAAAACTCCCAGCTCTTGTTGTGCCCCCAAAACCTGCGGAGGATGAGTTCAGGTGACAGGAGAGGGGGCAGAGGTGATTTGGGGGGGGGAATTTTGGAGCCAGGAGCCCTTGGATGGTAGGGAGGAATTCCTGTAAGGGCATCACCACTGCCAGCACCAGGCACAGGCTCCCTGCAGGCTGCCAGGAGCTCCCTGGGTTTTTGGGATGCACCAAGGCCTGGCTCTGCGTGGGATTATTGTCAGGATTAACTCAAGGATGGGCTGCCCCCTCCTCACCTCAGCCCCACAATTCCCTGAGTTATAAACATCCAAATTTCCTCTGAGAACCCCCCCAACCTGGAATGTTGCCATGGATGCTGCCAGGAAGAGAATCAGGCAACAGCCAGACCTGGTGTGGGATCCCTTTTTCCCCTCTCACACTCCAAAACCAGGAGCAGTTACTGTGACCTCAGGGATGTAAAAACCTCCCAGAAGCTTCCATGGTTGGCAGGAAATCATCCCTGAACTGCAGAGCAGGCCCAGAGTCAGTCTGGCTTTAGAGGAATGTGCTGGAAGAGCAGCAGAGGTGGGGTTTGGGGGGTTCTGGGTGTTCCTGGGAGAGCAGCAGAGGTGGGATTTAGGGAATTTTGGGTGTTTCCTGCTCATTGCTCGTGTTTGAACACAAAACCCTCGGTGGGTCTCTGCAGGATGCCAGAATTCCAAGGTCTGTGCTGGTTCCTGGTTTCCCCTCTGATGCTTGTGGCAGCAGTGCAAGGCTGGGAGTGCAGTGTGTGTGAGAATTCCCCTTTTTGCCCGGAGTGTTCCCCCCAAATCCCCCAGTTCTGCCTGGGGTGACGCCCAGGGCTGAGGGGCAGCCGTGTCCCTGCCACTTTTGGGGTGCATCAAGGGACAATCCCCCCTCAGTGGCAGGCTGGGGATGGCAGAGGAGCCCCTGGAGCAGCTGCAGGACGTGGCAGAGATGCAGGAATGTTGGAGAAGCCCAGCTCGTCTGCCCCCAGTTCTATGGGTGACATAAATCCCCAAAAAATCCCACTCTGGGCTCTGTCCTGGCTCTGCTTTCAGCTCTGGGTCCCCCTCACAAGCAGGGAAGTGATGGTGGCTCAGGGATCCTTCACCTGAATTCCTTTTTCCTCCATCTGCTGCTCCTCACACCTCGGGGCTGGAGGAAGGAGCTGGAGCTCAAATGCACTATTCAGGATTCCCATGGGGTTTTTTTCCTCCTTTAAGCCATAAAATTCCCTTATTTTAAAAGGAAATTTCCATTTTAATTTCCCCCTGATTGCTCATGGCTTGGACTTTCCCTTTTCCAAACGATTCTCTGGAGTTTTTTGTCCCAGCCCCTCGTCCCAATTTTGTTTTTTTTCCCCCCCCAAATAGAAGAACAAGGATTTCTTGTTTTGGGAACGAGGATATAAGAACATCTCCTGAAAGGCCATCTCCCTGAAGCTCTGCTGGAATGTTCTGGAATGGGAATTCCCTTCTCCTGAGCCCTCCTCAGGCAGCACTTGGCCTGTTCCAGCGTTCCCCTCAAAAATTGGGATATTCTGGTTTTTCTCTCCCTGCTCTCAGATTTCATTCTGTATCCAGTATTTCCCCCCTGCTCCCCAAAGAAATCCCTGGATTCCCTGCCCTCCCCCAAAGGTGCCAACTGACAAGCAGATGTACTGCAAAAGGGATACTGCAGCCAAAACACTGCTGTTTTCTTTGGAATTAAGTCTTGTGGAGCTCTCTTCATACTAGAATATTTTTATTTTCTTTGTACAACATACAATCATGTACTCTTAACAGAGATTTACTTTAAAGAGAAGAAAAAAAAAAATCTGGAAGTATTCTTTAAAAAAAAAAAATACACAAAAATCTTTATTAATAATCCTGTATTTTTACTGATCATGTTTGAATGTCTAAAAAGACTTTATTGTTCTAATTATCCAGATGTATGTTTGTAAAATAGCTCTTTTATGACTTAGCTGATCGGGTTGTATGTTTCTGGAATTAAATATTGGTCACTTAAAAAAGAAAAAAA
>VYXF01000865.1:41920-74552 GCA_013397295.1 Polioptila caerulea
CGGCCACAGCCGGTGCCCCCCGACCGCCTCCTGCACTCGCTGAAGGACTTCGGGACCAGCCCTTTGCGGTGTTTTAACGCACCAAGAGTTGAAAAATGCCACGCTCGGGCTCTTAGCAGAGCTGAAGTTCAAAGAGCGCGGGGAGGGGGGCACTCGGTGTGGCTGCAAGTCGTGCGGGTCACCCGGGAGCGGTTCCCGGGGTGCGGGAGCGTGCGGCGGGCAGGGATGCTCCCCGCGGACCCGGGCGCTGCCGTGCTCGCAGCCTGCGCGCCGCGCTCGGAGGCGGCGAGGAAAACGCTCTTTAACTCGTATTTCGCTCAGGCTTTGGATGGGGAAGGAAAGGTTCATTGTTCCGGAAGGCGTTCGTGCGGAGTTGTGCTCGGGAATAATTGGCGTTGGGATCGCTGAGGTGCTCGTTGCGTGCGCAGACGTGCGGGGCTGATGCTGACAGACTCCTCTGACGAACCGGCAGCGCCGAGCCCGGGCAGTGTGCGGGGAAAACTCCATGCAGAAACCTCCTCTAGGCCCAACTTTATTCCGCCTGATTTATGCCCAAACTCCGGCTTAGCTGCGGCTCGGGCCGGGGCTCTGCGTAGGTGCGAGATGCTGCAAGTGCTGCTCGTCTCTCGCCATCCATCGGGCTGGATTCTTTCGCTGGCTGGGATTGAGACCCCAGGCTTGTGGCCCTGGGGGAGTTAACTGGAGCCCCGTGGGGTTGGCTTTGTCCCCACACGCGTGTCCTTCGTGGGGAGGTGCTGCTGGCCGGAGGCTCCAGCGCCGTGCCCGCCTCCCCGGGGACCTGCCACTAGCGGGGGATGCTGAGGGACAGCTCAGCTCGCTCTGCCGCCGCATCCCGGCCGCTCTGACGGGGCTCCAGCAGCCCCCACACCACGGGAGATCCTCCCAGGAGGAGCCAGCCCCTTTGTCTCGGCGAGGCAAGGCAGCCTTTCCTCCGGGCAGCCACATCCCGGCTGGATGTGACCGCTGCAGGCAGCCGGGAGCAGAGCCCTCCCCGCCTCCCTGGGCAGCGAGTCGGGAGCCTACGGCACCGGAGAGGGGCAGGAGCATCCCTCAGGAGTCCCTGGCTCTGCTGAGGAGCTGACAGAACCGGCAGCTGCCTCTGCCGCCAGCTCCCGGGTGCTCAGCCGTGTGTGCTCGCAGGTAGGAGGGGGATGCGGCCGTGCCGGGGGCTTCCCTGCCGCGCTTTGCTCGAGTCTTGTTTCACAGAGGGGGAGAAACGATCCGCAGTGAGGCTCCCACCGCGCCAAGGCGTGTTTAAAGTGTCTCGGTGCAAGCCTGCTTCAGTATTTATGTGTCTGAAGCTGGGGATTTGAAGGGAACCATCTGCGCGGAGAAATCGATGGTGAGAGGCAGAACCTTCCCCTCTCGGTTTCCATTTCAGGGCTGGGCCTGATGAGCAGAGACAGAAGTTGGGAAAGTTGCTGTGTGGCTCTCTGTGGTTCGCAGGTGGTGCTTTCCCCTGCACCTGGCAGGAATGAATACCCTGGGATGAGACACCTGGAATTTTGGGGAGGAGGGAGCTGCTGACGGGCTGTGCTGAGCAGAGTGGCAGCGCAGGGAAGGAGAATTCATTAAAAAAAAAAATCCTTTAAATGGCCATTTCTCTTAAACCCGCGGTGATCTAGCTGCTGTGTGGTGGGAAACAGGCTGCCCGAGGAAGATGAACCCCAAAGTGAAGGGCATTATCCCAAAATCTTGGGGCAAAGACATGAACATCTCCTTGAAAAGATTGGTTCTAAGTGGCTGATTTGGAGCAGCTGCCTGTAGCTTCGAGGGGACAGAGATGCTGCTGCTGCTACTGCAAGTTTCTTGCTGGAGGTTTCTTTTGCAAGCTGTGCAAGGAAAATCAGCCAAGGAGTCATGTGGGCTGGCAGAGGTCTGGATACCTCAGTGCCAAGGAGCGCTCAGCAATCTGGGGGTGAATGGGGCAGGATTTGAGGGACCTGGGCTTCTGAGAGCTCATCAAAGGAGCAGCGAGGCAAGGTAGGGGCAGGGCTGCCTCCAAACTATCCCAAAACCTTCAGTGTGCCTGGAAATCCCATCTCCTGTGTGTGTGTGTGCTCACATTGATGTCTCTGCTTGATGGAAGAGCAGGGAGTGAACTCCAAACTCACCCAGGAGCTGGGAGGATCCTCAGTTAAATCCTGGCTGGTTGCACGGGAGATTTTGGGGGGAGGCAGCTGGCGGTGCTGGGGGATCCATGTGGGATCAGATTCCTGCTCCTCCTGGAAGAACCTGCTGGCTTTCCACGAGAAACACAGGAAAGGCTTGGCTGGAGGAGAGGCTGGGTGTTTCACTGGGGAAAGGGAGAGGCTTTGGGGTCAGCAGAGGGAGGAGGAAAAGCGGGGGAGAGGAGGAGCAAGGGCTGACACGAGAGATGAGGGAGCAGGTACATCCTTGGGGTCAGACATGGCTGGGCCAGACAGGCAGAGCTGAACGCTCTCCTTCAAGGAACTTCCTTTTTCTGAAGGCGATTTGAGCTTTATTCTGGTTTTGCTCAGCACTCAGCGTGTGCAGACAGTCAATGTCTCGCCCTTTTTAAAGGCTTGCTGATGTTCCTGAGGTGTGGATATTGATTTTCACTGACTTCGGGGAGAGATCTTCGTGGGCTGCACTTGTTGGGGTCAGATTTTATTTATTTGCCGTGCTTCTAGGCAGGCAGAAGGCAAGACAGGGGTTTTGCAAGCCTCCTCAGAAATGTTTTTTGTTCTGGGCCAAGAGGTTTCTAAGGCAGCACATAAAAGGTGAGGAATCTGTTAAAACAAAGCACCTCTTGCTGTGTGTGAACAGGGCGAAATGTGAAATTGTGGCTGAGCAGGATGAGAACAGCTCGGGGGTGTTGCTTAGACCTGAGGGAGGAATCAGTGGGGTATCAGCAGCTCCATGAGGAAGAATTTGTCCAGAAAGGAGATTGTGGGGTTGCTGGAGCTGAGCCTGTGCACAGGAGGCTGCAAACTCCACTTTGTCACCTCAGGGCAGCCACTAACGCTGTCCTGGGGTGCCTGACAGGAAAAATGGGGAGCTCGGAGAGAAGAAAAGAAGGAGAAAAATCTGTGAGGAGGTGATGGAGCAGTTTTAAGGATCCCCATCCAAGCTTCATTTATGGGATGGAGCTTGCAAGGACACATTGTGGTGGTAACACAGAGGGGTTTTTGTGTCTGTCCTGGTGCCTCTGGAAGATTTGGTTTGCTGATGGATGAGGGACTTGGTCGTGATGAAGAAGGAGGAAAACGTAGTGGAGACTGGAGAACCCCAGACTGGTTTGGGTTGGAAGGGAACTCAAACTCATCTCATTCCATGGCCAGGGACACCTTTGAGAGGATAAACCAGGGTCATTTCCACGCTGGTCCCGGGGAGTGGCTGCTGGGCAGGACAGAGCTGGCAGTGCCCAGCTGCGGGGGATCAGCAGTGATTGGATTGTTCAGAGAGGGAGGAACAGACCCAAGGTGTTGCAAATCAGTAGATCTGAGGTAAATCAGGTGTAAAATAGCAGCAGGTGTAAGCATAAAGGAGAGGACGCCTCCTCCTTCTCCTCCCTGGCCATTTCCAAGGCACCAGCCCCAGTGGGCAGAGGGACGTGCTGGATGCAGCAGGAATTTTGGCTGTGCTCTGCCTGTGCAGGAACCAAACCTGAGGAAGAGCTGGGATATCAGGCAAGTGAGTTTTTATTTCTGTACCTGCTGGGAGGGCCTAATTATCCCTCAAATACTTGGATGGTCTATCCCTGTGGGTCAAATCACCACAGTTTATATGCAGGGCATGGCTGCCCAGTAGGGAAGCCTTCCTTCCTTCTGCTGAGGAAATAAGAGTTCAACATCTTCCAGTGGGGCTAATTTATTTGGATATTTCATTAAATCCACCCAAAAGAGACTATTTTAGGAAATAAATAGCAGAATGTGGGCAATAAATAGCTGTGGGATAAGGGGCAGAGTTCAGTGCTGGCTTTCCTAGTTAAGCTGCAGAAAATAGAAGTGTAATGGCCGAGTGCTGATGGGAGCGTAGATATGTGATTATGTGAGGGTTCCTCACACTGAGGCTGGGCTTATTTGTTATCTTTAATGATTTGGAGGTGGAAATGGATCAGAGCTGGGTTAGGGAGAGTGAACATGCTAACAGGAAGGGGTTGCTTTAGCAAGAATGAAGAGGGAAAGCTGCTGGGTTGGAGCATGCGGCGGTTCGGCCACTGCAGCAGCAGTTGGTGTAACTCAGATTGGAGCACGTGAAAAAAAGGGAAAACCTGACTGAATCCTTCCCTAATAACAGATCCTGGGTGATTCCGTGGCATTCCAGCAGGAGGATGTGGAGAGTTGGTGTGGTTTGTGTGCAGCTGAGGAGCTCCTGGGGCTGTGTGGACGAGCTGCAGGTGCTGGGGAGCCCCAGGAGCTGCTCTGCTGGGGCAAACAGGGCTCTCTCCACCTCAGTATGGTTCAGAGAGGGCTCTGCAGTGACACCTGCCCTTCCCAAAACCTCCCTGCTCAGGGATTTGCTGCTGCTGGAGCAGGGGCTCTGCGTGTCCAGGCTGTGCCAGCATCCCGCTGGATTTGCTGCCTTGGAATCCATCAAGGGCAACTTTGCCGAGCCCTGTCCTCCTGGTGGGGCCATCCCCTGGGTTTTCCGAGGGATGGGTGATGTGTCAGGGATGAAGGAGCTGAGATAACTTGTCCAGCCATCCCCAGGGCTGATTTCCCCCCGGGTTTGTGGAGCCTTGGGGATGTTCCGTGTTTGAAGTGCAGCCTTTGAGGAGCCCGTGGTGTCTCGGGGCTGGGAGGGGGATTGGAGAGCTCCGAGGGTTCTGCTGCTGCTGGGCTGCCCCTCCCTGAGCCAGCTCTCATCCCAGTACCAATATTTATTCCTTGTACCTGTGGCATACGAGCAACATCTGTAACAAGATACTCACCCAGTGCCTCACCTGCTGAGCCATCCAGCACTGGGGGATTTTCATCTCTGGCTTCAAAGTCTGCAGAATTTATTTGCATCCTTCATGAGGGAGACAGCCAGGCACAGCATTTTGTATATTTTTTTTTTTTCCTCCTGTTCCTCCCCCCTGCTTCCCCACTGGCTTTTCAGTTTGTTTATTTGGTGAGCTCAGCATCAGCACAATGATGTGGAAATAAAGCAGAGGATCTTCCTCTTGGCCTCCCTGCATATGCATAAATGGGAGACATAGATCATGCTGGCAATCCCCAGCCAGGTTCCAGTTAATGGAAATTCTCCTGTGACCTTACAAACCCCTCTTTGCCAGGGTTTATAATGAGTCTGCAAAAATCCGTGCAGGGCACAAACAAGTCATCTGAGGTCTCAGACCCCGTGAGCACCAAGTCATAATAATAACAACACTAATTTCCCACCCACTCAGGCATGTGCTCGGCTCCTTCAAGAGTTTGCTATTTTTAAAAAGCAGTTTTTTCACCTTTTGGGGACTGTTACAACGTGTGTGTCTGGGAGGAGGGGAGCAGCTCTCCCTGAGCTGTGTGACACCAGATCCCCCGGGAGCATCCCTGAGTATTCTCCTGGCTCTTGCTGGAGCAGTTTCACGCCGTGAACCTCGCAGCCTGACCGGCTGTGTGCTCACACCTCAGCAGAAAATCAGCTTTCCCTGCCTCTGCACCCTGTCCCCCCTTCCTGCAGCTGGGTCTGACATCAGAGCTCAGCCGTGTGCCCTCAGGAGGGGCTGGATTCCCAAAAATCCCATGTTCAGCCCTGACCTTTGTGCCAGCTCCTGCTGCAGGCCACAGTTTTTGGTTGGATGACAGGAGCTGATGTTCTTGGAGGGACCCCGGGGTGTGTTGATGCTGAGGGTTGGTTTGGTGGCTCTCTGTCCCTGCTCAGAGCCTCGGGGACCGCAGGGCTCCTGTCCCTGCTGCTGGAGGCCGTGGTGGGATCCACGCCGGGCAGCTTTGCCTTTGTAGGCTGTGGGGAAGCAGCAAATTGCTGCTGTGTCTGCGGGAGCTGCTCTAAACGTGCCTTGCTTTGGGTGAAGTGGCTGCGCCAGGGGCTGCAAACTCCGTTCCCTGCAACCGCTGCTGATGTGCAAACTCTTACCTGTGCCAAAACCGCCTTTTTCCCACCCCAAAAATGAGGTTTATCAAAGAATCTGTCCCTCTAGCCACACTCGTTGTTCGCCCTTGCTGTTTTGTTGTTTGCTCTCTGCTTATTTCCCGTTCCCTGCTCCACCTCCCGGCTCCTGCTCGGGGTTGTGCGTGCAGCTCTGGCTATCACATCTCTTTTCTAGGCTGAGAAACGTTCGGGGCAGAGCCTGTGCTGATGCTCACCGAGCATCTGGTCCTCTCCAGGTCCCATTCATCACTGTCTCGCACTTTGCGTTATTGTTCACACCGAGGGAAAGTGGGTGTGAAGCTGGAATAATAATGTTTCACACTTGCTTTGCGTTGGGTTTGATACCCAGCAGCATTTTGAGCCCATCACGCCGAGCAGTGGAGGGGCTGGGAGCACAGCTGATAAATAACAAGTTAATTACCTTCAGTGAGGAAATGACCACTGTGCTCCGTGTTACATCCGTGAGAAACGGGAAATCGGGATGGGATCTTAAAATTCTGAAGGAATCTGCAGGTGAGGGCAGAGCTCAGTGCAATGGTTCCCCCAACTTCAACCTCGTTCTTTCAAAAATGGAATTCCAGCATAGGTGGGCAGCAGGGACATTTTCCTTAATCTGTAGAGCACTGAAAAATATCTCTTCAGTCCAACATGGCTTGCTCATTTCCAGAGGGGTTGAGAGGTTAAATGATGGACATTGATGCAGTTGTTTCAATGACATAAACATGGAAAGAATTGAAAGCTCCGTGGAATATCAGGAGTTTGGTGTTTGGGAATTGGGGTCTTTTGGCAGCTGGACCTCCCAGGGGTCTCTCAGGAGATGTGGCTTTCAGTGATTTGGACTGACGTGCCTTTTGTTGTGTTCCTGCTGGGTGTTAAATAAGATTTAAGTCTCCTCAGTCACTATTTAGTTATTGAAGAACATCGCAGCCACCACAAGCGCAAACAGAACTGTCTGGATATTTGTTTATGCAACACATCATTAGGAAGTCTGTAGGAAAAAAAATATTCTTGTCTGTAAGATAATTAATCTGCATTTTAAGAATTGTCTAAAGACATATTTGCAAGCCAGTCCATTGAGCTGCTGCTCATCTAGTCAATAATCCCATATTTAATAGTCCCTGAGAATGTATTTCCATAATGTGCTGTGAACAGTTGAGAAATCTGCATCTTTTTTTGTCTTAAGATGTCAGTGCTCGCACATTTTCTATGACAATTTTTTTTTTTTTTCCTTTTTCCTGACTGTGGGTGAGAAAATCCAGACATCTGAACTCCCAACTGGTGTGGCTGGGGGTAGGGAAGAGGCTGGGAGTGAGCCCCTGGGTGCGGATCCTGGATGAGTTTGCAGTTTCCATCTGGCATCTGTGAGCCTGCAACGTGCTGGCAGCGCTGCCCAAAATGCACCTCGGGGCTGGGGGGAGTGGGGCCAGGGACTTTCCCGGCTCCCAAAATCCTGATGGAGTCAGGGAAGTGGGAGCATGGCTTGGGGAGGAGGGTCTGGCATGAGCTGTGCTGGACCTGGCGCTGCGTCGTGGGAGATGCTCTGGTGGGAACGCCGTGGTCCTGGTGGGGTGGATTGGGTCCTGGCAGGAGCAGGAGTGTCCTGGCAGTGCTGGGATTGGGATTGGAGCTCCTTTGGCTCCCAGGATGGGGCTCTGCTGCAGTAGCACAAAGCCACGGGGACCTGTGGCTGTGGCTGGGCAGTGGCTCCCCTCTTCCAGCCTGGAATTCTGATGGCAACCATTGGATTTTGGGGTGTCTGCAGCACCTCTGAGCCGAGGCTTTCCACATTCCCACGTGGATGGATGTGAGGGTGTGGGGTTTGGCCTGTTCCCATGTTCACAGAGGGAAAGGCTGAGTGCACAGGCAGCCCCTGTGATAATTTACTAATCCACACTAACGAGAGCGGGGAGTAAAGCCCACACTTGGCGAGAGGAACCCCCGGGAGCCGCCACAGCAAGGTGAGGAGCAGGAGCTTAATTTCATTATCTTATCAATAACTGGCTGGTCTTGTGCTGTGCTGTGAATCCTCAGGAGTGCTAATGCTATCTCGGGCTGTCTAAGCAGAGAAATAATGAATACAAGCAGGAAGAGCATTGTGTGCAGCCCTGGTATCTATACCTTAAAAATGATGTTGGCAAACTGGAGGGAGATAAGGGGAGAGCCACGGGTATGATGTGAGGGCTGTAAAACAGGCTGGAGAGAGAGAGACTGAAGCCCAATGTTCTTCTCACAAAAGGGAATGATTTGATTATTGTCCAGGAGTACTTAAGCAGGGGAAGAGACTTGTGCTAGGCAAAGGTTGGGAGGAAGGCCATGGTTCTGTGGCTGGGTGCTCAAGCTGGATAAATCCAGACAAGCAAAAGCCATGTTTTATTTTTGTACAGCTTTATATTTAAGCACAGGAGCAAATTACCCAGGACTTGGTACATTTGCTGTTCTTTAAATTGAAATGATACATCTTGCCAGTGTTCTTTTAGGTCAACTGCAGGTTTGGAGTGGGAAAAGCTCAGCATGAGTCAATCACAACTCAAAACAAGATTTTCAAAATGGTCATTATTGCCCTTCAAATCTTTCAGCTATGTTGTGAATTTTGGGTTTTTTTTTCTGATGTGGGGGAGAGCTGGGATGTAAAATCCAGCAGGGCTTTGGGCTGCAGTGTGGAAGGGATTGGGCTGCTGACAGCTGAGCCCATGTGCAGGGCTTACCCAGTTAAAAAATCCCCATTTCCCACTGCTTTTAGGGCTGGGTCAGGCCTGTTGGGATGTGTTCAGCGTGTCTGGAGGGTTCTGCTTTCCTCAGACCCGCTGTCCCATGATTTCACCAACCTCCCGAGCCTCCTGCACAGACACGGGGGATGCTGCAGCCACGAATCCCCTCTGCCACCTCCGGGGAGGTGCTCGGCAGACCCAGGGAGAGAGATTCAGAGGCATCATTAGTTCGGTGGGTGGCTGGCATGTTAATTAGGGCACGGGGCCGCTCTGGAAGGTTACTCTCACCTCTTGCCTCGCCAACCTTAAAGCTGCAGAGTGGGAAAGGAGCAGAGGCAAGAAAACGAAGCTGGAAACAAGCCCAGCTTCACCAGGGATTGGGGCTTTAACCAGTGCTGCCTCCCATTTTCCACATGGAAAGTGATTCCAGGTGGGAATCCCACAGCCTTGCCCTGTCTGCATCCCCACTTTGGCTCAGCTCCTTGCAGAATTGAAGGATATTCCCTTTCAGGGGGTGGCTCCTCATCTTTTTCTTTCCATGCTTGATACAGGTGCGCTGAAGAAAATTAAATTAGGGCTGTATCAGTACAAGGGAGAGAGAACCATTTGGAAAAGCACGTTTTGCTTAAGTTAGTGATATTGTGAGTGTTAATTGAGTGTTCATTGATTGCCTGTCACCACCCTGATGTAATTCTGCTCCTCTCGGCCGGGTGCCCTACCCCTGGTTAAACAGAGCTGCTCTTGCACCAGCAACCAGCTTGGCTGCTCATTTCTTCCCCCCAGTGATTCCATTTTACCAGCTGGATAATTAGCATCATCTCCTCCTCTTTGGAGCCAGCTCAGCCTGCACACCAGCCTGTTCTCTCCCAAGTACCTTTAAAGCTTTAATACTTCAGGGTTTGTAAGTGGTCCTAGACAAGAATTGAAGCAGGGGATGTGTTTGAACTGGGTCCAGGAGCTGTTGTCTGCCTGAATTTAGGGTCTGAACTCCCCCAGCAATTGCTCTGTACATTAGTGGTCCTTTGTTGCCGGAGGTTCAATTATGGGAGTGAATGGTGTTTTATGGGCATAGAGGTGGGGAAGGAGAAGCCAAAAGCTTTCTGTGCTAATGGTGTCTGTTATGTAAATGGCTCTGTAATCAGGTAATCTCGGCCGAGCGCTGCTGCTGGCGGCACTTGTGCCATCCTTCCACCCCAGCCTTGTCAGGGCCTTTTTGTGTCCGGGGAAGCTGCTCCGGCTCCCTGAACCTGCGTTCAGGTGTGCCAGGTCACCTGCAGGGCACACACAGGTGAGCTGGAGCACGAGGGATCCCCAAATCCTCCTCTAACCCATCCCGGACATGCCCAGCGCCAAACGGGGCTCCTGTCCCACGCCCAGCCCCTGATCCAGCCTGTCCGGGGTAATTGTATTTCCCCTCCAAGGGATGAGGCTCACCCTGCAGTTCTGCATATTCAATTATTCCTTCCCTGCCAGATCGTGCAGCAGAGCTCTGAGATTTGTGGCGGGGCTTTCCCGGTGTGGAGGATCTTCCTGGTGTGTGTTTGGTGGGCTGGAGCACCTTTGGAAAGATTAATTAACCCTAGGTGAGAAACTGTGATTTAACGTTTATACAGGGGGGAGGGAAATTAATATTCCTTCTGCCACGCAGAATCTGTTTAAACTCCTGCCTTCAGCTTGTCTGACTGGGAATCTCTTCTAACTTGTACAAATGAAAGAACAATTTGTTTTAGATGATGAGTTATGAGAATATTGCTCATAGACCCAGAACACGACATTTTCAATCACATCTTTATTGCATTGGTAAGGGAAAAAATGATTTTTAGGATCTTGACATGCTTATCCTGTGGAGACCAAGTCAATTATCATATTATATAAGAATTTACTCCATGGCTCTCTGGTCTCTGGGAATATCATCATGTCAAGGGGAAAATACTGCAGGGTTTATTGCAGAGTTGAAAGGATTGCCCAAATTTTCACCCACGGGTGGCCTTCAGAAATAGGAAAATGGCTTAAGAAAGGTGTGGTGGGGTAAAAAATACAAGTTTGAGTTGTTTTGTCCATTCAGCTTTTGGCAACCTGCAGCTTTAACCTTGTCTTGAGGGCCCCAAGAACCAGAAACTCATTTTCCATCAGCCTGGGAAGGTGGAGGTGGAGATTCTCTTGCTGGGGCCTTTGAGCAGCGGGTCAGAAATCCTGAGTTGAGTGACCAAATACAGAATTGAACGATCAAATCCTTCTTTGCAGCCCTTAGCTGAGGTCATGGATGGAGTTTGTGGGTTTTTAGTCGCCTGCAGGGTCCATCCTGCTGGGAATTACAGTGGTTGGAGTTGTTCTCCTCTCCAGACTGGTTTTTTTTTGGTGAGGGACACTCTCACTCCTTGTTTTTCTCTGCCTGTAAAGCATGGACAAGGCTGTGCTGCTGGAATGTGGCAGATTAGCACGGGATGATGCTCCAGGAGCTGGAAATGCTGCTCTGAAGGCAGAACTCGGAGCACTTTTCTCCTTGAGCAGACTTCCAGTCACAAAAATATCCGAGTCCCATTTGCAGGCACTGGTGTTAATGCAGTGCAGCTGCTCTGCTCCATTTGCTTGCATAAATGCAGCTTTTAGAGCTGTCACATATGCTTGATGGAGCCACTACCCCTCACCTGCTCCTTCCTGGAGTGGCAATTCCTGGCAGGGCTTGCCAAGACGAGGGAGATGATGGTTGTCTCTTGCATTAGTGCATATGCCAGGGCTAGAATCCCACCATTTCCAAGCTGCTCTGGGTGGCTGGAATGCTCCAAATGCACTTGTGCAGATGGAATTTCTGGGCTGGATTACCTTGGCTCGAGCCCTCCCTGGTTCTGTAGCTTTGTTTACGTGGAGGATTCGAGCTGGGGTTTGATTCCCCAATTATTGAAGCTGTTATATTTTGGTGGTGTTGCATTACTCACTGGTTCCTTTCACTCCTTTCAAGTTTGCCAGCCATGACTAATGAAGAGTTCTGCTGCAGCCTCTTGTCGAGTGGACACCCAAGATGTTTTAAAGGTTTTTTTAGTGTTTTGTTTTTCCTCTCCCACAGTTTGACACTGCAGGGTCGGTGCTTTCAGTGGGAAGCTGGGAACTTGTGCCTCTTTTTTCTTTCTCAGCCCAGGATGGGGGTGATTTGGGAGCTTCAGGAGTGGTTGAAATTTTAAAGCTAGGGTGGTGTTTCCAGTTTGGAGGTGCTTCAAGGCCAGGATGGAGCAGCCTGGGCTCACAGAACATGTCCCAGCCCATGGATGATTTTTAAATCCCTTCCAACCCCAATCCTTTTGTCATTCCATGATCCTTCTCATTAGTGCCTCCTCTGCTGAAGTGCATCCCCCTGTTGTATCCACGGAATCCTTGACTGAGGGTTTTGTGGGACCAGCACTCCTGAGGGACGGCAGGGTGGGAGGAAAGGTGCTGGACAAGTGGCAGGAAGGTTTCCAGCTCATTTTATTTCCATTACCCGGATGTTTGTGCTTTAATAAACAGCTCCAGCGTGGTGAAGAAACGAATCCTTCCTGGGGAAGGGATGAACTTTTGCTCATGGGAAACTGGGAGGCCTTGAACTTGTCAGGGTCTGGGCTGGTGTCAGTGGGAGGGTCGCTGTCCCCTTGGTGTCCCTGCTGTCCCTGTTCCCAGCAGGATGGGCTGATCCCTGTCTGGGATGGTTTCTGCTGTCAGTTTAGTGTTTTACCAAGGTGGTGGGCAGGACCCACGCCTGTGCTGGGCACACTGGAGTCGTTCCTGCCGTGCTTTTCCTCTCTCTCTGCCTCTCCTGCACAAAGCTGTGTCTTCCACGCCAAGGGACTCAGCAGCTGACCCAGGGTCTGCTGTGCCATCTGCTTGGGCACATCCCTGTGCCCCCAACCCTGGCTGGCTGAGCTGATTCTATCCTGGCACTGAGTATTTCAGAAATCCTGGGAATGCTCCTGGAGCGGGCAACAAAAACCAAACCAAAAAAACCATGAGAGAAGCTAAGAATGTTTTAAATAAATAATTCTCCCTGGTGCCTGAAACACAGCTGGGCAGCTTGCTGAGCTAAATTCAGCTTAAAAAAACATCTGTGGAATTCAGGTTTAGAATGGTGGGCAAGCTGGGTTCGCTGGGAAACCCTTTGGGGTCTTGAGAGTGTTGGGAAGAGCAGGTGGGTGTTTGACTCCCTTTACCTTCCACTCCCTCCTCCAGGAACAGTGGATCTGGGTATTCGGGAAGGATGGGTGAGAATTTGGGTTCCTCTGACCCTGTTTTGCCCTTCTTAACTGAATAATTGGAGATGTGCAAACAGGTAGCTTTGGACGAGCAGCTGTGAATTTGTATCAGAATTTTCAAATGCTCTTCCTAAAAAGAAGAAGAAAAGAAAAGACTGTGGAAAACAGATTGAGATGAGTCTTTTTTTAATTAAAGGAAGCTGTTGTCTTGTGTACTTGGGTGTTCCCACGGAGATGACGAGCTGCTGAATTTTAATTCACTGCACATTTTTTTTGTTCACTTCCCTCCAGCTTCTCCTCCTGAACTTTGCCCCGTGGGTGGAACCGGTGCTCGCCTTGTTAGAGCATCTAAAACCTCTAATTATCAGGGAAATGGCTGAGAATTAGCAAACCAGCTGCTGTGCATGTGCTGGGGTTTGATTTTCTTTTTTTTTTTCTTTTTTTTCCTAGGTGTGGATGAAGCTCCTTAATTTAAACAACAGGGAGATGTGATTGGTGTGGTTCTGGTCTGGCAGAATGAGCTGTGCTGGGGTTTGTGTGTTTTCCTGTCATGTTTCCACTCCTGTCCAGGAGAATTGTTCTGTGTTTGGGGTATTGTTATTTTGCAACCGGAATCAAGTTACATGGATTTTATTTTTTTTTAATGTGGAGCCACTGGGAGCAGTTACTCAGCGAATACAAAAAGGCACCAGCCCTAATGATGACAGGGAAAAGTTCTTTATGGGATCTGGGAGCAAAAGGCAGGGAACAAATGGGTACAGCCTGCAGAGGCTCAGCACAGAATCCATCAGGGGAACAGGGCTTCCAAATAATTGCATCTGCTTTTGTTAATGTCTCAGGTGATTAGTTGGGAGCTGCTGCCCCATCCTTCCTGGGAAAAGCGCCTGCAAGGAGGGAGAAAAAGGCTGGGTGGAGTAAAGAGAGATAAAGGAGAGACACCAGGGGTGTAACAGCTTCGGGAGTGGTCTGGGAGGATGGAGAAGGACAGGGGAGGGTTCTGATCCTGGATCCCAGCTCTCTGCAGCCAAGCAGGCGGTGGCAGGGAGCTCTGGGTGTGTGTGAGCACCTGTGGCACAGAGAGCAGGGAGGGAAATTCGCTGTGCTGCTTCCTTGTGCCACCTTTGGTGAGGGTGAGGAGCTCCTGAGTCCTGCAGTCCTTGTGGTGCCGGGCAGAGCTGGCTGGTTTAGGGGCAGTGGGGATGTCCCTGAAATCTAAAAATGTCAATAAACCGGAGAATGATGTAAGAGAGGTGCTGAGGGCAGTGCACACAGCAAACCCGGGGCTGGTTGGGGTGTCCTGGGGGCTTGTGGGATGTTCTGGAGGCTTGTAGGGTGTGCTGGAGGCTTGTAGGGTGTGCTGGGGGCTTGTAGGGTGTGCTGGGGGCTTGTTCTTGCTCTGGGAGTATCCTGTTGAGTTGTCTGTGTTAGCTCAAGCCACGGCAGGAGCTGTGTGCTGCCAGCTGGGTTGTGCCCGTGCCCCTGGGGTTGTGGGGAGGCTGGGATGGGCTCCAGGGACACACAGAAACATTGCAGGACACACTGCTGGCCCTGCAGTTGGTGTTTGGGGCCAGCCAAGGCTCTGCCCCGTGTTGGGGCACACAGTGACCCTGACAGGGCAGTGGATCAGGACAAGGACCCCCATGGGATCTGCTCGGTGTCTCCCTGGACGAGGGTCAGGCAGCTCCTCTCAGCACACAGCACTTGCTTCATGTTCTGGGGTGGACAGAGAGGGAAATGTGTGTGTGAGGAGGGGTTGGGAGCATGGATGTTCCACCCCAGTTTGCAGGTGTGAGGTTGTGCCCCTCACTGGTTGTGGTTACTGGGACACCTTTGCTCTTTTCCCAGTTGTTCCCATCTTTTTCTCCCATCTGTTCCTCTGTTGAACGACTCGTTGGTGTGGCCTTGGCCCTGGCTGGTGGTTGTTAGGTCCCAGCAGAGCTCTGGCAGGGCACTGCTTCCCTCTCCTCTTCTTTCCCAAGGTCACAAGCCGATGTTTCAAAGGTGGGAGCTCTCAGCTGCAGTTTGGGCACAAAAATCACCTTTGAGCTGTTGCATCTCTGAAGGTAATTAACGTGTCTGAAACAAAAACTGCTGCTTTGGGTGCCCAGATCATGGTGCTCTGTGGAAAAAAAAATTCAGGACTTTAGAGATTTGGCTGTTTCTGTTAAATTTTGGTTGCCAGTTTGGGATTCTGAGCTCCTGTTTGTGCTGGGCCATATGCAAAGGTCTGGCTGGCCATGCAGCAACAGCAAACTCCTGAGCTGGGCTTGCAGAGGGCAGCTCAGATAAGCTGGGCCATCACTTCTGTGCTGTAATGTTTGATTTATTAATGCCTGGAAAACTGAACGCAAGCCCCCAGGAATCAAAGAGAAACAATCTCCAAAGAAAGAGAGAGAATGAACTCTTCTGAACAGCCGAAATTGCAGCAAGAAAAATTGAGGCTGGACATCGGGAAACGTTGTTGAACAGTAAAAATAGTGAAGAGCTAAAATAGATTGCTAAGGGAGTTTGCAGAGGATCTGTCACTGGAGATTTTAAAGAACAGATTAGACAAATGGCTTGGAAGGATTGAGCTTGTTGGATGGACGGGAGGACTAACAGAGCTCTTCATTTACTGCCTGCTTCCCACGGTTCCTCTGTCAGTGTCACAGCCTGCACTGCCCCGTGCCAGCCTTGCTCCCCACACAGAGAGCTCCAAACTCAGCCTCTGCCTGCTGCTGGGGCTGGCAGAGCCCTGGGCATGGGGAGTTTGGGGGCTCCTGGCTCTCTCTTGGTGCTTTGTTTCAGCCTCGTGGCCGCTGAGCAGCCTGTGCCAGTATTGACAGTAATGCACGGATTTAGATTGAATTCATAACTCTGACCTGACCTCAGGAAAATCATCTGAACCTCTCTGGAACACAGGCCAGACTTTCAGCAACAAGTAGAGGTCTCCTTGTTAGGGATTGAGATGAATTTTTTGGCTTTTTTTCAGTCCATGGTTGATTAGAGTCAGTGGTAATTACAGAATAACAATGGGTTGGAAGGACATCCAAGCTCATCCAGTGCCATGGGCAGGGGCCCCTTCCACTGTCCAGCCTGGCCTTGGACACTCCCAGGGATGGGGCAGCCACAGCTTCTCTGGGAAATCCATCCCACCCTCACAGGGAAGGATTTTTTGGGAATGGTTGTGTTCCCTGTGATGTGCAGTCCATCCTTCCCAAGCAGATTTATGTAAATTGAGATGGGTGTTATGTGAAAACGTCATTATCTCAAGGCTTTCAGGGCTCTGGAAGGCAAAAAAAAAATAAAAAGGGAGAAGAATTTTTGAAAATTAAATATTTCTGACTAGGGTATGCTAAATCTTTTTCTGTTTAGGAAGGTGAGAAATTAAAATTGCAAAGCAGGCGGCGAGGGAGCGAGTCGCTGTGCGTGGCAGGGTTGGCTGGGTCTCCTGACTTCACAGAGGCTGTGAGAGGGAATCAGCAGAGAGACAGAGCTCCTTCATATGCAGAGAAGTCTCAAAAGCCCGTGTGTGACAGGGCTGTGCCTTCGTTTGCATGTGCAGGAGAACAGCGGCTCTCCCCACGCAGTGCTGAGCCCATGTCTGGAGTTATTTGGCTTGGGAGGGTTTTTCCCTGGCCTCGGTGGTGCTGTGATAGGAGAGTGCTGAGAAGTCGGGGGGAGCCCTGTGTTTGTGTCCTTTCCACTGTCTGTTTTCATCTGCAAAAACCTCTCCAAAAACGGGCTGGGGAGCGAGCTGCGTGGCAGGTTACAGATGAAAAACCCAATTTATAAATCTATAAACGTGGGGAGAGGGCAAGGAGGGAGATGCAGGGGTCTGCAGAGCTCGGGGCTCAGCTGTGATGGGCAAACTTCAGCCTTGGAGCAGGAAACCCAGGGGGTGTTTGATGTGACGAGCAGAGACTGCGTTCTCTGTCTGACAGGGCTGCCTTGGCACTCGGGCTGTACAAAGCCCAGATTATGTTCTCCCTGTGGAAGAAAAGCACTTCTGTTCAGCCCCTGCTGGCTGCCCCAGGCCAGCTTTGGCTGCTTCGGGCAGGAGACACGGCTGGGGCTCATTTCAGACCAGGGCACGCTCCTGACCAGAGGGTGACACAGGGACCTGTCAAACCTTGCTGCTGTCGTGCTGCACGTCCAGCCCCTCAAATGTGGGAGAACCTTTGGAAAAACCTGGGTGCTGGGCTGGCTAGTGGCTGCAGTGAGGCACAGGCCAGTCCAAGACTGGTCAGAGATGGGTCCAAAGGCTTGGATCATGGTGGCCAAGTGGGAATTGGAATCCCAGCTCCACAGGGGGATACAGTGGCCAGCTCACAGCTCTTTGAGGCACCTCCAGAAGATGCCAGGAGTGGTTCTGCATCTCCAGAGGCCTCTCCCTGTTCCCATTTGGGAGCTCTGTGGGCTGAGCTGGCCCCGTGAAGGACATGGGGACCCTTTTCCGTGTCCGCAGGGCGATGGCAGAGGGTGCCAGGCAGCAGCCCCTGCCCTCCCCTGAAGCACGGCCCTGGCAGCTCCAGTGCCTCGGTTACTCTGGCAACAAACTGCAGGCAGACAGCACCAAGCAGCTGAATTCAGCCCCTTGTTCCAGCACAAAAATGCTCTCATTGAAGGCGAGCCCGAGCAAAACCCTCCTGCTGAAGGACCCTGACATCCAGAGGGACATTGAGGACTTGGGGAGTGCGGGAGGAGCTGTCCCCCAGAGCTGTGTCCCCATCAGGGCCACCAGTGATGTCCCTTGTGTTTGGAGGTGTGTGAGCCCCAGGGATGTGGGGAAGAGAGGGAGATGTGGGGAGGTGGCAGCACAGGAGGGGCTGGAATGGGTGGGACAGGGAGAGCCAGCAGCAGTGTCACAGTGACAGGGCCCCACGTCACCAGGAGCTGGGAATTCTGCCCTCATCCCAGCAGCAGAAAGCAATCCTTGCAGAGCTCTCCTCCCTCTCTGCTTGTTTGTCAGCTCGCAAGGGTAACAAAAGCAGCCGTGGCACCGGGGATGTGCTGCTGCTCCGGGATCCAGCGAGCTGCCCAGAATGATAATTGGGTGCTTTTTCATTTTTTTTTTTAAGGAGCTAACAGGCTACTGCACAAAGTAATTAACTGGACAGATGGATCCAGCAGAATTTGTAAACGTCGACAGCAACAATACGTTTTTTTTTTTTTGTTTTTTGTTTTTTTTTTTAAAGGCCTTGTGTCAGCAGAAGGGCTCCAGGTTGGGGCTGGCTTTCAGGGAAGCAGTGAAAATAAATGAGACTTTAAAAAATTAATAATCTTCATAGCTGCAGATGATGCAGGTGTCTGGTGGTGGCAGTGAGGACAGCCAAGAGATGGAGGAGCAAAAAGGCCAGGATTTCTGTGTAGCTGCTTGTGTATATATATTCATTTTGCCCATGCAGAACATCCCCTCTTTGTGCATATAAAGGGGAATTTACTCACCAAGAGTGTGAGAGGACTGAAATAAAAATTAGGTTGTTGCAGCAGCAAATCCAATCCAGGTGGTTTTTAGATTGTTACCTGTATTCTGGGACTGTCAGATTTATTTCAGCTTGTCTGCAATGGGTGATTCAAATGCTCCTTTTGCTGCAGCCTGACAGTGTTTGGTTCAAGACGTGTGGTTTTTTTTTTTTTTCTCTCACATTTTCTCACCAGTCCTTTCAAATAGCAGGTCTTTGCTGTGTAACCCCTCAGCCTTTTCAGTGCTTCTCTTTGCTGGTTTAATTGGGCAGGTTGTTCTTCCCTTTGTGTGCAGGAAGTGCTGGTCACTCCTCACTGCGGTGACCTCCATGGATGGCCTCTCCTCGAGGTGCGAAAGGCAGATAAAATGCAGAGCAGAGGGCAAGGCAAGCTGCTCACACAGAATTCTGGAATAGTTTGGGTTGGAGGGACCCTAAAATGATCCAGTCCCATGGGCAGGGACGTCTTCCACTGTCCCAGGCTGTCCAGCCTGGCCTTGGGCACTCCCAGGGATGGGGCAGCCACAGCTTTTCTGGGAAATCCATTCCAGGGCCTCCCCACCCTCACAGGGAACAGCTTTTTTTCCCAGTATTTCATCTCAACCTCCTCTCTGTCAGCTCAAAACCGACACTTGTTCCCCTGTCCTGTCACCAGGTGCCCTTGCAAATGGTTTCTCTCCCAGACAGGCTTGCCTGGGCCCCTCTGGGCCGTGCTGCGTGCTGTAATTAGTCTGACTTCAGCAAGACTGAAGTGCTGCTGTTGATTTATCTCAGCTTATTGGCTCGGGGCTGATATTGGTCTGCTCAGCAAGGCTTGGAGGATGTTGTCCTCCAGCATCAGCCTCCCAGGAGACAGCTGGGGAGCGAGGCGAGCAGCCCATTGTGCCTGTCAGCTCGGAGTAAATCACCCAAAAGCCCATCCTTCACGGCAGCACGGCACACACGGCCAAGGACACTTGTTGCAGGAGTGTCCCTGCTCGTGCAACAGGTTTTTGGGGCTGCTGGCAGCAGGGTTTTGGGGCTGGTGCCCTGCTCCCACTCACTGGTTGTTGTGGATGGAGCATCCCGGTGTCAGAGGGGCCTTGCTTTAGAGACGGAGGAAATGGTTTGGTTTGCTGGGTGTTGTTTGTGCGTTTGTTTGGTTTTTAGCAGCACACACCGTGCCCTCGTTAGGGATTTGTGTGCTTTGTGCCCCCGGGGCTCGGGAACATCACAGCGAGCTCAGAGCGGCTGGGGAGGTTTTGAAGCTGCACCCAAGGACAGCATCCCTCTCATCGTCTCCAGACTCTTCCTTTAATTAGCAGGCAGGAATTGGGACGAGTTGTAGCAACTGCAGGAGTGGGGGCACGTGGGGAAGGGAGATGCAGAAGAATTGGTGCTGTATGAGTGTGGCAGAGTTGATTAGGGAGAGCGGGAGAGGGGAAGGCGAGAGGCGTCTCCAGAATCCCAAACGACCCTGCCTGGCTGGAACAGCCTCCCCCTGGCACAGGGAGTGCAAAGCCTCAGAGATCCAGCCCTGCCAGGAAAACAGGGAGCAGCAGTGGGGGAGCCTGGCCTAAACCATGCTTGGCTTAATCAAGTTAACTGTTTTATGGGATTGTGATTAGGGCTTTCAATACATCGATGGCAGAGGCGCCTCCGCTGTGCTTTGTGCTTCTGGGTACCTTTCCCTCCTCCTCGTGGCATTGCCCTGCTTTTCCTTCCCTGTGAGTGACTTTTTATTTGTTCTTTTTGAGGTCTTGCAATGGAAAAGGTTTGGGGTTCAGTATTTTTAATAGGAAGAAAAAAAATCTTTAAGGGAACAAGAGCAGCCTCATGATTTCCTTTGGATGCAGCAGTTTGAATTATTGGTGAAGGTTTGTTTTCTTTTTTTTTCCCCTGCCTTGCTGTGGAACTGGAGAACCTATTCTGCTCTGAAATTGGGTTGTCTGCACTGGTTTTGGGGATAAATTGAGAGTTTTGCTTACTTTCCACTTTGCTTAGCTCAAGCTGCTGCTTGCAGTGAGGGGTCCCTGGCTGATGTGGCAGGGATCACATCCCTGCAGCTGTGCCACGATTCCCCCTGGCCCTGCCACAGGGTTGGGGGATCTCCTGGATGGGGGGGATCTCTGCTGGGATCTCTGCTGGGATCTCCTGGCCCTCTGCTCTGCAGCTGAGCCTCTGTGTGAGCCATGAATTCATCTTTTTCCACGTTATGCAGCCTCTCTGCCTGCAGACCTGGCTGCTCCAAGATATCCTTGAGTTCAAAGTCATTCAGATTGGGCACTCTCAGGGACAATGGGAGAATCAAAACTGAGAAGTGACATTATTATGCAGTCAGGATATTTTATATTATTTTATTCTAGAGGACAGAAGCGTCTCTGGTGCTGGAGATGGCAAAGGCATCGTTCTCCCTCCAGACAAGTAAATCTGTTTTTTCCTTGCAACTCAGTCCAAATTTTTTGCTTTAGGCCACCAGATCTAGGACAGGCCATGCCAGAATTTAATCTTGTGATGTAATTATGGTCCACCAGATTTCACAGAAGCTGGAAAGGGATGGATCTTGTAATCTTTTGGTGGCTTTAAACCCAGCTTTAGAGCAGACTGTGTGCTGTGGGTGCATTGCCTCCAATCAGACCAGCTGCTTGTTCTTCTTTAAACCTCCAGAAAATTTTTGGGGTGGTTTTGCTGGTGGGGAAAAAAAGCAAGATGTTGTGAAGTCCTGTTTATCCACAGGCAGAGAGACTGTTGGGAGCACAAAGCCCAGCGTTGGATCCCTGGGATTTGTGAGCTCCGTGGCGGAATGTTCAGGTCACTGATTCGCGAGATAAAAGACTCCTGACTCGAGCAGAACAAGCCCTGCTACAAATTGCTTTAGTTCATTATGCTTGGGTAATTAATAGACGCTCTCCCAAACCTCCTGGAGCTGCGAGCTGCCAGGCAGGGAGCACAGGGACAGGTTGGCAGCCTGTTTGCTGCCCAGAGGGGACAAACCCAGCACTGGCAGTGCCAGCCTGAGCTGAAAGCGCTCCTGGAGCTGCAGGAAAGGAACATCAGCCTGGGCTGTGTTCCAGAGCACCTGGAGCAGCAAAAGGGTGACTGGCAGGGCACTCTTTGGGCTGGGGAAGGGAAGCAGAGGTCAGGGACACAAACAAATCTCCCTTGCTGCAAGGACCAGGCTTTTCCTTGCTGGTCTGTAACAAAGGAATAGAAAATCCCAAGGCTGACATGGAAATCAGTGGAATAAACCTCACTCTGAGTCCACTGATTCCTTTTTTTTGGTGTAAACGGGTCAGATGTGCAGCCAGGAAGGGGCATCAGCATCCAGGCAGAGGAAGGAGGCCCCCAGCAGTTGTTACAGGGAACTCCCCCGAGGCACTGCAGTGGAAGGGAAAGCAGGGACGTTTTCCATGTAAAAACAGACATGAATGGCACAATCAGCTGGAGCATTGGCTTGTACCAGCAGGGTGGGAGCACTGCTGAGCCCCTGAATCGAGGCACTTGTCTTGGGAACACCTGCCCTGGGCAGAGGGGGCAGAGGCAGGGCATGTTCCTGCTCCCCCAGCTGGGATCCTGACCCAGTGCCTTGATGTTTGAATGCCAGGTGTCTGCTGAGGGAGGCAGGAGCCTCCCTTGGAATGAAGGATGGAAACCCCTTCCCTCCCAATTATTATAATTTTGGATTTAAGGGGACTCTCAGACAGAGATATGGGAATAGGAATAACAGTTCCTTATTAAGAGAACTCAAATAAAACAAGCATGCAGTATTACAAACAAACAAACCACTGCCAGAGTGAGAATCCAGCCTGACCCCTGTGGGTCAGGGGTTGGTGGCAGGGCCATCCCATGGGGGCTGCAGCCCTCCTGCAGTGGCAGAGGTGGCTCTGCTGGAGCAGGGATCCTGCAGGAAGGTGCAGCCCTGGGCTGAAGGTGCAGTGGGGATGGATGGGCCTGCTCTGCCTCTGGGAGTGCAGTGGAAAGGCTGCCTTGGTGTCCCAAATCTCAGGTTTTTATCCAGGTAGGGATGCTTGGCTCCTCCCCTGGCTGGAGCATTTCCCAGTGGGTGATGAAATTTGATCAGTGGGATCAATGGCCCAGGAGCAGAAGATCTGTGCTTGGAGGGAGGATGAGCAGTGGAAGAGATAAAGAAAACTGCCCCAGCTGGTTTTTAAACAGTTTTTTAACATAAACAGCCCCCACCCACCCTCCACACTTCATTTTCAGCAGATGGTGATAGGATCCACACTGCTGGGGACAGCCTGCACTGCAGCCCATGACACCCAGCCAGAGCAACCCGCTTGTCCCCTCTGCAGCGGGCTCAAATAAACCTGTGGGAGTTGGAGGAAGCTCCAAAATAGCAAAAATACACACGTGGAAAAATAGTGGCAGTTTTGGAGGTGAAAAAGCAAAACTCTCATTATTCCTTCTCACGGTCTCCTTTCCCTTCTGCTCTTTTTTCTTATTTTTTCGTTTCCTTTGGTAAGAGCTGTTTTCTCCAGTAACCCTTAATAAGGGAGACAAGAAATTGAATGTGTTACTTGAGGGGTTTGTGGGAAAAATTGGAAACTTGGTGAGGGGGCTGAATTGCAAAAATTACCAATTTTTGGAAGAGGGCCATTCGTTTGACAAAAACTATTTGAGAAATTCTCCCCAGCTCTCGCTCTAATGTGTTTTGGCCACCATCCTGTGTAATCACAGTTCATTATTTCTGAAGCACGGATGCTGCCTCATCTGAAATATCCCTCATGTGAAGGAATGATGATGCCTCAGGCAGAAGCACAGACCTGACCCTGCTGGCAAGGTGGTGGCTCCCCTCTGCTCTGGACCTGCAGGAAATTTGGGGGCAATCCCATGGATAACACATGGCTTTTCCTCCTGGAGGTTGGGCTGAGTGAGGTTCCAGGGTCACAGCAATGCCTTTAACCCCCCAGGCCATGTGTGGATTGTGGTGTAGCAGGGCATGGGGTGGTCAGGGCAGCTTCTGTGCCCTCCCTCTGTACCCCAGTCCCAGCTGGAATTCCCTGCCTGCTGTCTCTGAGCAGGGCTGGAGCACAGGGAAAAGGTAATTTCCTTGAACTCTGGGTGCTGGGATGATTCTGCAGCTTCAATCTCCTGCTGTTCCTTCTCCTTGGAGGGGACAGGAGCATTTTGCAAATGTTCTGAGGTCCCAGTGACAGCAGCACGATCCCAGCACGGCTCTGTTTGGTTCCTTACCTCTCCTGCCTCCCCCCTCCCCTCAGCCTCCGCTCCTCCCTGAGCACCTGCCTTTTATCCAATTTAATTTTCACACCTCCTCCTGCCACTGCTGTCCTTGCCAGTTATCTCTGTGCTTCTGCAGTGGGTGTCTTTCCTTTATTGCAGTGATTGCCTTCAAGGTTCCCATCCCAAACTGGCTTCCATACTCCTGGTGGATCTGGTCCCAGCTGGGGGAAAACAGCAGGGTTTGGGTTGTGGGAAACATAAGATTGCCACCAGGACAGGGCTAAAGCATGAGGTCAGCTGTGAGTTTGTGTTGGTTTGGATATAAACCAGTCCCTTGGTTGGCTGTGTGTTATCCCAGCAGTGTGGAGACAGTGCCATGTGCCACCTCTGGGATTTTCCTCAGGGCTTCCCTGGACATGAGCATCTCTTGGTGTTCAGTGCCCATCTCCCAGTCAGTGCCTTTAGTGTGGTTTCATCCCTAATTCTGCTGTTGGCCAGCCTGGTCCTCCTGCCAGCCCTGCAGAGCCAGAGCAGCAGCTGGAGGAGTCAGCAGCAGAAGTCAGAGCCCTGGCTCTGCACCACCAGTGCTGATGAAGTCTCAGCTGAAGGCTCAGGCAATTGCAGCTCTCTGTCCCCAGAACAGAGCCAGCATCTCCTGGGCTTGGTGGCCTTGGTGATGTTGGTGACTCCTGGTGACCCAGAAGAACGAAGCCCAGCTGCCATCTGAGCCTGCAGGGTGGGCAGGAGAGGAGAGGAGGGACAGGGGGATGTGCTCCTGAGGAGAAATTGGGGCTCAGAGGATGCTTGTGCCACCCTGCTGGAGGTGCCCAGCAAGGCTGGGGGAGCTTTTGCCTGAAACTGCCACAAACCTCCAGGGCCAAGCCTCCAGCAATGGTGGCAGCAGCTCTGGATAACAGAGAAAAAAGTACTGGGGGGGAAGGAAGGGGCTGGCAAAGCTGTTTAAGGATTTGGGTTTATTTCTCATGATCTGATTTCATTGGTAATCATTTCCTAAAGCTGCACTGGTTTTGCCTGTGGCAGGAGCTGCTGAGTGGTGCCCCTGGTTTGATGCCAGCCCACCTCAGGAAGGCTCAGCTGCAGGCTGACAATGGCCAGGGCTCTCCCCACTGGATGTGGGATCTGTTCCTTTTCATTTTAGTGCTCAGTGCCACCCTCGATGGGATCTAATAATCTGTACAGGGCTCTGCCCTCACTCCACAGAGGATTTTTCCAGCTCAGCTGGAAGTGGAAGTGTTGGCACTGCAATGCCAAGTGCAGGACCTCATAACCACTGCCCTCGAGATGCAGGTGTAGGCTAGAGGAAGGCAAGACCCAAAATATGGAGATTATGGCCAGATATCCTCATTTAAAACAAATAACTGTGTCCTCCAGGTATTCTTCTAATATTATTCTTGCCCTGTAGATGATATTTAGCATTTGCATGAGATGATGAGATCTGGCCATCACTCAGAGGAGCTTTTCTGGCCATGACCAGTAACACCAGGACAGGCCCCTGCTCAGCCCCAGTCTGTGTGTGAATGTTTCTGCAGCCCTGTGCTGATTTATTCAAATCTGAGATAATTATGAGAGACCTTCATCAAAAAGACAGAGATTATCCTAACTGAGAGGAAGGAAAGATGGTTACTGCACAGCTGGGCCTGCACTGGGAGCTGGCAATGCCCTTTCCAGCTGAGGAAGCTGGGAAAGGGGAAAATTGCCATCTTTTCTTTCTTTCTTTTTTTTTTTTTTTGCTAGGATGAAAAGACAACAAAGTATGAATGGTCATAATTTAGTGGGCTCCTGGGTAAATTTGTATTTCATTCCGATTATTGAGTGCATTCCCTAATTGCAGCAATAAAAGGGAATAGTCCATCTTCTAAATGCAAGTGGTAGTGCTGATTGTTATTTAATTACTTGATTCCAGTGGTCGAGGGGTGAGCCTGGAATTACAATTGCAGCTTGTATTATTTCCCTGAGATTGCCGAATTAATTAGGAGGACAATGGGATTCTTCATTGTTGACATCTTAAGGACTCGTGACAATAACTTTAAAACCCAGTGAATAATAAAAAGCCACCGTGGCATTGCTCCTGAAAGAGAAATGGAGGAGCTGGAGTGCCCCCCATCCCCTCTTTGCCCTTCCCTGTTCTAGAATGCTTTCAGTCAGGAATGAAAAGGTAATTTCAAGTCCACCTCTGATATGTGGGTTAATTCCTGAGTGCCATGGCAAAACAGCCCGTGGTGTTCAGCATCACCTGGTGGAATTGAAACCCAGAGCTGATATTTAGAGGGATTATCAGACTTTTTAGGGACTTGGGAGTGTAAAGGCATAAATGAATAAAAAGTTATAAGTTCTTGTGCTTTAGGGTGTGACCTTAGCTCTGCTTAATGAGACTTAACCCCAGGAGAAGCTCTCTCTCCTCTGCTTTTGCATTTTCCACTCAAAAACTCACTGCTGGCTGAGCTCGAGGAGACAAATGGAAAAGCCCAGGGGAGATTTGGGGAGGGTTGTGCTCTTCTCAGTAACCTCTGGCCCTGGACTTCTGCCTTTCCAGAAGTCTCACTGGGCTGGTTTTGTACAAAAATCAGGAAATTTCCATGCCTTGTTCTCAGTGCTGGCTCAAGGTGGGAATATTGGGAATATTCCTTGGCCTCTCCTGCCACCATCCAGGCACTGGGAATGATGGAAAAGGCATCTTCTGTAGGGCTGGTAATGCCCCCAAAAATTGTTCCTGAGGGGAACAGTTGTTCCGGAGGGGAGGTGCCTTTCCAGGCATCTCATTGGGATGCTTTTGTACAAAAATCAGGAAATTTCCATGCCTTGTTCTCAGTGCTGGCTCAAGGTGGGAATATTGGGAATATTCCTTGGCCTCTCCTGCCACCATCCAGGCACTGGGAATGATGGAAAAGGCATTTTCTGTAGGGCTGGTAATGCCCCCAAAAATTGTTCCTGAGGGGAACAGTTGTTCCTGAGGGGAGGTGCCTTTCCAGGCATCTCATTGGGATGGTTTTGTACAAAAATCAGGAAATTTCCATGCCCTGTTCTCACTGCTGTGCTGGCTCAAGGTGGTTTCATCCATGTGGGAATATTGGAGAAGGAAATGAGGCCTTGGCCTCTCCTGCCACCATCCAGGCACTGGGAATGATGGAAAAGGCATTTTCTGTAGGGCTGGTAATGCCCCCAAAAATTGTTCCTGAGGGGAACAGTTGTTCCTGAGGGGAGGTGCCTTTCCAGGCATCTCATTGGGATGGTTTTGTACAAAAATCAGGAAATTTCCATGTCCTGTTCTCACTGCTGTGCTGGCTCAAGGTGGTTTCATCCATGTGGGAATATTGGAGAAGGAAATGAGGCCTTGGCCTCTCCTGCCACCATCCAGGCACTGGGAATGATGGAAAAGGCATTTTCTGTAGGGCTGGTAATGCCCCCAAAAATTGTTCCTGAGGGGAACAACAGAAACATTTAAGAGCTGAGGGAGTTGTGGGTGGGTGATGCTGAACAGAGGTGGAAAAATGGTGTGAGAGGAGAAATATTCAGATATTCAGGGTGGACATTTGTCTTGATCTCCTTAAAACCAAGCAGAAATCCATCTCCAGCACCCTGAAAGTGGTGGGCAAGAGGCACTGATTGAGGTTCTGCTCTGAAAACGTTGGCTTTCTTGTTTTTTCTCTCTCTTTTTTTAAAGTTTTATTGAAAACGTGTTTCATATAATGGCCTTTGTTGTGATGTGGCTTTTATTGTAGCTGACTGAGTGTTTGTGGGGTTATTACAGCTTTGCAGTGGAGGAAAACACAAAACAGGTTCTCTCAAAAGCCTTGGGGGGAGGCATGATTATGTTAAAATAATCATTTTCCCTGACCAAACTTGGCTTTCTCTTTCCTGGGTGCTCTGCAGAGAGTTGTTCCTTTTTTTGTCGACGTCTTTGTATTGTCAGGATTAATTTTTCAGAGGGAGAAATCTCCATAAGCTGAGTGGTGCCCACTCCTTCCTTTTTAGGAGCAGGAGGTTGGATTTTTTTATTTTTCCCCCTCTTCTCTGCAGAAATTCTGTGGCTTGAATCTACTCCACTGCTCACTTTCTCCCCTTTCAACCTCTGATTTCCTCTCTTTTTCAGTGTGAGTTTTCTGAGCTGATTGGAAGTACTTTGAGTTGCTTTTTGAGCTCCTTTCCTCCCAGGATTTGTGGGATGAGGAACATTTTGAAGTTTTTTTCCTCCCAGATTTGTGGGAACGAGGTACATTTTGAGGTTTTTCCTCCTGAATTTGTGGGAATGAAGAACATTTTGAGATCCTTTTTGTGGGAATGAGGAATATTTTGAGGTCTTTCCCTCCCAGATTTGTGGGATGAGGTACATCTTGAGGTTTTTCCTCCTGGATTTGTGGGACGAGGAATATTTTGAGGTCCTTTTTGTTGGAATGAGGAATATTTTGAGGTCCTTTTTGTTGGATTGAGGAATATTTTGAGGTCTTTTCCTCCCAGATTTATGGGATGAGATATATTTTGCAGTCCTTTCCTCCCAGATCTGTGGGATAAGAAACATTTTGAGGTTTTTCCTCCCAGATCTGTGGGATGAGAAACATTTTGAGGTCCTTCCACCCTGGATTTGTGGGAATTTGCAGGGCCATCATGGATGGAGGGGGGAGCTCAGAAATGCATCTCCCACATCCCTCACTCCTCTCCTTAGGTCTGGCTTAGCTCTCCTGCTCCCAGGGGCTGTATTTCACCTGCCTGCAAAACCTTTTGAGCCTGGCTGGGCTTCAGCTGAGTTTTTAGCTGAGTTTTGAGCACAGCCAGGAGCTTCCTGAGGGAGAGCTGTGCCAGGGCCTGAGCCCCAGGGAATGGGGCAGCATCTGCAGGCTGTGGGAGCTGGGGGTGAGCGGGGCAGAAATCCACGTGTGGGTTTCTTGGAAGAGGCTGGGGAGGGCTCAGGGTGAGACTTGGGAAGGGTGGGATGGTGAGGAGATCACTCAAGAGCCAGGGCTGGGTTTGGGCAGAGCTGTCCCTGTCAGGTTTGGATGTTCAGGTGCTCCCAGCTCTGTTTGCTGCAGCAGAAGGAAGAAGCTTTTGGCATCGATTTCTTCTCCTCACCCAAAATCAGCTGAGCTGCAGGGCAGTGGGGTTTGCAGTCTGCCTTCCCCCTTCTCTCGTCCTTCACTTCTCAGCCCATTTCATTCCCTTTGCTTCTACTTGTGCCTGACAAGCAAATATCTCCTCTCCCTCTCTGCAAGAACCTTTTCTTCTTCCACTGCCTGATTTTCCCCTTCTCAGAACATCTCTAATCTCTCTTCCTGCACTGATAACTGAAATGAGTTCGATTCCCCAGCCAGCAGCAGCTCGGCTTGGACAGGGCTGAAGGGCAGGCTCTGATTGACAGGGGATCTCTGGGATTTTGTGGGCTCTGGTGATTTATTTCCCTCTTTTCCCCTTTCCCTTCCCACTGGGAATTTGCCACCTGCAGGAGAAAGGGCTTTGTTGCCACAGTGCAGAGGGTGAGGAGAAGGAGACAGAGCTGAGCAGGGTTGTGGGTGAGCTCAGCCTGCCTGGGCTCTGGTGGTCAGGAGTCCTTCAGCCCAGAGCTGTGAGAGCAGGAAACCCCAGGGGAGAGCAAGGAGGACCAGAGAGGTGAAGGAAAGAGAGCAGCAAGGAGGAGGGAAAAAAAATGTAAAAAAAAAAATTAAAGAATGGCACCCTGGAGATCTGGAAAAGAGCCAGAAAGAACAGGGTACAAAATACCAGGGAACTGACAGTTAATTTACAGTCTCCAGGGAGAGAAAGGGAAAAGAAGAGGGGGAAAAATGTCTTTGTTGAGAAGAGGCAAATGGTAGAGAGGAGAGTGGATGGTGGTGTGGAAATGCTCCTGACTGCTGGGTTCCTCCTCTTCCTGCTGCAGCCATCCTGAGCATCCTGGTCAATGGAAATTCCATCTTCCCGAGGATCTGAAGGAAACCTTTGTCCTGGAGCTTCCCCCTGGCCCCACAGGGAGGTTCTGAGCTAGACAGAGGCAAGAAATAGCAGAGCTGAGCACAGGCTGCCCTCAGAATCAGCTTGGGGGAATCTGGTTTTGGCACAGGTTGGGTTTGGAGCGGTCATATCCCCCCACAGGGCTCCTGAGAGCCAAACTTGTCCAGGTAGGAAGGGGTTTGCTGGTTCTGCTTCAGCCCCTGAAAGGGCAGCACTTTGTCCTCTGCTCTGGCTTAAATTTTATCCATCGAATGTCCTGGGTTTGCTGAGCATTCCCAACTGCCCCCCCAGGCCCTGCTCCCCAAGGAAACACTGCTGGATGTGCCTGCTCCCTTCAGAGCTCAGCCTGGCTTTCTACCTGGACGTTGACAGAGCTCTGGTTTGCAGGGATGGAGTGGATTTTTGTGTCCAGAAATGGAAAAACCTCATGTTCTTCCTGAAGAATCCTGAAGAGCAAGAAGATGTACCTCAAAATGTTTCCAATCCCAAAAATCTGGGAGGAAAGGAGCTCAAAATATTCCTCATTCCCACACATCTGGGACGAAAGGAGCTCAAAAGGTACCTCATTCCCACAAATCTGGAAGGAAAGGAGCTCAAAATGTTCCTTATTCCCATAAATCCAAGAGGAAGGGACCTCAAAATATGCTTCATTACCACAAATCTGTGAGGAAAGGAGCTCAGAATGTTCCTTATCCCACAAATCTAGGAAGAAAGGAGCCCAAAATGTTCCTTTTTCCCCCAAATCCAGCCCCAGCTCTCTGCTCCCCTCCAGATGCCAACACCCAGGACCCTGCCAGGCCAGGCTGGCCCCTTCCCTGCCATTGCCAGCTGCTGAATAATTCTGGTTCTGGGTGCTTTTGGCTGATTTGCAGGGTCCTTTCCTGGCAGAATCCTCGTTTCATTAATGGCAGGGTTGGGCTGGCTGAGGGCAGGTGCTGCAGAAAGGTTGGGGTGCAGCTCCAGCTTGTGTTTGGAGTTTGGGGAGCACAGAGGACGTGTCCAGAGTCCCCTTTGACAGCAGTACAGATGCAGTGGTTCTTTTTCACTCTGTCTGGAATGGCTCTGTAATAACAGTAGGAGTCAGAGAGGCATTTTTATTGATTAAACAATTGAGGCTATTTGTCTTTACCAAAGCAAAAATATTGAGGTGTCTCTCTCTTCCTACATATACATTATCAACATTTATTATGTGCAGCAGGCTCTGTAATCAAGCTGATGTTTATGATGGGCTGGATTGAGATGGTGTAATGGGAGCTGAAGTGCCAAGGAAAGCTGGTGTCAATATTCTGAGTAACCAGGGCTGAGGCAGAGGGGAGGGAGGCCAGGGAGTGGATTTTTGCAGGAGGTGTGATGTGAACAAAGGATTTCTTTGCAATGTCTGCTGCTGTGCTCCCTCCCAGTGATTCCTGAGGCATTCCTTTGATCAGACTCCGTTCTGGCTATTGGAAAATTTGTAATTTGAAATTTTGTAGCTGCACCTCTCTCTTGCCTGTGTTCCCCTGAGCCTGAGCAGAGCCCTCAGTGGTGCCTGTGCTGGGGACATCTCTGAGTCCCCCTGGCTCGGGGCTTTCTCTGCCCTGCCCTCTTTGGTGTCCTCAGTTTGCAGGTCCCAGAGCACTGATGGAGATCTCATCTCTTGATTTGTGTGTTTGTGCCGGCTGTAACTGAGCGCTCGGGGATTCTCTCTGATTTTACTCTTACAGATTTCCTTTTAATTTGGGATTTTTCCCCTCCTCCACACGGAACAATTTACCTGCAGACAGGACCAGGTGTGTGATGGAGCCTGGTCACCCACTGAGGGTGCTTTGTGTGACCTTTGCCAGCTGATGGATGTGACAGCTCTTGGTGCCTCAGCCCCTGCCAAAAGGGGCTTGTTTGCCTTGGGCCCCTTCAGGGGGCTGAGTTTCCCACTTGCAAGCTCCCAAACCTGCCTTCCCAGGCAAGGAGCTGCAGGCTGGGCAGGAAGCTGAGCCTTCCCAAGGGGGAAGTGGAGCAGCTCGAACCTGGCAGGATTATCGAGCCATTATTGGGATTTCAGTGCTGTTTGTTCTGGTTCTTCAGGAGGCTGGGCCAGACGGGCTGGAGAGGACCCAGCTGAGCACGGAATGCCTCTGTAGGTGTGTTTGTTGATGCAATTTCTTAGGTGCACAATATGTCTGTGCATGGCACAGCCACCTTCTCCTGGAAGGAGGGGAGGGCTTGGCTGGAAACGCTGCCTGTGGCACAGATGGACACGTTGCTCTGTTCTCCCCGTGTGATGTGTTGAAGGAATTTTGGATGTGAGCCTAGACAGGGACCAAGGGAGCCACCCAGGCCCTGCAATCGCAGGTACCTGCCTTGGGAAGGCTCCTCAAGCACCCACCTCCAGCCTGCTTTGGGGGTTTTTCCCTTTTATTAATTTTTGGGAGGGCATTTCTAGCTCCTTGCTGCTCTAATGGCAGCCAAAATTATTTCCAGGGCTTGCTTAGCCCCATTAATTTTTGTTAAATCATCATAATGGTTGTTATTGTTATAATATAAAATAGACATAAATATTTTTTTTTTCTTGGCCATCAATAATCACAGAGAGGAGTTGTCCACTGGATTTCTCTCAGACTGGAATTGTGCATCCCAGCAGGATGGATGGGCCTCCTTGGGTTGGGGGTTTGCTTAAAAGTCCCCTTCAGCACGAAATTAAAACGTGCCCTTGTCACTGCAGCTCTGCAGGGGGTGATTTACATTTCCTCCTTCAGATGAACTTGTCAAACTTGGTGATAATGAAGCAAAAAAAAAAAAAAAAATTACAATGGGTAAGAAAGAGGTGCCGTGTGAAAAACCTTCCTTAATGGAAAATGTCTTTTTTGATGTGAAAATCTCGTGTGTGTGAGAAGTGGTAGCACAGCTTTGATTTTTCCGTGATTTAAACCCAATCAGCTTTGTCATGTCCTAGAAGGGAGGGAAGGAGATGAAGGCAGCAGAAATAGAGTGGAATGTTTGGATGGAAGTCATCTGACCTCTCAGAGGGGCTAAAGACAGCCAGGAGTGCACTTTTTTTTTTTTTTTT